>PPNW03000002.1:600000-784270 GCA_003708315.3 Groenewaldozyma salmanticensis
TGATGTCACTCATGAGTATCTTGTCCTCGAAAGTGGCTCGGTAATGACCCTCAGGCTTAGCCAAGGCTCTCTTGATCTGACCTCGAATACCAGACACAGTTTTGATAGATGCTCCCTCAAATTTGGCAACCTCTAATGCAGAGGTAAACATGTCCTTGATGAAAGCTGTGTTCTTGAAAATTTTATAAGGATAACCGACAAGTTTAAGCTTCTTGACAATTTCAACGCTCTGATCAACCTCCACAACAGTACCAGTGGCACAGATTCTGAAAGATCCAGTGGCATTTTGCTGGCTCACTGATTGTACCGCGCAAAATCCCGTGTTAGGAGATACCAAGGGACCGTAGAAAGTTGCAGTACAATGCATATGTTCCGGGGTGTACTTCAACATACGATTTCTGGTTCGAGAGTCACTTGTAGTGTATATGGGGATAGTTTGAAACCTTCTCCAACCCAGTGAAATTACTAGTGGGTCGTTAGATTTCAAAATCTTTTTATGCCATCGATGTCGCTTGATGCGCACTTGAGAAAATCCAAATCTGTCCTCATTGCTCAATAACCCTCCAATAACCACTGGATATATAGGATCAAAGGACTCGATAAACTCGCAAGGCATGTTTTCCAAAACTATTCGAACATAACTGCCAGCTCTGAAACCTTCAATCCTGTCTCGAGTTTTAGGATCCATGCTGTCGAACTCTGACTTATTGATTTCAAGCTGTTTGGCAATGAGCGCCTTTTGAGCATCATGCCAGGTTTCATGCTCGCCCTCAGGATCTTCAACACCAAAATCCCGATCTTCTCCATCAACCTCTTCCATCTGTAGCCTGAGCTTTTCCTTTTTGGCCGCATTTGCTGCTCTCTTTTCTTCAATTGTCTTTTCTTCCTCTGGTTCTTCTGAACCACCTGAGTTCTCTGCCTCATCCTCTGCTCCATCATTTTCATTGCCATCGTCTTCCAAGTCTTCGAAATCTCCAAAAACTTCCTCTTCATTGCCTTCGCCCTCGTTTTTGTCGTCACCTAATGAATCAGGATCGATTTTGAGAGCTCGGTAGAATCGATCAGCTATAGCGTCGATGGAATCCGGATTAGACCATTTTTCAACCAGCTTCTCTAGCTCATCTTGCTTCAGACTTTCGTCCTCATTAACTTGTTGGTCAGTTTCTTTCTTGGTGAAAAAATCGTCTTCTTCTTCTTCTTCTTCTTCAATATCTTCCTCGAAATCATCATCCCCCTCATTTCGCCATCGCTTTATAACGTCTTCAGCACTGATATTGTCCATGTACATGAGCTTATTCAGATCCCATACTCTTCTTTGCTGATGAAATGTATCTGAAGCTTTTGAGCCCAGATTTTCTTTCCAACGCATATTGCTTTCCTCGTTATCGGAGTAATTTCCCAAATCAGAGTCACTTTCAGCAAATACCAATTCATCGTCATGTTTAGAGTCCGATGTATTGTACTTTTCTTGGAAATCAACTTCCTGCAGGTCTACTTCTTCATCGTTTTCATCGTCATCCTCGTCGTTAATGGTACTGTATGCTTCACCATTTTCTGATTCATTGTTTCGAATACTCTTTGCTCTTCGGAGTGACGTCCTACCCCGGTCTCCGTTATCCTCCTCTTCATCTAAATCAGACTCCAAATCAAAGTCATCATCATCTTCGTTGCCGAGCTCTTCGGTAGCTTTCAGAGTGTTACCAGACGAAAACAGCTGGATACCAGAATTGACGTCATGAGCACCCAGTAACCCATGAGAGTTTTGTAACGCAGTGACCATCTCCTCACCTTCGCCTCTTTCATTCCCTGGTACAAAGTTTTGAGTACCAACATCAATATATACAGCATCTTTATCAATCAAAACACCCCCAACGTCACTCATGGGCGCATAAATAGTTTTGAGCTTGTCGTCAAGTCGACGTCTACGTTTTGGTGCGCCTTCGGTATTAGTTCCCCTAGCAATTGCCTCTTCTTGCTTCACTGCAAACGGAGTAGGACAAGGATCCGGTAATCTTTCAACTTCCTTGACAGTTAAATCACCTACACCGGGAATATGAACTCTTGCATTTGAGTGAGGTAATGGAGTACCGTGGACATAACCATACAAAGTAACTTTTCTGTCAACTTTAGGGTTTTCCTCAATACGAGCGGGATGCGTTATATCTACCACCCGGTCTGCCAAAATGTAAGGATGCTCGTTTCTCCACTTGAGAGGTCTAAACTTCATGACACTGATAAATCTGGCCAGGTTGAGGACTTCTCGATCAGGGTATCTTCCATTAATGACTCCAGAGAAGTAGAAGAGCTTTGCTCCCTGGTATACTTCGGTCCAGAACCTGTGCTTCAAGGTCTTTTTAGAGTTTCTCATTGTAGTTACTGATTTGAACAAATCTAAATGGGTGGTTACTCCCAAAATCCTTGGGAATCCATGGGGGGCAAGAATATTCAAAAACTCCATGGTCTCCATTTCAAAACCGTAATTACCGTCAATAGTCAACAGAACCAAATCAGCAATCTTAGCAACGTCAATCATAGAATTCAGATCATTCGAGCATTCCAAAAATGTGAGTCTTCTTCGTTTACCAGAGACCACAGTAATAGGACCCTTGATCTCTGACAAACCGTGCTTAGTGAATCTTCGTACCAGACTCTTTATCAGAGTGGTTTTACCTGTTCCGGGAGGGCCCACAACTGCAACAATCACAGGTGGCGCTTCTTCGGGAGTTCTATCAACCATAGGCACATGGAACTTTTTCTCCTTAACATCGTGAGACCTTCTAGCTTGACGTTCTAGCTTACCGGGAGCAGACACCGAGAACGCTTTGGCATTATATCCATTAACATGCAAATTTTTCTTCTTAGCACCAACACCAGAGTCGGTTTTTGACCCTGCTCTGTGTGGCTTGTTACTCTGACCCTCAACAGAAGACATTTTCGCTCGAGGAGGAAAAAAAATAGTCAGTTGAGTTCTGTCAGGAGTTTATAGTTTGAGTTGAGAACGGTGCTATATAACTGAAATTTTTTATTTGAGCTATAAGGTTATACAGCGATCATCGATTGAAAAAAAAAAAAAAAGATAAAATTTATGATTATGTAATATTTTTTTTTCTCTCTCCAAATTTTCGACAAGGCTGTTTCGTTATCAGACGTTATTTATCGGTTAACGGTATAAGTATAACTTTTTACAAGAATAATATATGTTCTGATAAGTGCAAATCTGTGCTGGGATAACTATGACGCGCGTAGATTACTAGGAAATTCGTGACTTCATACAGCCGGGGAGGTGTTAAAAGCGAATACGAAGGATAACCCACAAAGATTGCACAGCGGGTCTGCTTGTCGCTCTAGAGCCAGGTCGAGGCCTATCTACTGAGGAATCTGCTTGAAGAGAGCCCCAGCTGAGTATATAAAAGCCAAAATTCGTTGGACTCACGCAGAAAACAGCGAAGCTTACCAACGAGAATTCCAGACTAAGCACTATCCAAACTCGCCAAAGGAAAAACAAAAGTAAGCCTGACAGTTTTTATCTTGTAGCATTCAGCAAGAGAACTCCCTCTGTATCCAAATAGCAAAGCCTTACAATGTTCTTTACTTCCGTCAGGCAAAAAAAGCAGGCACCAGCTGCTGTTTACACAGTTCAAAGCAGGAATAGGCACTCTACAGGGTTTAGCAGCTGATTTTCTCAGAAACTATCATGCCCTAGAGTAGCATCAACAGCATCATAAGATCAAGCGCATCTTTATCAGCACAAAGAGCCCATACACTGCACCGTGCTGTTAAAAATTGGTGGCTTTGACTACACAAGAGTTCAGAATCATTGATGCTTGAAGCAAAATGAAAATGGTAAATTTTTTTTTATATCGAGTTTTTTGGAAACAGAGGTTGCACATCGAATTTTATCTCTGCCGTTCTCGAGGAAAATCTGTACACACGTATAACCCAATGATGAAAACCTGCGCACCCGCATTCTTTTTTAAATAATTCCATTCATATTTTAATGTTCCTTTGATCTTGTCTTTTCTCTCTTTTTTTTTGTTTAGTTTTCTTAATTGTTATCCGTTTTTTTCAACAGAGCACCCAATTGTCTGTTATTAAGGGATCCATCCAAGCGCCGTGTTCCCATTATCGGTCCCGCGTCATCTCTGTTTGTGTTTACCAGATTCGGGTCTTGTAACTATCTTCAGCACAAGTATTCAACGGGTTCAAGGATTTTTTTTACCTCCACAATTTTTGTATATACCCTGGAGAAGAAATTTTTTTTTTCTTTTCCAAGAATCTTTTCAAGAAGTGGGGTTTGAAGCTGGACTTACATTGATATTACGTCTTCAAAAGGACACCGGTTGTTTGCAGATCAACGGGCCTGAAATTTCGGCGGTTGACAGATTGCTAGGAGATAAGACATGGTAAGTTATGGCAGCAACCTTCTATTTGTTATCTGGAGGAATCTAACCAGAATCAGGTTTTGTTTAAACGTAAGGTAGTGGATATACCGTCGTCGCAATGGGTACCGGAGAATGGCGACGTCGAAGTATGGTATATCTCTCAAACCGGGGAGTATTTTTCAAATTATGAGGATTACCTAGCCAGAATGGACTTCTACAACCAGGTATGCATGAGATTATAGGAAATTTCGAGGAACATTTCAAAATGCTAACTCAACGTTGAAGAAAAAATTTATATGTGAACTCACAGGACATTCATCCTTGACATTCTTTGAAGCCTATAAGAGTGAAGTAAGTAAACTGCCACGGTCATGAAACTATTTTTTTTTTTTCTGTTTGTTTTAACAGTTAGAAACGAGGTACAGAAATGGTTATGAAAACTTTCCCGGAACAGCTACGTGAACCAATACTACGGCGGATACAGTTCTGCACGATATCACGAATGGACTCCTTAATTGACGAACTTTACAACAGCCTGAAGTACGATTTCTTCCCCGGAGAAGTTGTCATTGCCAAAAGAAGCGATCAGAGGTTCAAAGTGATTGTACGAGAAAAAGCTCAGTTTGCGCCAATGAAGTTGAATGACGGATCAATAAAGCCCGGGTATAGCAAATACCGAGTTGAAGTTCTTCAACGTCGGGCGGAGGTAAACTTAGCAGACGAGCTAGTCCTTGATGAGGAAGACTTAATCAGAGACCGCAAAGTTTTCACAAAGTCAACCCTCAGAATATTTATTAAGCATGCGGTAAGCCGCGAATCTTGGTCCGGAGCTCCCTGGATTGTGAAGCCGGAGTTTGCATACATGTATAGAATTGATAAAACAATGCCTCAGGAGCTACAACAAAAGATACTGCAGCACAACGCACATGTGTTGTTGAAGTCTCAAAACGAAGAAAATGGCAGCAACGGCACTAGCAACATCAATAACAAGAAAAAATCTGGCTCTCATGATGCTGCAGACGACTCAACTAATGCGGTTCCCAAGAAGAGAGGCAGACCCCCGCTAAAAAGTTCACCTAGTGGAGACATCACCGGGATAACTTCAAGTGTAGCACCCACGCCATTAGAACCTACTGGCTCAGGAACTGTTTCACCAACAATACCTCCATCCGGATCTCCAGCACCAGCAGAAATCTTGAAGCCCAAAATACAAGAAGACTTGGTTTTCCCGTACGATGAAAGGAATACTAGACTTTGTTGGAAAACAGAAGTTTTGGACACTGAAACTCCTCAACCTGAATTAGTAGGAAATTTGCTGGAGATATGGTCGTTCCTTAACATGTATCATGAACCGTTATTACTTAGTGTCTTTACATTTGACGATTTCCTGAATGTACTGCGAGTCAGTGATGATGATTATGATTGTGAGCTTTTATCTGAAATCCACTGTGCTTTGCTGAGTGCTCTGATGGAAGGTGACGCTGCAACCGATTTAACAGTTCCTTTACCGTTTGTTGAAACTCCAGCTCCATCGCCCGCGATGTCTGCAGTCAAAACTGAAAATGCCGATGTGAAAATGGAGGATGCTTCAAGCTTACAGCAAGACGATGAATTAAAAAAGGAGGAGGAAAAAGACGACGTCCAAGACGACGGTGAAGAAGAAAAAGATGACGAAGACGAGGAAAATGAAGATGAGGAAGACAAATTACACCGAGCCAAAAAGTATCTGACCTATCAACATGCGGAATGGCAAGAAAGGCTGAAAAAGCGAATGTATAAAGACGGAGGATGGCAACATTTGTTGATTTGTGTGATATATACGGTTTCTTATGTCCCTGAATGGCAACAAGCGTGTGAAAATATCCTTAAAAAAATGGCATCCTTGGAAAGATCAGTTACCCTTTTCTCAGCACTGCAAGGCTACTTTGAGTTGAATTTGAGTGAGCGGGTCAAGATACTGGAGATTTTGTGTAATTTAGTGGTGGGATCTAACCTGGTGCGAAGTTTTATCGATAAATCCTTGGATGATATGTCCAAAATTAGAAGAGAACAACTGGATAGACGACGTGAAGCGAAAGCTATCTCTGAATCCCTGAGGAAAGTTGAAGATGATAAAAAAGCATGGTACGCAGATCATCCTGACCTGGTCTCTGCACAAATGAAAGCTATCACTAGTAATGGTAATACCAGTGTTATAAAACCCAGTGCTAATGAGAACGAAGACGTGTTACGTCCAGCTAAGAAAAGAAGAGCTGATTTGGTAGCTGCTCTTTTGAGTACACACGAGGAATTCAAAACTATCTGTGATATGTTTGATGCCTTGAAAACCAAACTTGAAGAGCTTAATCATTTGAATAAACAGTCTGATGAGAAAATACTTGAGCTGGATAGACAACGGATCAAGATGCTTGGCCGTGACAGGTATTACAATAGATACTGGTGGTTTGAAGGTAGCGGACGTTTCAGTCAGTCCAAGGAGGCCAACAAAGAAACAGTATCTGAAGGCAAGGAGGAAAATGACAATGAAAAGAATAATGAGAAAAACAACAAGAGTGACAATAATCATGACGATGATGATGATGATAATGATGGTAATGGTGGTGGTGATGATGTTGATGTTGATGATGTTGATAATGATGATAATGAAAATAATGAACAGCAAAATGAAAACTCTGAAACGGAAGCCAATTCAAGCTATACAATGGGTAGACTTTGGGTCCAGGGCCCTTCTGAGGAAGACTCGCGGGTATTTATACAAGTACGTGACGACATTATCAAACGCAAAACTAAAGACGAGCAAGGGGTCGACCTGAAAGGAAAAGTTTTGATGGACAGCAATGATTGGGCTTATTTTGACACGCCCGAAGAGATAGAGTCTTTCTTCGGATGGCTTAACACCTACGGAAGACGCGAGCTTAAGCTATTCAATGAAATTGAGAAAATCAAACCGGCTTTACTGCATAGCATGGAAACCCGGGCTGCAGAACTTATAGCTGACGATGAGCAACGCAAAAAGGAGGTGGAAGAGCAGCTACAAGAGGAATTTGGTAACATTGCTGAAATTGAAGGCGGCGAGGTGGTGTCCACTTCCAACAGTGACGAAGACAATGATGAAAACGAAGAGGAGATTGTTAAAGCAGGCTCAAGACGACGAACCCGAAGGAGCGCAGAGTCAGATGACGAGGAGAGCGAAGAGGAAGAGGAGGAAATTGGCCTGGCTAGTAGGAGGCGAGCCAAAAGAACTAAGAATGAAGAGCCTTTGCCTCTACCTCCGAAAAAACTAACCAAGGAGGAAAAATTAAAGCTTCGGGTGGAAATAGGCCAACGCCGGCAGGAGCTAACCGAGGAGGTGTTGGAAAGACCCCCTGAACGACTTCTGAACTGGACCAACACGTTGGCCGTTGAAAAGTTGGGCTCTGCTCATGTTTTCGCAGTCAAGAAACGGAATTCTAAAAGGAATGGGAGCAATGGCCGGCCAAGTTCGAAAAAGAAGTAATGGGTTACAAAATGTTCTTGTAGATGGAAAAAAAAAATATAAAATAATTAAAACAATAAATAATAGAAATTATTAAAATATGACAAGGTCTTTTAACCACCAGAACGTCCTCTTTCAACATCAATAGATAGTTCTTCTGATTTCTGTTTCGTAGTACTGACAGGGTTTTCAGCACTAGTGCCACCAGTAGAATTAGGCCCATTTTCTTCATCTTCCCCACACCCACAATTGTACTTATCGCTAATTTCAGAGCAATCAAACATGGGCTTATGAAGTTTCTTATTGACTTCATTATGAGCCAAGCAGCCCCATTGTGACGCGTGTTCGCGTGAAGATGTTTGTGGGGGGTATTCTTTCAAAAGTAGCTGGAAGTGTTTTGCGCATTGTCCACACGGATAGGTTTTTGCAAACAAATGCAGAAATGCTTTCAGTGTATCTCTTTGATCTTCTGTGGGATGTTCGGGATACTGTGCCAACACGGTATGAAACAATTTCCATGAGGCTCTTCCTAATTCTGCCCTGATGGTCTTATTTGTCATTTCTCCCATAATGGGTGCACCATCAATAATGCTCTCTGAGGTAATTGCACCTCCTGGGAAGTTCAGCCCGTCAAAGCTCGCGTCCTTCTTACTACCACCTGGAGCAGCAAGAGAGCTGGCGGGCCTTGGCTCCACATTGACATTTTTGCTGTTTCCAAGTTCAACATCTGATGCTTTGGACCGTAGCGATGATACGCGAAACGACCCTGTGGAACTACCATGGCTTCCCGGGAAAACCACCAGTATGAACACCACTGCAGATAGCAGTATAGCCAGCAGAGTTACTGAAGGCCTTCGGAGCATTTTGAAATCTAAAGGAAACTTTTCAACTTTTGCCAGGCAGTTGACACTTATATATATATAGAATATTCTAGGTGGAAGTCGATACAGCTACAAGAAACGGCCGTGCATAAATAAAGCGCCCCTGGAAAAGATCACACCAATTGAGCTTAATAATATTATTATTACATCAAGAAAAATCATCTGAGAACTGATAAAACAGGAGTACTCACAGCTATAAGATTAGATGACCATGTATCTCTATAATGCCAGAGTCTATATATCCTGGAACAAAGAGCAGAGTACGCGTGGTACATATATAACTGAGTTTCAGCTGCAATTTCTGGGATTTGCAAATCAGCAAAAACGCTGTATAGGGTTATATAGAGTTCTTATGATAATTCTAAAAGCCAAATTCTTCAAGAGCAGTACTGATACTACTGGATGATGACATACTTTTTTTAGGCCTGGAAACCTTAGCTGTTTGGTTGAGCATGAAATTTCCATGGAGGAGCCAACGTGCATTATTCTAGGGCTACGCCCTAAGACTAGAAAAAGTCGTTCTCAGAGTAACGCACAAATTTTATGTCTGACTTCGATCACAGCCAAATTTCTGTGAGATGGTATTACAGTGCCAGAATTTTCATAGTTCTATTTCGATTGATACTGTGTGAGAGAGCCACTGTTTAAGCCCGTATCACTGAAGAAACTTTGAAGATTTCGTGTGAAAAAAACCCACTCAACTTTCCCACTTCCATATAATAAATTCCAAAGGACTACTAACCTACAACAACACACAATGTCTGAAGTTGAAGTTGAACAACAAGTTGAGCAGCCTCAGGAGATTACCCTCTTCACTGTCTTGCCCAAGGCTGTTGTCGAGAATGCTGGCCAGGTCAAGCTTTTCAACAAGTGGTCTTACGACGACGTTGAGGTCAAGGATATTTCATTGACTGATTACATTCAGATTAGACAACCCACTTACTTACCTCACACTGCCGGCAGATACGCTGTCAAGAGATTCAGAAAGGCTCAGTGCCCCATTGTTGAGCGTCTGACCAACTCCTTGATGATGCATGGCCGAAACAACGGTAAGAAGCTCAAGGCCGTTAGAATCGTTCAGCATGCTCTCGAGATCATCCACCTTCTCACCGACCAGAACCCTCTCCAGGTCTTGGTTGACGCTATTGCCAACACTGGACCACGAGAAGACTCCACCAGAATCGGTTCTTCCGGTACCGTTAAGAGACAGGCCGTTGATGTTTCTCCTTTGAGAAGAGTCAACCAGGCTATTGCCCTCCTTACCATTGGTGCTCGTGAGGCTTCTTTCAGAAACATCAAGACCATTGCTGAGTGTCTTGCTGAGGAGCTTATCAACGCTGCTAAGGGTTCTTCTAACTCATATGCCATCAAGAAGAAGGATGAGCTCGAGCGTGTTGCCAAGTCTAACCGTTAAACAACGGAAACCACCCCCCCAAAAGAAAGAAGGAAAACACACAGAAAAATCATATTTATATGTTCCAAGGTTCTTTTATATTTTCATGTTCTATTTTGTTGCATGTTTTTTTTGAAATGTGGAGAAACCTATCTCATGTTACTACTACAAGGAAAGAAGAACATTCAGTATACATAGATATCATCAAAATGAGATGGACCTAAGCATAAGTATAGTCATGTTATGTACAGTTTTAATGGTAATGCAATGTACAATTAAAAAAAACAACAACAACAAGGCCCTCAAACGGCTTCCTATGAAGTTTAGGGTTCTGATAGTTTAAATGAAATGAAATACGCGTCAACTATAATATTCACAATCCATGACAAGTTTTTTTTTTTGCATTCTGTTACACAATTGTTATCATATCATCAAAGTAATAAACATTATTCTAGGCCTCTCTAGCTTGAGATGAATTTTGAGGAGATTTTAGCAATGACATGCAAAGCAACCACAGAGAAAATGAACCCTAAGGCCATAACCATCACAACAACAGGGTCAACTCTTAATCCAGAAGCCTCCTCGGTGTAGAGCTTGAGCATAGTATTAGACGATCCACCAGCGCCAGCTGATCTGGTTGAAGGCGGTCTTTCATTGGCAGCAGCAGCCTGACGCTCTTGATTAGCTCTTCGACGAATTGCATTCTTGGGTCCGCCAGGGACTGGAGATCCTCTTCCTGCCTGTAAACTAAGTTAGCAAGCCGAAAAAAAATATATACAAAATATAAAGCATCAAGTCAAAACGTACCATTATGTATAATTGAAGACAGCGCTGGATTTGAAATAATTGCGGTTCGTGAAGTGGTGGTGAGCTGTCAAGATTGAAAAATTGTAGAGCTCTTGAGTGTGTGAATCGGTTAAATATATTTGATAGGGATCGATTGGGAGCTACAGAATTTTGGTGTGTGGGCCATATAGATTAATTCGATTGTATACAACTACAGTAACCACACAATAGACAATATACAACATGCATATCAGACATGAAAACAATCTAAAATGCTTAATAAATTGATATTGATTCTAGGCTATACAGTTATCAACATAGACTCCAGAGAAATTTCCCTTTCATGTAATCCACAATGATGGGGTACTTGCTAATGAAGCACCATCGTCGAAATCAGTACCCATGGTAAGACCCAGATCTCCTGTAGCGTCCATAGACCCAAAGTCATCTTTGAGGTTTTCTCGGCCATTGGAAGAAACAGCTCTCAATAACGGGTATCCCTCGACTGGTTCTGTAGCTCTAACAATGTCTGAGCTCATGGAGCCCATAGAACCGACAGAACTCACAGATGGCCTAGGTACGTTATCTGGAGGAACTAGCCGGTCTCTCTGGTCCTGTTCATCATATTCTGTGTTAGAAGAAGAGACTGTATCGCCGCTTTGAACAGTCCAGCCGTCAGTCGAGGGACGCGTTGCAGACGTGCTATCAGTGCTTGGTGTGCTTGGCATGCTGGCACCATTTTCCATAGAAACATCACTATGCGATGCAGGGCTGTTCACGTTATTGCTATTGCTGTTATTGGCGTTGTACTGCTGCTCCCTAGCTTCACTCACAGTCTGCGAAAACGACATGTGGTTCATTTGATCCACAATGTCAACACTGCTGGTCACACTGGTGTTGCGGTCGTTGGCAGCAGGAATGTCAACAGCGGCAATTCCAGGCAAAGAGTTCACACTCGAAGACGGGGAACTGTTGCTTCCAGCATCCAATGGGTCTGTGCTCTCGTTTTCTCCACCATTAGTGGTACCGCTGCCGTTAGTACTACCAGAAGATGCAGAAACCAGTGAACTGATACTGTAAGAAGCATCCCGATTGGCAACACGCAAGTTTTCATTATTGTTGGTATCAGTAGGGTCAGGTGTGAAAGAGTTTCTGAAATTGATGGTGGATGTACTTTCAGCATCGCTGTTGTTGTTGCTGTTGTTGTTGTTGTTCCAGTCGCCGCCCAATCTTTGCCGTCCCCGCAAGTCATTAACGGTTTCGTACACTGGTCGTTGACTATTACACGCGGAGTCCTGTACTACCGAATCGTAATTTGGCGGCGGCGCATCCAGCACAATGTTCGCGCCTGGTGGTGACTGGTCGGCATCAAACGGTGGAGGCGCTATCGAAGGCTGTCTTAGGAAATGCATTAGCTTGGGAGCATATGTGGCTGCGTCAGCATTAGCAGGAATTCCAGCCAATGAGGGGCCTGCAGCACCCTGGCGGACAGGGAAAGGGATGGTGGTTGATGACGCGGTTCTTGACAAAACACTGACTCTTCGCGTTAAAGGGTTGTACTTGGGCAGTAATAAATTAGAATTGGTGCAATGGTTATCAAGAAGGTTAATGGGAGAGTCAATGGAAACCTCGTAGAACTTTCGCTTTTCTGCATTTGCGGGGTCCACTTTAGATAGCCTCAGCACAAGCTTGATCCAGTGATGTATCTTGATGTTGTTGTATGCGGTATTAGGATGTAGTCGGTCTTTTCTGCCAGGAAACTGTTTCAATATTTCAGCCTCGTACTCCATTTCAGTGGCACTAACTAAATCTTCGCCAGTGAAGTCACCAAATAGAGTACCAGTGATTCCATCCTCTGGTAAATGCTCCTTCAACAGGAATTTCCTGGTGGGCTCGATTCGATGGACTTTCTTGTTTCGGCAATAGTACTCAATGTTCTCAGTGACATAGACCCTAATACGATGGCACCTGACTTTGGATAACGGCGTAAACTTGAATGCAATAGGTATCTTTGTGCCAATAGGAAACGATTTGCCGCCAATGACAATGTCATAATGCAGTTGGTTTTCCCAGTCTCTAGATATGGCGATAGGCTCGCTTGATTCCAAACTATCCTCAGAAGTAGCCCTGATAATTTTCACCTTTCTCGTACCAGACAAGTTAGGCTTGAAAGTCCCTGGCCGCTCAATCACTGCCTCCAGCAGGTAGTCAACCGATCCAAAGTTGCAGCTAATTGTTTCCGGTAAGGACTGAGGAATCGGCAGTTCAAAGTTATAAATATACTCCCCTGGCTGGAAGGTCCGGTAACCTTTAGTAGACACCTCATGCTCATGATCCTCCTTCTTAGAATAGCTTCGGTGTGGACCTAGACCCAAGCCGGAGGAAGCAAATGTTGACGACGAGTTTGCAGAAGAGGAGATGGAAGGGCTAGGACTTGCAGCCCTTCTTAACCTATTGGCAAAGCCCTTGATAGCCCTGGCGGAATCGTTGGAAGTGGATCTATCTCTGCTTCGGTCAGGGCTAGCACTAGCGGTATTACTATCCTTGACAAACCTGACCAAGTGGGCACCGGAAGAATACTCTGCCATAGGGAAAGTGGCATTGAAAAAGGGCCAGACGTGAGAATGCAAATCGTGAATTTCAGCGGTATCCTGCTTTTTCGGAGGTATACCCTCTGGCCATTCGGTTCTCGCAATGCCTTTGAAAGTCAGAGTAATAGTTTTCACTTTTGTGGGCTTTGACGCTTTGACAACAAGTGAGCCTCTAAGAATCGTCGGAGGCCGCTGCGAGTACTCCACAGCGCTAAAACCTTGCAAAAAGAGAACCGGCTCTGCAAGTATTATGGATAGTGACAAACCACCCGAGGAGAAAAGTTGGTTTTCGGGAGCGTTAAAGTTCTTTTCTGATGTGAAGGTGGAACTTGGGAATATTGGTGAGTTGGTTCCAGCTGACGGCCTTCTTGCGTCCACAGAAGCAACTGGCAGTAAGTTCTGTGTATGCGATGTAGCCATGTTGAAAGTGAGCTGAGCTCTCTAAGACAAGGGCAGAAGAGAGATAGAAATGAAAGAAGGAGAAAAAAAAAAAAGAAGAAGAAGAAAAAGTGAAGAAATAAAGGAAGATAAAAAATTTAGTACCACAGATAGCGATTCTTTTACGAGATTGCTTTTGGTAAACTTTTGTACCCTTTTCTCCGCTGGATAAGAGACCGGTAGATAGAAGTGAAATAGATATGTCTCCACCAACTCAAGCTGCAGAAACTAAGAAACAAAAATCACAGCTCTGGTTGAACTATATTTTGAGGTAGACGATAACAAACAAACAGGAGAGTAAATATATATATATCTTATAAGCCTGGAAATGATGGTGGTAGCATCTGCAGCGTCTACGAGATCTGTGCCAAAAAACAACCTTGTTAGCGATGGCTGCTAATATGCGTGAAACGGCCTTCTTCGCACTAAGCAGGAAAAACAAAATAACCAGGTAAGCAAAAACTTTATCGGCTGGAAATCTGAGCTCACTCGAGCCGACTCTAGGAGATGTCCAAGGATAGTTCAACTATTTGTCAATCTGAAGCTTTACAATTGTTGTCATTATAGTTCTAAGTGCGTTTTTCTTCTGTTTTCCCTCTTACTGTTTTTCTTTCTTCCCTGGCCTGTTTCAAAGCGATCTCGAAAGTCTCCAGAAAGAGAAAAAGAAAGCCACCGGCTTGAGCGTGGGCCGGAACGAAAAGTGCCCAAATCCCCAGGCTTTCAATTGGCGGATAACGGCAACTTTAAGCAGACGTCCACGAAATTTTTTTTTTCTTCCTAGTGACATGTCCATGTAGAAATCGCTATTGGTTCCTTTCGAAGTTACTTGGTGACTCATGACAGCTACTGAGATTTGATCAGCTTAGAGCTGACGATGAAGAATAAAGTCATCTTGAAACTTGGCTCGAGCCAGTAGCCACAGTGGGTGCCTTTCGAGTTTGATCTCACTCTTCGCCACACCTTTCAAGATGGCTATGTAGTCTATAACCATTCTGCCAGCAACTTGTCCGCCTATTAGACACATACACTTAAGCTCTACCCTCAGCTTGAAGCGTCGCTATTGCACGTCATCACGGGCAAGGCCACATATATTTCCCTCGAACGCCCTCTGATGGCGGATTGTGGATCTTCACTCATCGTCTGTTGATACCCATTCAGTCGTATATCGAAACTCTCACAGCTCTGAGGTGGATATATCGCTGGTACTTTGTTCTCTAATGCCGAAACCTTCGATTAACCTTTAATTAGGCTTTTGACGTTTTTAGAGTTTTTTTTTACCTCTATGTCTCACTTTAATATTAGACTTAACGCTTGTTTGCACACAAACTTAGTATGTTGCAGGAACTGCGGCCAGGCTCACAAACCACGGAACAAAGCAAAACGGGTATTAAAAACAGCGCTGCTATCTGTACCTGAAACACTGTAAAATTTCTCCTAATCCAGCAACAAGCCAGTTACCCTGAAGTGAACTTATCGACACCTGTACTTATAAGATATGCAAAAGAGTCAGATTTTATAAGATGGTCACCCTGAAGTGGAACTTCGATGTAGTCACCCTGAAGTGGATTTTGAACCTTTGCGGTGGTGCTGTGTAAAATTTTCACATGGCAAATGACAGTCTTGTTGAGTATACTATATCACTCTTTCACGATTTAAGCGATCTCGCCGGGAAAGCTTTGTCATGGCTCGTACTGGATCTAACGCTTTTTTCCTTCTTCTGCTCGCCAGAGCTTTGGAGGGTTTCGCTTGGTGATTCAGGCTTAGCAGATATGAATCAAATGGCTGAATTCACATGCTTTTTTCCCATGATCTGTGTTAACATGTGGTCCAACCAGGACAGAAAGAGAAGTAGTCTGTATAGCTTCAATACAAACAGTAAATGTATCCTGAAATACTCTCTCCTCGGAGACCTTCTTGATATTTTCTTTTATTTTCTTATTTTTTTACTTTTTCAAGTGACACCCAGGTTCTATATATATTTTTTTTTCTCCTTCCTCTCCATTTTCTCTCCGTTTTCTATCCCACAGTCCCACGTCTCCTCCCAGCTATTCTCAACAATGAAGGTCACTGACAAGCTTGAGAAGGCTCACAGGGAGAGCCCAGTGCCGACTTACTCGTTCGAGTTCTTCGTACCAAAGACTTCGCAGGGTGTGCAGAATCTGTACGACCGTATGGATAGAATGTACGAATTGGGTCCGCAATTTATAGATATCACATGGAATGCCGGTGGAAGACTGTCGAACTTGACCTGCGAGATGGTAGCTACTTCGCAGTCTGTAATTGGTCTCGAGACATGCATGCACTTGACATGCACCGGGATGCCTAAGGAGATGGTGGAGAACGCTCTCAGAGATGCATATGCTGCCGGATGCCAGAACATTTTAGCTCTTAGAGGAGACCCTCCCCACAGTGCTACCTCTGTAGCAGATGGAACTTGGGTTCCAACAGAGGGTGGGTTCAGCTACGCCAAGGATCTGATCCGTTACATTAGGTCCGAGTACGGTGACTACTTCGATATCGCAGTCGCTGGCTATCCAGAAGGCCACCCAGAGGAATCTGACCCCGACGTGCTTATCAAGTACCTGAAGGAAAAGGTCGACGCTGGTGCTGACTCGGTCATTACACAGATGTTCTACGATGTTGATAAATTCTTGGACTGGGTTCGGAGGTGTAGAGAGGCAGGGATCACAGTGCCAATTATCCCAGGAATCATGCCAATCTCAACATACGCCAGTTTTATGAGAAGAGCTACCTGGTGTGATATCAACATCCCACAATCCTTCTTGGATGCCTTGGAACCTATTTCCGGAGATGATTCGCTGGTTAGAGAGAAGGGTTCTGAATTGGTAGCTAACATGTGCCAAAAGATGATTGATGCCGGTATCAAGCATCTTCACTTTTATACAATGAATTTGGAAAAGGCTACTGTTATGGTCTTGGATAAGTTAGGAATCTTGCCTGACGAATCTTCTCAAGCTAAAAAGACCCCAAGTCTTCCCTGGAGACAGTCGTTGGGTCTTGGCCGAACTACAGAGACCGTGAGACCAATTTTCTGGAAGAACAGAAAGCAGTCATATGTATCCAGAACCCAAGACTGGGATGAGTTTCCTAACGGAAGATGGGGAGATTCAAGGTCTCCAGCTTATGGTGAGCTTGAAACCTATGGAGTTCTGCTGAGACAATCCTCCAAGAAAGCCACAGATATGTGGGGACACCCGGTTTGTATCCAAACCTTGGGAGATTTATTTGCACAATACATTGAAGGCAAAGTTAGCTCGCTGCCTTGGTCAGATGCACCAATTTCCAACGAAATCGATTCAATCAAGGACCAGCTTATTTCTCTCAACAAGAGAGGATTTCTCACTATAAACTCCCAGCCAGCTGTCAATGGAGTTAGATCTAATCATCCGGTGCACGGATGGGGACCAAGTAATGGATATGTGTACCAAAAGGCCTATTTGGAAGTGCTGGTGCCACCCACTGTAATTGACAAGTTAACTGCAGCTATGGAGAAGGACGAAGGAATCACATACTATGCTGTCAACAGAGACGGAGAATTGAAGACCAACGCACCTGTTGATACACCTAACGCTGTTACCTGGGGTATATATCCTGGAAAGGAGGTTATTCAGCCCACAATTGTCGAAAAGATTTCATTCCTGGCTTGGAAGGACGAAGCTTATAGATTAGGTGACGAGTGGGCCAACTGCTACGAACAAGGATCAAAGTCTCACGAGTTCATTGCTGACCTTATGAGAACTTACTACTTGGTCAATATTGTGCACAATGACTTCCAAAGTCCTGACGCCATTTTCAAAGTGTTTGACTCTCTTTGAGGCAGTCGCCAAGAAGAAAAAGTTAAAAAAATCAGAGAACAGACTTCAACAATGACTGTTCCATTCACGTTAATTCATGCATTATCAATGCCATTCAACAATGGCATTATACCCATCATTATGTATCTATATATATATATATATGTAATCATTATCAAATAACAAGCGTTTTAAGCTTCCCTTTTAGCAATGCCAAAACATTTGTCTCGTATTGCTGTCAGCTGTTCCTTGTCTAAAACACCATTTTTGTCTGAATCAAGCCAAGCAGTAATGATTTCTATAGTGTTTTGCGCCAGCTTTTTTGCTTCTTCTAGCTTCTTGCTACCAGTCAAGGAGTCCAGCCGTTGATTGGTATAAATAATCCATGATGCAGTCTCAATATGAGTATTTACTTTGAAGTTTGATTTATCGCGGACATCATTCTCGCTAGTCTTTTTTTTCGCCAACTCGGCAACTCTTTTTAGACTCTTTTCTAGGTCCGGAAACACACGTAATGCTTCGTTATCCTTATGCATTTCTGCCAATATCGTAGATGCCGATATTAGCTTGTTGTAGTTATTGTACACCAATGCCTTTTGCTCACTATCCAGTTCCCGAACCTCCTGTATCAGCTGGTTATCTGTCACCAATAAGTTTTTCAAATCACTCTTTTGTACCAAGGTTCTAACATAGTCGTCTGCAGTGGTGCCTGGCCTATCTATTTCGTGACCATGGTGCTCTTCTGGCGTGCTGCTGGCTGCAGAAGTATCACCTTTGTTGGCTTCAGCATTAGCTTGTTGTAACTTGTAAAACTCTCTCAAAGCATGCCTCCTTCTTGCCGAGCTTGACTTTGTAGATTTTCCGTTGAGCTCAGGAGTAGCGGTGGCAGTAGGCTCTACCGACAACCGAGAAGTACTCGACATGATGGTGCTAGGTGGATGTTAGCATGCTGGAGATTTCACAATATCCATTACGTACTACCTTATTTATACCACGATATTTTTCTTAATATCAGACATTTGATTTTACACTTTAACTCTAGTACTAAACAAACTTAGAATAACATTTATGATAAATAACACGGGTATTGATATGGAAGCTATGTAAAGAGAGAATTTTCACACGGTTCACTTCTTGCTTTTGGCTAAAAGGCGTTGCATCTCAGCCGTTGGCCCAAAAATTCTAGTACCAGAAGGGATCTGGAGTTTACCACTTGAACATTGCATTTTCTCTTGCTCAAGAAGCTTGTTAGTGGTATAATACCATTGCTCATGCTTGATTTGGCCCGGGATAATGTAAAACTTCATACCACTTTTATACCGAGGATGAGCCACAATTTTCTTCAAGAACTTGCAAGTCACTTCATCATCTCCGGGACATGGGATCGCGACCAGTTTTAGCACGGAGCCCTTGATACATGGGTCAACTTTGTTTTCTTGCTGAGTGCTTGACCGGATGATTTGAAGAAACGAGAAGTTTTGCAATCCATAAAGTGATCTTATGCCCTGTGCAATTTTGTGGTTTTCAATTACGACTGGCCCAGTGCCCCTCTGGCCTGCTCCTCCTGCTGCTGCTGCTGCTCCTGCTCTGGCTGATGTTGAAAAAACCACGTTTCTGACTCTTTTAGGGTCGGCTCCATCTTTACCATTGCATATATTCGACAAAACTTGAGAAACGCTATCAACCAAAATTAAGTTGATGTTCATGGAGTCAGTAAACGGCCGACCTTGAGAATTACCAGTGCGAGAAGAAATGTGGCTGTTGGATCGACGTTTTTTTGCCAACCGGATGATAGGCTCCTGCTCAGAGTGGCTATCTAGAGACACTGGTGATGCCAAATGAACATAGCCTGTTTTGTCATACTCGACAAACATTGAGTCTACCATTTCAGAGCTCTGGCTTTTGAGCATCTCACCGGCTTTGCGTTTTTTGCTGCTCGGAACGGATGGAGATTTTGTTGGAGACTCCTGGAGCTGGTTCAACTCGGAACTCTCCTCCACAATCCGAGCCACTTCACAAGCAGCGGCCAACACTGGAAGATCATTAGCTGCACGACTTCGTGTGACCCTGGGAGCCAAAGGCTGTTGATTTCCAGACTCAGTCAAGAATTTGACTGGGATTTTCGAGTATGTTTGCTGCTGAGGTGCGGAGACTGCTCTGAGAGCAGGTTTTCTAGCAGATGCAGATAATGAGGTTGAAATGTGGCTTTCGGACTTTCTGCGAGGAATTCCTGACGCAGGCCGGAAATCATACTCATGTGGGCCTTTATTGAAGTGTTTGTCAAGAACGTCTTTAGCTGTTCTGCCAATAATTTCAGAAATGGTCATGATTGACCTAGTATTGGTACTGCGGCCCTTGATGACTGATATATCTGGATCAGGTTTGCTCATGTTGCTGATAATTACAGCAACGGCGGCGGTGGCCGAATCAGCCAGTACAGACGAAGACACATTTTCAGTTGAGGCAACAGCCACTGTTCTAGGAATGCTGCTTGCTTTTGCTTCTGAATTGAGGGCAGCAGGTTCCAGAGTAGTAGCGGCAGCCATGTTCTGGTAGGTTGGGTCAGATTTGATAGAGCACAACGTGGTAGCTAGGTCTACTGCGTTGATAGCCGTCGACTTTTGATGGCAGCCAATGAGATAAGAAGGAGGAGAAGGGTTAGAGCTGACATCTGTGGTTAACGGAGAAGACGAAGGTGAAGCAGAGAGAGTACAGGATATGGTGGGACTCGGGGTAGCATTTTCATCAACTTGAGCAATGGCCGAGCTGGAGATAAAGTCTCCATTTGCAGCGTCGAGCTGAATAGGAGAATTGAGAATAAAGCTAAGCGACATTGCGAGAAGTGGGGATTTTTGGTTTTGAGAAGGATGCTAGGGATGTTTTTTTTTTCTTGTGTTCTCACTGAATTGAACAATTGATGAGGATAAAATGAAAGAGTTTTGGCCCGTATTTATACCCAAGACCAAAACTTATCAGTTGCAGGGATGCTTTAGAAGAAGTGGAGAAAAAAAAAGAATTCTAACAGTGCGACTTGAGACCGAAATGCCGCCCGGGGCTGTTCCGTTTGGGTCTAATGGTGCTAAAAGTGAAAGAGTTTCCAATAATCAAAAAGAAAATGAAATCAGAATACAGCCTTTTTCTCAGTTTGAAGTGACTGCTCACCAGGTGAATTACCTGATGTCGTAATTCTCGAGGTGACTGCTCGACGGAGCTGTTATTTTTTTTCTTGCCTGCTGATCAAGGCTGGCTATGCTCAGAACCTGTTGGGTGTTTCTGGCCACCCAAGTGCTTTCCCCCTTTTCTTGAGGGCTGGTTGGTTTTGAACCGTTGACTGGAGCTGTGGTATTTGGTTCGAGCTTTCCAGGGTTTGTGTCAGTTCAAGGTTTCTTATCTTGTTAGCTCAAACTTGTGGTTTTTTTGCTATGCTTTAGAAACCTGTTGAAATCAGTGTCAAAGTTATCAATCGTTTCGGATGATCCCAAACCATAGGTCGGCTGAACTTGGATGAATTAAGCAAAAAGATGATGTACCGGATGTAAGATAAGGCCCTGGCAGAAAGGGCTCGAGCTAGTGTTGATATAAGAAGCTCTTTCTCAATGGATGAGATCAAATTACCTGAAAGTTCAAAAAGTTCAAAACGGGAGTTAGACCATTATTAAGTAGTTTTTTTTCTCTCCCGGGAAAAAAAGATTCAAACGGCAGACCTAATTCTGCTGGACAAAGCCGCTATCAGTATAACGCTATTACAGAGACACACTCAATCCACGAGCTATGCATTGAGCTGACGCATAACAATTTTGTGGCTGGTGCTTTATTACTACTTCTTTTTTTTTTTTTTTTCAGGAGAAACAGGTTGATATACATATATGGGTCAGATCTGAAAAAGATGTGGGGCAGTCTAAGGCACAGGATCGAGGAAACTTAAAGGCCCAGGAGAAATTTCAACCCCCAAAGAGAGATTTCACAATGAGGATGAGTTGGAGTTTGTATATTCACACCTGTGATATGCTCAATATTGATCAGGTCCGTGATGGGTATCATGATAGGCATACACTTTAAGCCTAATTTGGACATTCTTTGTACAAATGCACTACAGGCAGTGTCGAAGATGATTTTTTTCGAGGTAGTCTTTTCTTCTTATTCTTTTTCTTCTTCTTCTTCTAGTATTTGAAATACCGTATTCCTGGAATGTCTGACATGTCATGCTATGTGTCAATTCTTGGTGCCATGTTAGCTAGAAAAGCTGCCATTATAAGGGGGGTTTTGTCTATATTTGATACTATCTTGATATACCTCGTTAGTGATACCTTTGCACCATGCCTTGAGATTGCTCTTTTATATGATCTCTTTATCATACCTTTTACAGCTGCATGAACTAGGTTTCAAGATACTGGTCCCAGCTCATGTTGAAAATCTCAGCAGTATATAGTGAGTTTGAGGCTCAGATCTGTCAAGATCTGACTAAGCTGACCCGCACTAAACACGTCAAACATGAATTTTTGAAAAATGCATGCTTTCATGCCCCTTAATATATATAGATATCTTTTTTCTACTTAGCCACGGGCTAACCTGCCTATGTATGCAATTATCTCTGGTTTTTCTGATGCATTATAATATAGCATATGCAAGGGTGGACTTATTCTATTCATGCCTATATATATACATGCAATTTTTTTGGATTCCATCATTATAGCTTGAGATCCTGACCGTTGATTTGCTGGAAAGTTATAGCTTTGAAACTGTCCTCCTGCTTAACGGCTGTCCCAGTACTCAAGACTATTGAATAATTGTTCTCTCCTGACACCATGAAACTATGTTCACGGTCTTTCCATGCTATTGGCGCATCTTCAACTCCGTAAACGTTGAGAATACCCCATTTATTATTAGATTCTGTTTCGTTATTATTTGCTAAAAGCATGGTTTTCAGGTTTTGCCATAAGGAGACGATATACTTGTTGGTCATAATGCCACCTTCCCATGTGAGAACCACTAAGGATTCTGTCCGTGGAGTTTCTTCCGGTTGTATACTCTCGCTATTGTCAACTCCTTGATTTAACATTCCATCATAAACGCTATAGTTGCAGATATGTGGATCAGTGTGATCACTTGCGAGGATTCGGGGTGACTCTAGGCTCACCATTGCTATCCATTCATGAAGACTTGTAGTATACTCCTCCAATGCTTCTTCAGATTGAGAGTATAGCGTTATTCCATCAGTGTCAAGTACAGGGGTGATTATATCCTTGTACAACTTTGTTTCAGGCTCAAGTAACCGGCTAGGTTGAAATATAGCAGTCGCAGGAAAATATGATTCAACGCCTTGTTTCAATATCCCCAATTCCATGCTCATGCAAAATTCTATTGGGGTTGTGAATACTCTAGTAATTCCTTCTAATAGTCTGATAAATAAATGCTGAGAGCCACTTTTGAGAGGGTCCACAATATCATGCTTCACAATGTATCTTTTCGCAGCCAGACGTGATTTTTTGCCCAGAGTACCGAATTGATAGTATGTGGAATCAGTCAGCGATAGTGTCAGTACTCCGTCTTTGATTGCAATTACGTCTTCATGATCCAAACATGTCAATGAAAGCAGAGCAAAGGAATTACTACCATCGCGAATCACTTCATTCAGGAATCTCGAACTGAAAAAATCACCAAAAAGGCATTTCACCTTTACTGATAATATTGTCGGCTGTAGTTTCAGCTGGTCTTGACCTCTTCCTTCAGATTCATCTAGTACCCTCTGTGGTATGATAACCTCTACCTTCGAAGCATAGTTGTGACTTGATACCAAACTTTCTGGCCGCGCCCCAGTTTTGTCCGAGACCGTAACAAATAGCTTACTTGATGGAGGTTTCATATCATGATCTCAGGGTCATTGAACTAGGGTTGATTGATTCGAAATCCTTATAACCGTCGAAATTTCCAAAAAAAAAATTACCGCTATATAGTTCAGATCCAAAATGCTTATAAGATCGATTTTCAACGATCTTTTTCTTATCTTAACGGCATCAAAATAATTAACTTTTTTTTTTTTTTCTGGCATATACAGTCTTCGACACCAAAGTTTCGCGGGTCCAGAAGAGCAGTACTGTAACCAGAATGCCCAGGAACCACCGACGAAGTCGTCGTAAAGACACCTCGAACCATGAAGAAAACTATAGCAGAGACAGGTCCACCAGCAGTATCAGGAACAATCATGACATTGAACAAGCTGAAGACATTGATTCGCTGTATGCTGGAACCGCAGTTGACCAGATATACGCGGGTCCTGGCTCAGAATCTGTGCCTAGTTCTTATACTTCATTCCATCATATTCACCGAAACTCAAGGTCAAGGTCGCGAGCGCCAGGAACTGATAGCAGTAGGAGAGAGTCTAGCGTGTCATCAGTACGCAGTAGCTTTGCCAGTGCTCGTGGTAGAACACCACCCATGTCCCCTGGGTTACTAAAACGCGAGCCTAGCTCTTCATCGCTAAGTCTGCATAGTATAAAGTCTCCTGATGTGCATGCACCACAAGCATTCAGTCGGAACCGGTCAGAATCCAAGTCAAGTTTCAGGTTTTTTTCCATGGACGAGGTCGAACAGGCTGAGGGAACCGGTACGCTTGCTGACGAAATTGATCCTGTGGAGTATGAGGTGAGCAGAAGAGACGAAGAGTCTAGCCGGGAACCAGACTCTGAAACTGCATTGGTGGTGGATGAAGCCTCTGAGGAGGAGTATTACCCATATCAACATCAGCCTAGGTATAGCGTGGAGCATCGGCGTTCCAGCAGTCAGTCAACTCACAGCGTGGGGAGCCCAAATATCCCTGGGTACACAATTAAGGGAGGCGAGCACCTTGAAAGATTGAGAAGAAGATCTTCAGTGTCGGTATATCAACCATCTAATGTTGATGAGCCTTTACTGGATGCTATAGAGGTGGATGAGTATTACGAGGACCAGCCTTTTCAACCTATATATGATGCTTCACAAAGGTATCAACAGCGATTTTATATCTCTGAGGAGGATCTGATTATATTTTTTGCTGGTTACAACACTAGTAGAATAAGAACTGCATTTTACATATTCGCATGTGTCTTGACTGGAGGTTTGGCATATTTAATTTTGAGATGGTTCCCAAGGTTGTGGATCTCTTGCATCGGCAAACCTGCACCATTGGGCCAATGCGAATGGGTTGTTATTGAAAATCAGTGGGGAGAGTTGACTTTTGCTAATGTGCAATGTTCAAGGTATAACAGACCATGGTCAACTATTTTTAGGTATGCCCCCGAAGAAGAAGGGGCAGGGGAAAGTGCCATTGCCGAAGATGATAATGGTGGCCAAACCACCGGCGGCGAAGATGATTATGTAGACAAGGATCCAAATGTCCCCTCATTGAGGTACTTGGAGTACAGATACATTCGTTTTATTTATGACCCTATTGAGGATATTTTCAAGTCTAATAATGACTGGATAGATCAAAGATGGAGCAGCATTGAAAATGTCAGTAAAGGTTTGGACTCTGATATTCAACAGGATCGTGAACTAGTGTTTGGAACAAATGAGATTGTGATTGACGAGAAATCGTCATTACAACTGCTTATTGATGAGATTTTGCATCCTTTCTATGTTTTCCAGGTTTTTTCAATAATTTTATGGTCTTGTGATGAGTACTACTATTATGCTACCTGTATTTTCCTGATTTCTGTGGTTTCTGTGGGTAACACTCTTGTGGAGACCAAACAGACATTGAGAAGGCTAAGTGAAATTGCTCGATTCGAGTCTGAGACTCGTGTCATGAGAAGTGGATTTTGGATAACAGTCTCTTCAGCTGAGCTAGTCCCCGGTGATATTTATGAGTTGTCTGATCCTTCCATTGCCACAATTCCCTGTGACTCAATGCTTCTTACTGGCGACTGCATTGTTAATGAGAGCATGCTTACCGGCGAGTCTGTACCAGTGAGCAAAGTTGCAGCTGATGACGAGTCCTTTCAGGAGTTTTTGAAAAGAGATGTATCTTCTCAAGTCTCAAAACACTACCTGTATTGTGGAACTAAGATAATTAGGGTGAGACGGCCGCGACGTGAAGATAGTCACGAGCTGGATGTTGCTTTGGCCGTTGTGGTTAGAACCGGGTTCCAAACAACCAAAGGTGGTCTTATCAGGTCAATGATGTTCCCCAAACCCACTGGGTTCAAGTTTTATCAGGATTCGTTCAAATACATTGCAGTGATGACTGGAATTGCGGTTGTTGGGTTTATCGTGTCCACAATCAATTTCATCAAGATGCAACTAGAAGTATCAACAATTATACTACGGGCACTGGATTTAGTCACCATTGTAGTGCCTCCAGCTTTGCCTGCCACTTTGACTATTGGTACTAGCATATCGTTGTCAAGACTTCGAAAGAAACTTATTTACTGCATCAGTCCCACTCGAATCAACGTGGGAGGCAAGATTGACCTGATTTGTTTTGACAAGACTGGTACGTTGACTGAAGATGGACTAGATGTGCTAGGGTTTCATACCGTCGATAATAGATTTGATATTTTGCATAAACATGATGCCGTGGTGGCTAAGGATGTACGAATGCTGACAGTCATGGCCACATGTCATTCACTGAGAAAAGTCGACGACGAGTTAATTGGTGACCCGCTGGATATCAAAATGTTTGAGTTTACTGGCGCGGCGTTTGAGGAAAATGATCATGACCATGATGCAAGATACTCTCATCTTAAAAGCGGCCAAGTTTTCAAATCTGTCAAGACTTTTGACTTTGTTTCGAGCCTGAGAAGAATGAGCGCCATTATTGAAGACGAAGAGGGTAAACGCCGCCAGGTAGTACTTAAGGGTGCCCCCGAGGTTATGGAACAAGTTTGTGACCCCAGCACACTGCCTCGAAATCTCAACGACTTGGTGCATTATTACACGCATCGTGGACATCGAGTTATTGCTTGTGCGGTCAAAGTTTTGGATTCTAACAAGAACATTGACCGAGTTAGAGCTGAATTCAACATGACGTTTCTAGGGTTGATCATCTTTGAAAACAAGTTAAAGCCAACCACTACTGGTGCTATCAAGGAATTGAGAGCCGCCAAAATCCGAACTTTAATGTGCACTGGTGATAATATCCTGACTGCAATAAGTGTGGGACGGGAATGCACAATGGTTGATCAGTCTCAGATTGTGTTTGCACCTCATTTTGATCTTGATAATAAAATAAGATGGGAATGCATCGATGATAGAACTTTAGGTCTGGATCCAATCACGTTCATGCCGTTGGCGGATGGACAACCGGGGGTCAAATCATACACACTTGCAGTTACTGGTGATGTTTTCCGAGCAATTATTGAAACCGGCAGTGAAGAACAAATCAAAGCAATGCTAAGTATGGCCACCATCTTTGCTCGAATGTCGCCCGATGAAAAGCATGAGCTTGTGGAGAAACTTCAAGGGATTGACTACACCGTGGCGTTCTGTGGTGATGGTGCTAATGATTGTGGAGCTTTGAAAGCAGCTGACGTGGGAATATCACTTTCGGAAGCTGAGGCATCAGTTGCTGCGCCTTTCACCAGCCAGAAATTCGAAATCAGTTGTTGTGCTGATGTGATTAGAGAGGGCAGGTGTGCACTAACCACCAGTTTCAGCTGTTTCAAATACATGAGTTTATACTCTGCGATTCAGTTCATTTCAGTCAGCATCTTATACAGCAAGGGGTCTAATCTGGGCGATTTCCAGTTCTTGTGGATTGACTTGTTTTTGATTTTGCCCATTGCCATCTTCATGGCATGGACAGAGCCATATCCAATCATGGCGCCCAAATGCCCCAACGCAAACTTGGTTTCACGCAAAGTTTTGGTGGCTCTTTTGGGTCAGATTATACTGGTTGGTATTGGTCAGTACTATGTCTTTGAAAAAGTCAAGGATTATCCGTGGTACGTACCACCAATCATGAGTGGAGATGATTCTGCGGTGACAAGCTCTGATAACACTACTTTGTTTATTAGCTCTTGTTTTCAGTACATCTTTGTGGCCATTGTACTTTCAAAGGGCCCGCCATTTAGGAAACCACTTGCTACAAACGCACCATTTATGGCTACTATCCTGGTTACCACTTTAACTACAGCGGGATTACTCTGGCTGGACTCAGATTCTACTGTTGGTGCGCTAATGAATATTTCGTTTACTTCAGTGCGGTTCAAGCTAATCATTATCAGCTCAATGGCAATCAACTTGGTAGTGTGCTGGTTATATGAACATTCTATTGCTCCGTTACTGGCTAAAGGGCTCTACGCTATCAAACGGTCACTCGGGTTCAGGAAGAAGAGAAGAGAGTATAAAATACTGCGGGAACAACTCACAGCACCTCAAACAGTCTAACTCATTGTTGATAGACATATTTCTTTTAGCAGGATTTGAACTTAATAATGTTGTCAGATTGCTCGCTTTCCTAGAATTCAAAAAAAAAATAATAATAATAATATTATATTGTTGATAAGAGATACACGCAAGTTATCAATGCTCCCATGGTTTCTTGATTCCAAGCATAACAGCTCCGTCCTAGAATAAATATGTTAGCACACATAAAATTGCAACATATCATACTTCAAACCGCAGCTATTGTCGCTATATAGGCTCTTTTTTTTTTCTGGCAACATATCCCTGTTTTAACTTACCTGCTTAATTCTGTAGAATACCCAGAACCACATGGTAGCACCAAGCCCTTTTGCTATTATTCTGTGTGATAATGCAAGTTTAGGGAACGGCAAGGGACCAGATTTAGGAATACCCGCGCCAGCCATTATAAATATAACTTGTGTAGGTTGATGATATATGTATTGATATATCGAGGATCTTTAATATATCTCTCCAAAGGATAAGATTTCACAAATTAACCTCAATTCATTCGCTGGGAGGTTTTAGCTTGTAGCTACTGTAATTTGATCGAGGCTGGACAAAAAAACGGTGCTGATATGTACGCTAAAATTTCTCAACCTTAGGCATCTTGAAATTTTCAACCTTCAAAATCACGTATACGTACATACTGAAAAAAAAAAATTAAAAGCGGACTGCTTGACGACGCATATTATATACAGGATGGAAAACACTATATATGAGACTCCTGAAGGACGGCCAGCTGAGGTTAGTCAGGTACTTAACAGTTTGGAACGATACAACGCCGAGAACATTGATTTGCTCCAAAGATATGTGCTGAAACAAGCATCTGATGGCACCGCAGACGTTTCAGCTAACTTAGCATTACTGAAGCTTTACCAGTTTAACTCCCATGCAACCAAGGAAGAAATTGTTTTGGTCATTTTGACTAAAGCACTGATACAATTTTATAATTCGGATTTCCCCTCTGCTCTACATTTATTGCCGTGTTACGTGTTGTGTGACCCTGCAGTGGATAACTTCTCTGGCCAGGTGCAGAAATTATATCATCTATATACCCTGTTGAACATGTCCAAATACAGCGACTTCTGGTCAGTCTTTGAGAGTGACGACAGCTATGCTGATATCGTTGCTGATGTGGTAGGATTCGAAGATGAACTCAGAGCATCTATTGCCAAAACGGTTTTCATCTCATGTAAACAGATTTCAGTATCTGTTTTTCAAAATTGGTCCAACTTGAGCGAGGCTAAGTTCACTGAGTGGATCACTAAGGATCTGGGATGGTCAATCAAAGATGGTTCGGTTATTGTGCCTGCAAACAAGGATAACGAGACAAAGATGGTGGTCACTACTGAAAACATACAGTTTGAACAATTGACAAGGGTCGTGAAAAGGGTCTTCGAGGTTAGCGTCTAATGTGCTACATAAACATATATATATGTGTATTGAACCAGCATTTGATTTATTACATCTAGCAGAAACGTTCTCTCATGTTGGGGTTTCCCATATGACCACAAAAAAAAAAAAAGAAAGAAAAAAGTAAAAAGAAAAAAAAATCCAAAAGAAAAAATCCAAAAAAAAAAGAGGAGAGGAAAGGGTTCAAGGACTTGAGTATAATGAGTTAGCACCCGTTACTAAACCTACCAGAGATTCAAAACAGGCATTAGGAAAAAAAAAGGGTGGATTAAAAAAAAAAAAAAAAAAAAAAAAAAAGGGAAAGAGTGTTGAAAAAAAGAGAGCGAATAAGTTAATAGTTCAAAAAAAACAAAACCGAGGAAGTTTGTGAACAAAGACCCGTTTCATAATCCTAAGAAGAAGAGCCTTGGTGTTGCTGTGGTTGTTGTTGGTACATATGCTGTACAGGCAAAAACATTGGCGAAGGGTACTGCAATTGAGATTGGTACATTAACGCATCAGAGCCAGGAACCACGGGTGCATGACCATAAGGCATGGGATAAGCTGGAGGCAACGGCAAATTCGGGGGTATCCCTATATGATGATGCTGTTGCTGCTGCTGCTGATGTTGCTGCAGCTGTGATAGTTGATGGTGTTGTTGCTGACCAGCAGGAAACATGGGAGGTCCGCTTAATGTACCAACAGCATGGCCATAGCCAATAGGTAAAGGTTGACCACGATGTACAGGAGAAACATTCATACCGATAGGAGTATCGCGGTTGGGAATCACGTCGTTAGGGAGAGAAGGGTTAGAAATAGAGGCATCAGGAAGAGGGCCCACTGATGGTGCACTACTTGTAGCATCGCGTGCTGCGCGCTCTTCTCTATCAGCTTGCATAACCTGGTCAAACATTGAAGTTTCAGTTGTGCCCAGGGATTTGGGTCGAAATGAAGGTTTCGGCAAGCTTGAAGCAGCAGGAGAGCTGTGAAAACTAGACCCCGCAAACTTTGAGCCTGGCGAATCAGACAAGTCGTCGTTGATACGATTGAATTGAGGATTGCTGCTGTTGTTGTTGTTGTTATTATTGTTATTGTTGTGAGACTTTCGAACAGGAGTATCAGACCCATTCTTCTGATTCCGTCGAGCCCCATGGTTGTTGGCCCCGTCAATATCAGGAAACAGTGCCTTCATGAGTTCGTCATCTACAGAGCCACCATCTCTGGTAGAAGTTTTGGCTGGAGTAGAGCTTCGTTTAGAATTACTCGAAGACTTGTTCTTTTTCTTCTCAGAACTATTATTGGAAGTCATGGGGCCAGTAGGAGGAGGGGTTGTTTCAGACCTTGCCTTTCTGTTAGCATCCTTCTTGAAACTTGCATTTCCGTCGTTCTTTGCGTTCTCATCAGTGGCGGTCGAGACAGCACCAGCACCAGCACCAGCAGCAACTTTGGCATCTTGCTCTTTACGCTGATTCGAGCCATGATGTTTTTCTCGACGTCTCGACTGAGCTTTACCATCGTTATTGTTACCTCTGTTCTCCTTCTTATTATTGTTGTTGTTGTTATCAGGATCAACGGTTTTCAATGCGCTAGCAGTAGAAACAGTCTTCTTGGAGTTTGGTTTCCCCTTGCCGCGATTATTGGCGTTCTTGCCGCTATTCAGCGCAGACTGCACGATAGCCGCATTGCTAATCAAACCAGGTCGACCGGGGAGCGATGTTGGAGATTCGGTGGCTGCCATGCTTGTAGCTTATGCTGCCTATTCAGGGCGGAACAGATAACACAAATCCAATAATAATACTGTCTTAGCAAGAAATAGAAATCCACCTAGATCCAAACAAAAGAATGATCTGTGCAGAACAGCCTGCAAAAAATGTTGAACGAAAAAAAAAGGTTTGGGAGCGTGGCTGGTTAGAGCAAAAAAAAAAGTATCCCTTGTAGTAGTAGTAGCTTTCTCCCAATATAAATATATATATATCAATTAATAAATATCCTTTCAAGAAAATATCAAAATCTCAAATCACAAATGTATAATATCAGGGGTCAATGATTGAATGAAAACCTGGTATGGTGTTATATCTTCCTTTAGCATAGTTATAAAAAGCGTAAGTGTGTGTGTGAAGAAGAAAGAAAGAGAGGTTTTGAGATATGGGATGTTGGAAGTCGTTCGAAAGATTTGAATAGAGCTTACGTAAGTTTTTTTTTTTTTTTTTTTCATTCTTTCGATGTTCAACCTCTGTTTCATAATGCGTCGAAGCGTTGCCGGGATCGCGTTAAAGCCTGAATAGCGCTCAGATATATCATAGTCAGACTAAGTGGAAAGCCGTGCTAAAGCAGGTTTTTGAAGGAGTTGCACTAAGGTTGAGTTGAGCTATGGTTCTGCACAACTCCAAGTGGGACAAGCGTGCAAAAAAGAGATATGAACGGAAACATCACATTACACATGAACCGGTGAACCCTCCTCCAGAGTCAAGCAAACCCCAGCTGGAGTCAAATTTATGGAGGTTCAGGAAACCTTCAGATGAGGAGAACGACAGCGACAACGACAACGATGACAATACAAGCAAGACTGGCACTAGTGATGAAGGATCAGACACGGAAAACCCCCAGGATCAATCAGGGTCTGAAAAAGACCAGGAAGAACACCAGACTGGCTCTGAAGTGCTTGATGAAATTGACTTTTTCCCGGAACTTGAAGAAAGCAGGTACGCCGAGTACCAAGAGCTAGTACGCAGTACCGCTGAAAGGAATGCATTACAAGCATCATCCAAGCTGAGTGCGAAAAATGAAACGGGGAAAATTGATGCGTCGAACGACTTGGAGTTCCAGGAACTACAACGAAACATTGACCAAGCCAGGTTTGCTAAACAGATACGTGACAAGTTTGGCAAAAGAAATGGGAAAACCAGTCAAGTTGATGACCCTGTTGCTGAAGAAGACATTGACGCGTTTCTAGATGAGATTGATGGGTTGGATATTCAGCCTACAACTAGAACTGCACACAGCGACATTTCCAGACCACAAGAGAATTCGCTAAACGTGAAACTAGACAAACAAGCTATAAAACTAGACAAGCAAGACTGGCTGGATGAACTTTTGAATCAATGAGTGAAAGGAGAAGGAAAAAAAAAATAAAATAAATAAATAAACTATAAACAGTGTTTAAACAACTTGTTTAAACAACGACCTGTATGTCGTGGGGCTGTAACAACGACGCAGTGAGGCAATCACCTTCTTACCAGCATTGTTCACGTCAAAGATACTCTGGTTGGTGTTCTTGGTTTCTATCAGAGTCTTTTCCGGTAAGGATCGTGGCGTTGAAAAGGATACCGATCTTGCCACAGTAGTATCAGCAGCAGACGGCGACTTTAGAGGGGTTTGCTTGGTAGCTAGGCGAAGGCTTAAGGCCGAGAGTACCAAAGCTTCGGTTATAGTTGCTCTCTCAGAGTCTCCCAACCCCAATGCTTGTTGCTGAGCTTGTCGGGTAACTTGTCTCGACAACCTCTTGTTAGATGAGAGAACCGCTGAGGAGGTAGATTCGCAGCTGGAAAAGGAATGCTTGCTGGAGATCAAATCAATATTTAGACTGCTTGTCTCAAAATCTGTTGGACTCTGATTTCGTCGGCTATACTTTCTTCTGATGCTATTGGTGACTTCATCGATATGGGACATGCCGTGGAATGTAAGAGACTCAACCACCGATACAGAATCCTCAGACAAGAACGCTAATGGTTCCTGTTTTCTGAAGAAAGTCCAGGTGCCCTTTTTGTTAACCCATCTTCCAATAGTGGAATTGGTAGAGTCGTCAACCACTCGGTAAGAAGTGCCATCCTTTACCAGAGCCCACGCAACTTGCTGATAAACCTCTTCGTCACTAGATCGTCTTCGTGGTGGAACTACTGATTGTGAAAGAGTCGCTGAATCAGACGAAGAAGCTCTAGAACGTTGGTTGTATCTCCTTCTGCCCAGTAATGGGGTGCTTCTGGGACCAAACACAACCCCGCGGTTTGAGTATAGCGCTGACCAGCTATCAGCCGCCTCCTGGCCATAGTTGAACACCTTGTAAGAGCCCTCGAATCTGTTCACCACCGGTGGTTCACTTGAGTCGTTGCTTTGTGTGGGAGGAATTGAAGTGACCGGACAGGTTTTCTTGCACGATGACGACCGGTATCGTTTGATGTCGAATAACGGCTCAGCACCACCGTTGAGTTTTTCCTTTTGGATCTGGAAAGCAGTATCACCGCCCTTAAGTTTTTTTGCCAAGTAAAACGTCTCCATTATGACGAGGAAGAAAGAGGAACAGGAAAAAAAAAAAAAATTTAAAACGGAAAAGAAAAAAAAGAAGAGGGATCTCTTGAAAATTTAGATAAACCTAAAACTGGAAGAAATTATAAGCCCAAGGAAAGACTTAAACTCTAATATTCAGAGTCACCGAATGGATACTAATACAGGGAAAAGAACGGATCTTACACCTTATTTATAACTGAGCTGGCCGTTTTTTTTGATGTTACTAACTATATTTTATTTTTTTGTTTCCTTTACCCATCTGATGGAGAGAGTCTGACGGAGTTAAAAACTGGTGAATGTCGGCTTCTAGATCTGACTCCGAGATGCAAGATGCTTAGAAACGAGAATGTCGGTGTATGCTTTTTTTCCCCAGGGGCGCCAGATTAATAAGGATCCTCGAGTGAGTGTGTGTGTGTCACCCTGAAAAGGGCAAGAAATAAGAACACAGAAAAGAAACAGAAAAATAAAAAAAAAAAAAAAAAAGAATTTGTCACGATCCTGGTTTATGTCCGGACCACAAATTGCTCCGAGATCCTAAGGACTTAAGGGTTCTACTCCGAGAGCCATGAGGCGAGGGAAATGGGCATTACGTGTCTTTGTCAAGTGCTGCTTGTCCAACTTTATGCTCTGGCTCTCTGAAGACCACGAGCAGAAAGAAAGAGCAGAAAGAAAAAGAAAGAGCCAACCGGTTTTGTCCACTGATGGCGGCAATAACTCAAAAATGCACCGAATTCGCGCCTTTTTTATTGAGACACAGATTCCATACACGCGAGGCGCCCAAGAACGCCAGGTAGGCTAAAAACCCTATTTCTCTTGGTTTCTTTCCGTCTCAGACCTGTTATATTCTGTGTTTTTGCAACCTTGACAGCGTATCATCTCCGCATAGTGAACCTTGGCTCTCTAGTGTGTCCGCAAATTGCCTTTCCATCTTGAACCACTCGTAGTTAAGTCCGCGTTGGATCAATCTCTCATATTGTAGTTTGGCTGCGGAGTTGACATCTGTGGCCTACTGTACTTCCGGCGGTACTGAAATAAAAGAAAAAGTAAAATAAAAAAAAATGATGCTGGTTAAATCCGATACATGGGCCACAGTGATGTAAAATCCGCGCAGATGACAAAGCCTAGCATGACTTGGTCCTTTGGCCGTATTTATATCCCCAAATATATCGCTTTAAGTGTTACTCTCTAGATATATCTTTGTGCGTGCGAGTTGATAGTTGGCCATAGAACCACTTCAAGCATTGCAGACGCATGCACAGTTCTAGAAGTCGTGCCATAACGAGGCTTTGACGCTTGGAATGCAAAGGCGCCATTCAACGATCGTACCTATGTATAGTACTAGTATATAATGACTTCTGGTACCTGACAGTGTCTAGACTTTGTTTGTTTAAATAAATATAGATCTAATCTAATTATATAACTATGTGACCAGCCCTGGCTGTGTTTGAAATGACGGAGTAGATGCTCCCGGTAAATTCGAAGGAACGCCGTGAACAATACCTTCTGGCTGGGTTTGTGACGAAGGCTGCTGCTGCTGCTGCTGACGCATTTGTCTTAAACGAGCTTTTCGCTGTGCTAGAGTTTCAAACTCGTTTTCATGTACTTGTTCTCTTGGAGCCTGCTGCAAACTCATCATTGACATGCGTTTCTGCATCTTCAATCTTTCACGACGTGTCTTCAAAGTTTCTTGCTCCTCGGGCTCAGCTTGTGGGATAGCCATCATGGAATGGCGCTGCTGCACGGTATTAATACGACTAGGATTATTATTCGCGGTCTGGAGGAATTTCTGGTTCCTGGCCAGACTATTAATTGCAACCTGTTCCTGGTACCCCAAGTTCGCCTGATGTTGAAGTTCCAAGAGTGATACGCTGTTACGATGGTCCAGAGGGTGCATGCTATTATACCCACCGCGATTCTCAGTCGCGTTACTTCTCTTGACATCTTCAGCAACTAGCTTCTTCTGCAATTTCCGTCCACTTTTCCTCATTTCCAGCTCTTCAATGAGCGATTTCGGTTTGACTCCTCCCAAACTCGTGACTGTAGTGCCCATTTCAACCTTATGAGCAACTTCCTCCGGGTCATAGCTTGTAAACGCCAAATGGTTGGCAAGTATCTCGTTACTACCTTCCTTTGATACTTTCTCGTCGTCGTGGCGATGGCCCTTCTTACGACGAAGTATATTCCAACCTCTTTTTTTCTTAGATTTACCGATATCATCATCGTCGTCATCATCCTCAGAAAAAGAATCACTATTTGGTTCCATCTGATGATGATGATCCTCGTCGTCGTCACTTTCAATAGTGGCTTTACCACTACTAAAAGAATTAGATCTAGCGTCGACATAACCATCAATCAATCCCTCGCCATAGTGACTATTCCTATACTCGTTGTTGTTATTATTCTCGAGCTCGCCCAATTCCTTGGCCATTTTCATCATACTGTTTCGAATTGCTGTGCCTTGTGCGCCATTCTCAACACCGCCCTCGTCTTTGGCACCAGTTTCGCCATATAGTGTGCTCCAGCGCTGAGACAACGCAGCCATAGACGACCTGCGTCTGACTTTCTCGTAGTTCGTCTGTCCAGACTTATTTTTCTTCGATAGCAACGGAGGTAGCCGTAATTGAACCGGTATAGGTGCAGGATAGTATGACATGCCTTCCTGGCCAGGTTTGTTCATATTGAATCCGTCACTATTGGTCAGAACTGACATGTATGAGTTCCGGTTGGTTGCTGTTGTTGTACTTTGGCGTTTTCTGTATTCCCTGTTGAACGGCCTGTCTGGAACAACTGCAGGTAATTTGGTTTCTTGCTCATCAATGCTATCAGATCTGACTTCCTCATCTTTGAGTGGAGGAGTAGGCGGGGCCGCGGGGCCTGTGTCGTTACTCCCACTATCAGTGTTTTCCGTGAAATGTGGTTGCTCGAGAGGCAGTGGTTCAGGATAGCTAGCATCTATCGCAACATCTTGGTCCAAGGTATGCTCCTGAAAATCTTCTTTTTCTTGTTGTTGTTGTTGCTCTTGCTCTTGCTGCTCATTTTCTTTCCCCCAGGAAATCAAAGAGCTCCCTATTTTAGATAACCTGTTCGCATCAGGCGTAGAATTCCTAGCAACTCGCTGAGGTTTCGGATGAAAAAGCATCACATCTTCGGTATGTGCATGCACAGACTCAGGGGCCAAACTCCAAGAATCAGAATCATTGACCGATAATGGTGATACATCGTTCTTACTTGACGCATCGTTATCATTCACCCGGACTAAATCAGCTAGCCCTGTCTGGTTATTACCTCCCTCAAGGAACGAGAACTCATCTGTTTCTTTCTGGGGTGATGATGATGATGCATTCTTCTGCCCGGGTGATATTTCTTCCCCGGCAGAAGTATTTGAAACTGGCGCCGGAGTTGCACCGTCACCTTCGTCGTCATCACCCATTACCTCATCTGAAGCACTACTCTTAGCCGTCGTTTCAACCTGCTCATAAATAATTGTAGATTTCATAGAGCCATTAGGCGAGCTGTACCCAGAGCCCGGCACATATTCCGAATCTTCTGGCGGCACTTTTATCGGTGACGTCAACAATCTCCTACTATTCACATCTTCTTCTTCCTCTTCCTCCTCTGGTTCATTTACAAACTCTCGAGCTGGCTGTTCAGGAGACTGAAACAACCCTGGCCCTGGCCCTTGACCGTCATCAATATGAACCCCGTCGAAATCACCAAAAATCCCCGAATTCAAATCAGCCTCGACTTTAGCCTTAGCTGCCGCCCTTGAAGACTTCGAAATTGGCTTGGGCGTAACTAAAACCACTGGATGGTGATGCGGCGGCGGCGGCGGCTGGTACCCTCCAGCCGAAGAAGTAGACCCTCCACTGACATTCCTGCTACTGTTGTTTGTACTGTTGTTTACCGAGTACGTATAAGAAAACTGTCTCTGTTGTGACTCAGGCTGCTGCTGCTGTTGCTGTGCTGGCTGTTGCTGTGCTGGCTGATACTGAGACTCGTAGCCAGTGCTCATTTCGCCGAAATTTTCACGTCCATACGCACCCTGGTTATAACTATACGAGTTTCGTGGCGACGAAGTCGATGAAGTTGTCGAGTTGGACTTGTGTAGTGTGGCTAAATGCTGAGGATGATTATTGTTAGTACTGCTGTTGTTATTATTGTGGTGGTTCTCCTGGCTATTTGAGTTTTGAGACAATGACTTCTTAGCCAAAAAACTTAAACGTCTCATGGTTCAGAGTTGCCCGCGCGTCGTCTCAACTGGTTTTTAATTCTCGTTCAGCTTGTGAGAATTGTTGAGTTTGGAATCCGGTAGCAAGTGCACTGGGTATATATCTCCATAGAGTAGTTGCAGGTGTGTGTGTCAGTTTAGATATTTTGATCAATAGCTTATCTGTTCGGCTCGATCTCTTCTAACCTCTTGGCTCAGTTTCTGGTATAGATCAACCTAGATATATTGCGTACAGTTATATATAGGACGGTTTAATATCATATAAAGCCCAGGTCCATGAAGTAGAACTTGAAGGAAAGATGTCAAGTTCCAGTTTGCAAAATAGTTTCTTCAAACGCTGAGTGAAATATAATAAATCTCTCAAGATTCAAATTGAGTAAGCCGAGTTAAGGGGGTCTCTCTCTGTATAAGCTTTAACGAGAACGACAAATATAGACAAAAATGCAACAAAGTCAAAAGGGAATCAACAGAAAGAAGAAAAAAGTCAATTGAAGTCAAGTGTCGCGGGTATACACAAACTATGTCAGTCTATATAACCTTTTCGAGGTTGAGTTTAACCAGGATTTTATCAAGGTTGACAAAATGCTACATGAGCTAGTTTTGTACAAATAAAGATTAGTGTGAATGTGGGTGGGCTGGTTAACCTCTGTACTTTTTAATGTGAACATTGTGGGTGGGCTGGATAACCTCGAGCTTACTCTGTACACTTTTAGGGATTAATCCAGAATAAATAAATAAATAAATAAATAAATAAACAAGTTAAAAAAAAAATCATTTGCGGTGGCTGGGTTTGATATAGCATATAAGCACATTTCTTCCAACGAAAGCTTGCATATCTGTAAAGTTACATGTCTGGGTGGTCAAACTCTAATCTCCATTACATTGAAACTTCACTATTACACGTATAAATCTATAAGACGATATTTTTGGCGAGCTTCTTTTTGTATTCCAGGATACTGCTATCCCATTTGGTGACGGTTCTGTTTTCACATACAAAGATATCCTTTGCGATTTTATCCAACAGTCTGAAATCGTGTGAGACAACCACCACACCACCGTCAAACAGCTTGATTGCATCTGCCAACGAGTCGATTGTAGGGATATCCAGACCGTTTGTAGGTTCGTCCAACAAGATCATGTTGGGGGATTCGATAGCTAGCAAAGCAAACACGACTCTTGATCTTTGGCCCTCAGATAAAGTAGCCATCAGAGCGGTTTGTCCCTCACCAGTTAATCCGAAACGGCCCAGCTGTTGTCTCCAGTACTGGTAATCCTGTGAAATAGAACTAAACTTGGATCGCACAAACTCCAAGGCGGATTTGGTCAGGTCGAGCTGATCCTGGGAGTGTTGTGAGTAAACCCCAATCTTTAAGTGGGTATGTCGACTGATTCTTCCCGAAGTACAGCTCAATGCACCAGTCATGAGCTTTAGTAGAGTAGATTTACCCACACCATTGGGTCCGACCAATGCCAATCTAGAATCCATATCAACACCGAAATTCAGGTGCTCATACAGGTTATCGTCGGCATTGCCAGAATATGAAAAGGTAACATCGTCAAACGACAAAACTGGTGGAGGCAATTTCTCCACCGAGGGAAACCTGAATTCAAACACTTTATCGGGTACAACTTTCTCAATTAGGCCGTCAGCTTCCATCTTATCCAAGATCTTCTGTCTGGATTTAGCTTGTCTCACCAAATTGGCGAAAGTACCGGCAGAGGCAATGAATTTCTTAATATGGGCAATCTCCTCCTGCTGTTTAGCATATTGTCTCATTTGGTTGGTTTCCTGCTCAGATCTGGTCTTGACGTACGAGTCGTAGTTACCACCATACATGAGCAATTTCTGCATTCTCATGTCAATGACATTTGTGCACACTCCGTTGAGGAAATCCTCAGAGTGTGATACCAACACCAAGGTACGATCCCATCTCTTCATATACTCTTCTAACCACACACAGGCCTCCAAGTCCAAATGGGCAGTAGGGTCATCTAACAACAGTAAAGTAGGCTTGACGAAGAGTGCCTTGGCAAGGGCAACTCGCATCTTCCATCCTCCTGACATATCCTTGGTTTTCTTGTTGATGGTCTTTGCATTGAACCCTAAACCGTTAAGAATCACTGATGCTCTAACTTCAAAGGTATTAGGATCCAGCTCATCGATTCTCTCGTAAAGGTCTTCCAAAAGAGGATCTTCAGGTCCGTTCTTCTCCAGGGTCTCCTCAACCAACTTCTCCAAACGTTTCAACTCTTCTTCGGCGGCTCTTATAACCCATTCAAGAGCAGACAACTCCGAGGGATTGGCAGGCTCGTTCAGCAGGTAAATATCGATACTCTCAGGGATAGGATACTCTCTAGCAGCAATAGACTTCAATAGTGTAGATTTACCACATCCGTTACCACCAAGTAGACCATATCTTCTACCGAAATTCAGCTCAAGACTGGTATCCTGTAACAAGACTTTACCGTGGAATACAAGTGAAACAGCATCAATCTTGATATCTCGAGAAGTTGACAAACTAGCCAACACACCAGTGGTCACTCGGTCACTAATTCCATGCTTATCTTCCTGAAGCTTCAATTTCTCAAGAGTCTCGGCGGCTTCCTCGCTGGCATCCTTCTTCTTGGTCCCGCCTTTGCCCTTCTCGGCCTTCTTGGCCTCTCTCTTAGCTTTAGATGCTGAAACCATATTGATAGTATATATTCGAAAAAAAAAATAATTAACAGTAAATTCAGCAATCAAAAAAAAATTAAAAATAAAAAATAAAAAAATTCTAGTGAAAAATATATATATCGGCTTGTTGAAAAAAAAAAAAAAAAAAAAAAATTGCAGATAAAGGATCATCAAGATGTGTGTATGGAAATGTGTGACAAAATTTACCCAGCACATATCATTCATACGTCATGAACACACTTAAGCTTTAGCTTGAACACTTAAGCTTTAGATATACTATAAGACAAAATATACTACTAAAGGGCAAGAAGCAAAGGTATCGTAAATTCGTAATATTAAATAGACTTTCAAAGTACAGGTCGTTCGGAAATAGGAGTCAGAGAAATCCTGCCAGCGGGATCTAAGCTCAATGATGCTGTGATCTCGCCAGCTATAGGGTGTTCACCATTTCCGCCGCTAGTTGAATTATTATCTTCCTTGACATCTGTATTGTTCAAATAAGAAGAAGGGATTCGGGAATAAATAGTAATTGTGTCGTCGTGTGCTCTTATCACGCTTGATTTCCTTGATGGTTTCTTCGACAGTAGCGAAGCCTCGCCGCTTGAACTGGTGCTGCTATGTCGACTGCTGAAATGTATTGATAACGAGGATGTGGTCACTGTGGTTCCAGCAAAGGATCTTGATGATTTGGTGGAGTTTGTGCGGAAACTTATAGCGTCGCCGAAATCATCGTAGTCGTCGGGTATTTCATTGACCTCGTCAATGAGATCTTCGTACATGTCCAAACTACCATCATTCAACTCGTCGTCATCGTCGTCTAGAGCGTCATGAGAGTTGCCAAGAGTAGTATTATTTGCCTCGACATTCCGTGCTGGCTGTTTATTCTTTTTCACAATCTTTAACGGCGAGGTTGAAGAGGAACTCAAAGAATCAGCACTAACTCGGTAATACTTGGCAGATAAGTTCCTCCCAATATGTTCACCCTCTTCAAATGAAAACATGGATGCTGCATCAGAGTCGGCCAGTTCCTGAGCTTGTCTTGTCAATTGCGGGATCTTGTTGAAGGTATCTTCATGTACTTCTGGTACTTTTTCGACTGGCTCCGGGACACTACTTTTCTCTTGCATTTGGTCAATTAATAGCAAAATCCCGTCTTCTGCATCCTTTTCCTCTATACTCTCTTGAATAGCACCCGTAACCTCAGGTTTACCACTGGGTTTCTCTTGAAGTTTACTCCGTGTTGTATTTGACCCCCATTCGTACGTCTTTGTCCCGTATATAGACCCAGCAGACTGATAATCGAGTCCATCGATACTGCTACTGTGGTCTGCATATAACGTCAGTGAAGGCGATGAAAGCTGTCTTGAATGTGACCCACCGCCGTGGTGGTGTCTGTCAGATTTGAACAACCTAGAGAAATCATCTTCTGATCTTCTAATCAAACTCATAGGGTTCAGTTTCCGTAGCGTTTCTAAATGTCCACTGTTGGACATGCTGCTGATGCTGCTGCCGCTCTGATGGTTTGCTGGGAAACTCAGCCGCCTGGGAGGATGCCCACTATGTAGTGTTGGCATTGACGGTGACGACGACGAGGACGACGACGATAACGACGACGACGACACTAACGTAGACGGCAACGGGAAATCCTCATTTGCAGTTTCAAACGAACCAATACTGAAGTTCGCCGAGACGCTTCTATTAGTACCGAATATTGAGGTTGAGGACATGGTGGTTGAAGAAGATGTCATTGCTGCTGCATTCTTGCTATCATTGTTGTGAGACTCACCGTCGCCACTGGTCTCCTCTGACTTGGACCGACGATGAGACCGTAGCAGTCTCATGTCGAGCTTGGACTTTGAAATGTCAAGTTTGCTGGATATACAGCTGTATAAATAAATATTTTAAAAGTTGCACCACAAGAAGGACTTAATTATCGCGCATCTTATATTTTTAACATATCGATCTCAACTCTATATATATATAGATCTAAGACATATATGTAAGATGAATATTGTACCCCGGATTCCTTAAAGGAGATAGATCTGTGATTCTAGTTATACATATACATTCAGACCAAATATTGGGTGCTTTTATGAACAGCCCATATTAAAAAGTATCCTTAAGGTACCTTCTACTGCTCCCGAAACTCAAAATCCAATATATATATCTATATATATATCTTTACTCTGCATAATGGGTACTTAAATAACTGGAGGCCATTTCATAGGTTAACAGCGTAACCACAGAGGACGGCACGGCTCTGAACATGTTCGTACCCAGCCCGGAATAAAAAGCCCGTAGTCCTTCTTCCCGGTATATAGTTCTTGCAGATCTGACAATACCTCTATATTTTATCGGTACCGCCGAGTTATTACTGTTCCCGCTGTGGGGATCAAGTGATATTCTTTGGATTTGGTTTCTGGTGCGTATAACTTCATGCGGGTACGTTATCGCTGATGCAAATATCTTGCTTAGTATTGAAGCTGCCACCACGCTTGCGGTTTTGGAAGTATCCAGTGCAGCAGCAGCAGCGCCACCACCGCCATTGGGTTGGTTATTTTTCGGGATAAGGATAGACTTGAATTTCTCGTAGAGCGGGAATTGGACAGCCACGTGGGATAAACCTAGCAGCGCAGGGCCCAGCCCTGAATAAAACACTCTGATTCCTTCATGTTTGTACATTGTTTTGAACGCGTTCCAGGTGCCGCTATAGTTCCAGTCCGTGGAGATGCTCTGGCTCATGAGTCTGGTTTTGACTACCCATATCGGGTTCGTCAGCAATGTGGATGCAGTGCCTGCAGTTAGAGCAGAAAGCGTGTGTATCACGGACTCTGTGTGTCTCAAGTGTGTATTATGCAATAGGTATCGTTTGGTCTTTTCGTATAGCGTGAAATAAACTGACCAGGTGGGGATATATCCAATGACTATGGGTACTAACCCTCTATAGAGCCCTGGAATCTTCTCTTCCCTGTATATCGTCCGTAACGTGCCCAGTATCCCCTTGTATTTGACCTGTATCAGTGTAGTGGTGTTGGCATTGGGACCACTGTTTTGTAATAATAATCCACCTTGTGCTTGTAGTTTCGTCTTTGCTACATCCAGGGGACATACAATTACTCCAGATATAATCCCGGCTACACCTCCTGATATTGTATTTATCTCATCTCTGGATAGGGTTATCCGTGAGGACTGCATTGTTTTTGTGTTTTTTTTTGTGTTTTTTTTGTGTTTTTTTTTTTGCTTCAGTGTTTTTTTTCTTCTTCTTCTGTTTTCTAAAGAGCCAAAATTTTATACTGGCCTTGCCAGATAGATTGAGAAAAGAGTGGTCCTGCGCAATACTACTACCCTCCCTGCATGAGTCTTCTGTTGTATGCTTTTATAGTCGGAGATACGTCCTGGCGTTAGATTTGAAATAGTAATCAAGATCAAATGTTATAGGACTGAGATATATATTGCAGATTTAGTCAAACCTCGATTTTGTTTGGTTGCGACATCACCTACTAGATATACCAATGTCTGATGGGTTGGATAAAACGCTGGAATATCTCCAGCGGATAATAGAGACCCAGATAGAGCTGGGGATCATGATCCATGATTTCCAGGGCACGGTCGAGGCGAAGGAAGGGCTGGTTGTCCAGATGCAGAACCTGGCAAAGACTATGGACGAGTTCAACCAGTACACACCACATTTGAAGCAAATGATACCGCTGGATGTAATTGAGTATATCGAAAACGGCAGGAACCCTGACGTGTATACCCGTGAGTTCGTGGAGCTGCTGGTTAAGCAGAATCAGTACATCAAGGGGAAACAGCTCGCCATGAAGAAGTTCCAGCACATCTTGGGGAGTAAAATAAAGGATAGTTATCCTGACTTGGAGCAGAGCATTGATAAAGTGCTTCTATAATGGCGTGTTAGTTACCGGAATATAAAGAAGCCTGAGAGTCAAGCCATTGGTAAGGATACTCTCCCTGACCAAAACGTTGAACAGGTGCTTCTATATTGGGTTTGATCGTGGGGTACAGCTCATTGAGGAGATAGCTGGACACGTTGAGCAAGAAAATAATTGGCATGAAATATATGAGTCTGAGTTCCAAATCTGTACATAAATTGATTACCGTTGCAGTAGAAACTAGTTACAAAGAGCGGTGTTTACGGTATTCGGTAAAATGCGTTTGTCGCAAAACATCAAGGAGCTTATCACGCCTTTATATTTGGGATATATCATTGAACAGGATAAGTTTGGAATTTCAAAATCTTGGACGAAAAACCTGAAACGTTCGCTACTCAAAAACTACTATGCGGTCTAATACAAACTAAATATAATATTTCTATACGTTACACTCATAATCATACACACTCCTCTACCGCTTCTCCTTGAACGGCGAACTAAACCTTTGAGGCCGGTCATCTGGCGGTGAGGTTGCAGCTTTGCTGCTGCCAGTGTTGGCATTATTATTATTACTATTATTAATTGGAGTTTCTGACCGGAACCCTAGTACCGGTGATGCAGAGGTTGTATGCAAATTGTTCATTTCCGAGAAATGATATCGATGGTCCTCATCAGCATTATTATTATTGTTGTTGTTATTATTATTATCAGTGTTGATGATGCTTGGGGTTGGGTGGGCGACGCTTGTGTCAATTGGTGGTAGTTCAATGTATTCCTGCATTTCATTGTCGATAGATTTGCGTAGTTTGACTGGTTTTGTGGAGATGCCAATTTCAATATAGTCGTAGCTCCATCTGCAGAACTTGTTATCCTGAACTCTCGGCAGGGCCAGGATCTTCTGGGAATAGAAAAACACAAAGGAGAGACATGAGCCCCCGACCAGGTCGATGAAATAGTGGTGGTTGAGGTACATGGTAGCCCACCACATCAACATGACGTGAAAAATAAACAGTGGTCTGTATTTGGGGAACAGGTGCGATAGCATCAATGCTTCACAGGTAGCAAAGCCGGAATGCAGCGACGGGAACGCGCCAAATACCAGAGGGGAGGCATTGAAAGCGCCCGAGTACATGTTGAAGCCCAGGATTTTATCAATCTTGGCGAGTCCACCGGGATCACCAGGCATGGAATAGTTGGCCGGACTTAACTGGTAGTGCTTCTTATACCATGGCGGAGCCATGGGGAAAAGGAGTTGAATCACCACGCCCACGAAGTTTGTCCAGCCAAAGGCATATGCGAAAACGGGCAGTGATGTTGGGGGAGCAAACACAAACACCACTACAGCCAGTACAAATGGAGAGGCATAGTGAATCATGCCATACGGGATCCATGCCAAGATATCCAGCACTGGAGACTCAAAGGAGCTGAGCATCTCACTCAAGTCGCTACCGTACATGATAGTTTCCAGGCCGGGGAGCACTCGTACAAAGATGTTGTTTCTCCATGATGCTGGGATGGCGCTGCAGCCTGCAAACAACGCCAGCCATGAGAACACGGGCAGGGCCGGGAGGAAGAACTGGCTAGTGATTGGAGTGAGCAATGCCAGCGAAAGCAAAACACCAATGAGCAGCCTGACAATAAGTGGCGGATTATGAGCCACAACAATCATGAACATGAGTGTTCCGGCAGCCACCAGGTATTGTGTATCCTTGAGAGTGAAGCGATGCTTCTGCAGCCTTGACAGATTCTTGCGAATATCCCAGGAGGTCTCGAGACTGTAGAGCTGCTCAGCCCCTGGAGGCGAGTCTCTCATGAATATCGACTGAACCCGTCGTATAATAGATGCCATGGCGTTGGGAAAAAAAAAAATACCTAGGAATCACTATATATGTGTTGATTAGGGAATTTTTTTTTTCGTTGTACAAGAATTCTCTTTAAGATTTTGTTGTTGTGACGGAATGGATACACCGGGCGGTGTGAGTCGATGTGGGCCGATCATGAAATTTCAGCCCAACTACGGAATGAGTTTGTACCCGCAAACCAGAGGAGTTAGCAGGAGTAAGAATTATAACAAGACTGAGAAATAGGAAATAAATAATAAGAAATGAATAATAAGGAATAATGAGAAGAAAGAGAAAAAAAAAAAAATTGGTCACGTGATACATTACATAATCGCTTGCTATTTTTCAAAAAGGGTTTAATGAAGAGCCGTGTGATACAAGAAACGGCGGCGAGAGCGTTCTGGGCCCCACCGGCAGCAGTGGGGAAGACGAAAGAATAACGGCGGAGGGTGCGAACGGAGAAAACGCCCTGGGGCTCTCTTTGATCAGGCGGACCTAATTACCATAGGATTGCTAACAAAGTGACAAATGGCAATAAAACGCCAGGGGCTCGAACTCTTGTGACTCCAAGCGACAGAAAGCGACAGAAACGCTGGGTCTCAGGGGAACCAAACCGGTAAGTGAATCCGTGGGGGGGGGACAGAAGGGGGAAATAAGAGCAGTTTCAGGGTGACCCCTTGGTTGCTTACTTAGTCACTTACCTACTTAGGTACCTACTTAGTTACTTACTCACTTACTTAACTTACTTAACTTACTTAGCGCACAGCCTTAAACCGCCAAACGCAGCAGAAACCGTTGCAGATCGCTAAAACAACAAAGAACAAAGATCGGCACTAAAAAGAAAGTCGTTAGATTAAAAAGCATCCAATGATTTGTGCTGTATATATGTAGCATTAGTACTCCCAAAGGGTCACCTGACCCTCAACTGCTAAACCTGGCCTACCTCCTTCTTCAAATTTGGCAACATGAAACAGAAACTCTACGCTTATCTAGATACAAAACACAGCAGAAACAAGGTTTGCGCGTATCAGCTTTAACGAGAGCGAGAGAGGAAACGACCCTCTGCAAAGAGTTGATAAAATACTTCTTCTATGGTTCTTTTGCTCTTATACTCTGCCGTCTCTCTGCCGTCGCTCTCTGCCGTTGCTCTGCCGGGGGCCACACCGAGGTTTCTGGTCGCTTTGAGCTAGGAACGATTACATAACCATGCTTGCTTTTTCTGTCTGTGGCAGCCAGATCAGGTGTACTTGCTTTTTTTCTCGGATTTTTTTGCTGCTTTTTTTCTTTTTTCTTTCTTTTTTTTTCTTTTGCCTTCTTCTTTTCTTTTTTCCCTCTTTTTTTTTTTATTTTTTTTTTTTTCTTTCTATTTTTCTTCTTCTTTTTTGACTCTTATTAATGGCTCGTTTCTCTCTCTCCCTCTGCCCCCTGTGGCACACACTCAAATTTTATATATAACTACAACTTTTCTCTGTTTTCGCTCCTGGAATCCTTCTGGAACTTAAATTTTCTTCCTTCATTCATTTTTTTTCTCCCTTATTTTTTCTTTCCTATTTTCTTTCCTACTTTTTTTTTAATTCTCTTGTTATTACTACTCTTTTTTATTAATACTCCTTACTACTCATATTCACAATGTGCGCTTGTCCTCTAGAAACAGCGGCCTCAGACTCACACATGGAAAACGCTCCAGATCTCGCCGCAGTCGTCGTGGCAACTGGCCCTTCAAACACCGCCTCAGACCATCATCATCATCATCATCATCATCATCACCACCACCAACAAGCATCTCCAGAGCACAATAACAGACGCTCAGTGGCCTCGCAGGGCGTTTCGTCGTCTCAGGCGTCTACTTCACTGCAACCAAAGAATGAGGCTGCCATCTCACAACATGCATCTCAAGTTTCTCACAGAAAGCTGTCCTCCTTCACTGGCTCCACGGACTGGAACGCAAACGCCTCATCATCATCATCGTCGTCGTCGTCGAGCTGTCAAATTACCACAAAGCCTACCTGCGAGTTTGACCAGTGCATGGGTATGATTACGCCCGCGCTTATAGAAACCCCGGAAGAAGACATGATGACAACTCAACAACAGCAGCAGCAGCAACAACAACAACTTAAAGTCAACCACCATCATTCAATGATAAATACCAGAGTTACCCAAGACTTTACCTCCCGAAGACAACGCGTGAGGTCTAGATCCTTGCCTAATATTATGTTCTCCGATAACCGCGTGCACAAGAAGCAACGGTCTAACGGTAGTCTGAACGATGTCATTTCATCTGCAACAAGCTCTTTGCCTACCAGTCCTCGCATTTCTAAAAAGTCATCTTCTTCTATTGTCTCTGCAGCTGCCGCAGCCGCTGCTGCTTCTGCTGCTGCTTCTGCTGCTGCCTCCGCCTCCACTTCCGCTTCCGCCACCGCCGCGGCTGCTGCTACACAATTAGTTCAGCCTGTGGTTACTAGTGCTGTGGCCCCAGCAGCTAATGTTGCCCCCGTGGCTTCTTCTTCTTCTTCTTCCTCTGCGCCCCTGGCTCCTGTTTTCAAGACAAATTACTCGACGCAACCACCTCCAGTCAATACAAACTCGCTCAAGGAAATCGATCTTCAGGAGATTTTCAAGAACCCACAGCTAAGACACGACATTGTGTTCGACCCTCAGCTCCAGTTTAGGCCTAATCTAGATGGAGAGCGCGGGAAGCGGAAACGTCAGGTCGCTGAGCGATACTGGGACTCCATTGCCACTGAGTGCAATGGTTTATTTTTGAAGAAGAAAAACAACAACAACAACGACAAGACTAATAACAACTTGTGTGACTCTAGATTGCCACTTTTGTTTGACAGTCTTCGGGATATCTTACTCAGCCTTCTGCCTATCAAGGACCGCGAGTATGTGGACTCCGTGCTTGACCATGACTTGATAATTCAGCAGATTAGCATTGGCGGGTTTGATTTTTTGAGTTTTGCCAAGTGGCTGGCATGTATTTTTAAGGCCCACTGTGCGCCTATGCGTGATAGCTGGGTCGACCAGATGGTTGTGCGCATTGAACTAGGTATGAATATGCAGTCCTGCAAGAAACTGGTTGAAGGCCTTCGCATGATTTTTGCTATTTTGGAAGCAATGAAGTTGGATGTGGCTAATCACCAGATTCGTACTTTGCGACCCATGTTGGTTGATACTGCAATTGAGTTTGAGCAGGATTACTACACGCAGATTTTCACCAAGGGTAGCTTAACTTTCAGTGATTCCTTGGAGTGGTACAAGTCGCATTATTTGAGACTAAAGAAGCAAAACAAGTCCGGCTCTACTAAGAAAACCTTGCAAGATGATGATGGACACCGGTCTGTATTTGTTTCCGGTTTGCTGTGTCTTCTTTCCTGTGCAAACCCTGAGTTTGTGATTAGCGAGTTTCCCTCGAGTTTTGGGTTTGATTACTCGCGTCTCTCCGGGTTCAGGGCTGAAGTTCGCAAGAATGTTTGCTTGCAGCTATGTGCATCCTTATACCAGCAAATGATTGTGTCCAACAAGTCCAAGATGTCCAGCAACCAGGGGCAAATGACCAACCTGAACCAGGACATTGCCAAGTTGAAGCAGGATATCTTGGCAATCATTGGCGATTCCAGCGGGAACCCCAAGTGGACCAAGAACACCCACGTCTTGGCCTTGGAAATTTCCAAACGCGTTGAGTCTAAATTCACTGGTGCTGCAACAACAAATAGTAGTAGTAGCACCACTGCTAAGCTACCGGACTCGGCGTTGGTTGATTTGGCAGATGGATGGATTACCAAGCATTTACAGCCCAAGTCTGCCATTTACAAGCTCATGGAGACCAAGGTTATCCGGGAGCTGGAGAGAGTCATTAGCATGGCATTGCATGTCCCCGGCTCGTTAGATTCTATTGTTGTGTCTGGGCTCAACGTTGCCGAGACGATGTTTGTGCAGCCTGAAATCAATGCATTGGCTGATAAACTAGTTATTCTATCTAGGTTCCACTGGGGAGTTTTTGGTAAATTCTACTCTGCATACATTTCATCCGACGAGGACGAGGACGAAGAAGAAGAGGAGGAGGAGGAAGAGGAGGATAACGCTGAAAACTGTAATACTAGCAAGTTTGTGGTTCCCCACGCCAAGGAAACCAAAGTGGCCAAGTCTAGAAATGGTCAGGGACAATTATCAAGACTAAGACAACCTTCCACCTGTTAATTATTTATTACTATTTTATTATTATTATTATTATTATTATTATTATCTTTATTATTATTTTTTATTATTATTTTTGTTTTTTATTATTTTTATTGCTGCTGCTGTTTTGTTCTTCTTCTATGCTGGGTTGTAAAAAATTTTCAAGTCTCATGATTCCGATGATGGACTATGGGAAGTTTCTTAAGCTAGAAGAAAATAAAGCAATCTCTGATTTAGTTTACATTTTAGACAGGTGAGATAATATCTGACGTAGAGAGCGAGCGGCGTTGTTTAGCAGTTCTGGGATATTATAATACATAGAGAGAGAGACCACTTGGGCTAATCTAACTCCGATAGAAGAAAAAAAAAAAGAAGTAGTTTTGAAAATAACACACATCTCTGGTGCTAAATTTGCTTGTTTTTCTTTCAAAACCAGAACGACGTACAGAACATTGGCCGAATCAAGAAACCGCTAAGTGATATCAAGGTCAATCAAGGATCTCTCTCTCCTTACTGGACACGTTATATGCCAGCCTCCTAGTGATCGCGGTAAGGAGGCAGAGTTTGAATGCTTCGGATTAACTCTCTCCATCGGATCAACTGCGAAATATTTTTCCTTCTTTTGAAACTACGTACTTTTTTTTCTGTTAATTTGCGGTATTGGTAATAGTATATGTAATGCGGATCAGGTGGATGTGATGATAAAGGCTCATGGGCATATATACTGCAGCTTCTTTAAGTACCAAAAAAGAGTGCTCCGTTACTGCGTGCTTATCATATAGTGGGCGTTTTCGCCAAGGGTGGTCTTGGATGTCGAGATTTCCAGAGCGATTCATGGGCATAGATAAGCACCAATGAGTGGTTTGCTGACTGTAAGAGCTCAGTTTTGTAGAATAGCAAAAAACTCACCAAGTAAGTCAGTAACTCAGTAACTCAGAAGTACCAGTAAGTCACAAGTCACTAAGTCACAAGTCGCTAAGTCACTAAGTCACAAGTCGCTAAGTCACTAAGTGTGTCGCTAAGCCTGGTAGCTAGCTCGTATATCACTTGACACATAAATACGATTTCATCATGGTACTAATTGACATTTTCGATGATTATGGCTCCTCCCCGAAACCGCTCGTGTCAAAGCGTGCTGATGTTGATGTTCGTGACGCACAGTCCATCCTGATATTCATGATGTTCTCTCATCATGGTGTATACCGAAAAAGAATCCTGAGCTCAACGGGTCCACGGCTTAACGGCACAACGGCATCTCCAATGACTCACCCAGAAGATTACTTTATCGTAAATTTCAATGCATCGTGGTAATAGCTGGTAGAGTAGTAGCCCTGTTTGAACCGTTTTCGTATATGCATGTAGGTTGAGTTTTGATGCACTTCCAGCAGCAAACTATTGTCTCAGGGTCCTGCCTATTACTGCTAAACCAGTGATGCCGTCTGTAGATAGCCAGCAGTGTGACTATGTCGGATGGAACCATGGACTCTGTAGATACTAATACCAAGTTTTGGCCTGTCTGTTACAACTGCCACTCTAGACCAGTTGCTGTGTATATTGCATATAGAACAGGGATACAGGATACAGAAGTCGGATTGTCGACACATAAATAATCAGTATACTTCATGATAGCTGCTTACAGGAAGCATACGCTCAAGCTGCTGAAACGCCACTTTGGGTTTTTACAAATCACAAATAGCCAGCTTACCGCTTCAATTCCAGCAATTTCGAGTAAAATAAAGTGTGCAATATGCTTTTTCATGGCTATATATATAATGCATCTTTAAAATATCCCTGATTTTTCAGGAGGCGAAATCACCATCACAATCAAAAACCTGTGGAAACAAAAAAAAAACCTAGTCCTCATTCTCTAACCCCCCTAACCATACACACCACATCATTCCAAAAACGACAATTTGAAATTTTTTTTTTTCTTTCAAAAGACTGGCCAATATACTGAGTTTGAGACCCAGACACCGAGGGTTTGAAACAACACCACCACCAAAACAAAAAACAAAAAAATTATTACCCCCCAAAAAAAATACTAAATCTGGGAACGGTCAATGTCGTTTTTCAATACTTTTAGGTAAGTTCTCTCCTTTTTTTTCCTCCTTCAACACACTCCCAACGAATATGTTCACTAACTTTTTCGCTAGCAGAGGGTTCCGATCTTCTAAACGGAATAAAGCTGCTGGGACTGGCGCTGGCGCTGGTGGTACTACTGATGGCAACACTTCTACACCTCCGAGCTTGACCCATTTGAACGGGAGCAGTACCACGAGTTTACACAGCGTGGGCAGCAGCAGCACGCGCGGGGGCAACAACAATAACAACAACAATAATAATACAAGTACTAGTAGTAATAATAATGGACATGTGGCCATTGCACAGAAGCCGTTGTTTTTATGTCAACCGTTTGTTCGGGCAGCTCTAGTCAAGGGGAATTTCCAAACAATTATAATGATGCCCAAATATGTGGATACCAATGAATGGCTTGCGCTCAACATGTTTGAGTTTTTCACATATTTGAACCAGTTTTACGGGGTTATCGCTGAGTTCGTGACCCCGGCGACCTGTCCTACAATGAATGCCGGGCCAGGCGTGGACTATCTATGGATAGACGCAAACAAAAAACAAGTACGACTACCAGCAAACATTTATATCGACTACGTGCTTACTTGGATATCCAACCTGTTTGACGACCAGGCTCTGTTTCCAACAAAACAATCAGTGCCATTTCCTGCACATATAGGTACAGTGATACGGAAGATATATACGCAGATGTTTAGGATACATGCCCATATTTATCATAACCATTTTGATAAGTTGGTGCATTTGTCGCTGGAGGCTCACTGGAACTCGTTTTTCAGCCATTTCATTGCATTCGGGAAATCCTTTGAGCTGATTGATCGCGCGGAAATGGTGCCTTTGCTACCGTTGATACAGGCATTGGAAGCCCAGGGTAAGATAACTGCCGAGGTGCAAGTGTAGAAGAATATATTGCAATAGACGGACCTAAATGAACATATACTGCCTCACAGTAAAATCAGTTTAAGCCTTTCGAGTATTGAAGGAAACCGAGATTCACATGGATCAGATTGCGAATTGAGGCTGCAAGAAATGCCGTGAGACTTCAGTAAGGATATACCAAATTGCACAGTTTTGACAAAAAGTATAATAATAATAAGTTATATGTACAGTTATATTATGCAAAGAAATATTTGCTATTTCGTAGTAAGGAAACATCAAAGTCGCCTCTTTGAGGGATATTTGAGAACCTCAAGGGAACCAAGATCCTGATAAACTTAGATTGCGGGGCATTAACAATCTCGTCAAAGACTTCTTCTCGTTCCTGGAATAAATCAGCACCGGTTCCCTCATGCTCAGTACTATCAAACCTCAATAGGCTAACTTGTCTTGATTTGGCCTTTCGAGCACCTAATGATTGGACCAGGGAATCTTCCAGGTCGTCGCTATCCCAATTTTCCGCCAGTGTCAGCGGGGTTACCATTTTCTTGGCCGCTAAGGGGTCAGTAGCCAGCAATTGAATTCTTTCACGCTCAATTTCAAATAATTTCGTCAAGCTGGGGACCTCGCCGCTGTCGCCATTACTATACTTCTTACCCTCACCGTCACGGAAATATCTCAAGAGTTCCTGGGCAAAGGGACTGCTAACATCCAGGTGCGCCACTCTGACCATACCCTTGTATCTTCGTACAAACTCATCCCGTAGTTTCGCAATCAAGTTGATTTGATGCAGTTTGATAAACATCTGACGCAAGATCTCACTCATCTGATCAACGTTGCTTGGATGGGCCCAGTATGAATCGTGGACTGCTGCGAAATCAATCCCCGCGTCGCCACACCCAATAGCACTCATCAGCATGTGAGTAGCATCAAGGCTGTGTATATAGTTTGGCGGGAACGCAGTGCGCTGTTTCCTGCCGCTGACTTCTTTCATTGCATAAGGATCATTAATGAACACAGTTTGTAATGATGTAGACACTTGTTTTCGGGCAAGCTGCCGATATGGCTGCACGATTGGTAGTCCCAGGGGAGTAGTCCAAATCACACTTGACATAAAATCAGCCTCCTGAGTCTTCTTGGGTCTTCTGCCGGAACTGGCATTAGTTGAAACCACTTTGGGGCTAGGCGTTTCACCACCGCTAGCACTGCTAGCACCACTAGCACTCAGTGTCATGGCATTGGAGATTCGGTATGCACACTCGCTGAGCCAGTCCTGAATCAAATGAGCTCCGTAGAATAAACTGCGCACCGCATCGAATATGCAGCGGGCAATATACCCGGCAACCCGGTATACATCTTCATCGGGTACGATATCGGTGTATTTCAACTTGGAGCTGACCTGTGCCCTGGCTCCAATGAAGGTAACTCCGTAGACATGGGTCATTACTGTTTGCTTCACGATTTTACGGGTAAGTTTGCCGTTGATCAGTTTGGCATCCTCGACACCGTCCTCTGCGTCCTGTTTCACCCTCGCCTGGACTATATCCAACACTCTGGAGTACACATCCTGTGGTGAATCATTGGGTACCAAGTTCACCTGCTCGGCACCTTCCACGTCTCCACCCAAAGCGGCATAATGCTGTAACCCGTTGCATGATCCATCCTGGTGTACTGGTAAGCGGCACTGGTAAGTAGTGGGATCTCCAGATTCAATAGCGTTAGTGATTTCCACGCATGCTGCTAGAACTTGCCAGGGCGAATCACCCTTTTGCCACCATTTGTTGTTTTCGTTCCCTTCTTTTCCCTCAATTCCTAGCGGGTCTTTCGCAGATGCTTGGACCATTTCCAGGTTATCATTGATAAACTTGATTCTATCCTCAAAGGGCAACTTGCTGATACCATACAAGTTCGCACAATGAATCTTGAGCCAATCCAGACCGTTTTCGCCTAATGGTTTAGGTTCCCAGAACATTAGCAGTCCTCTACTAACGTCATTCCCCAGATGGTTCAAATGTGGCGATAAAGGGTACGCTCTACCCCTGAAATCGAGGTTATGCGGCATGTAGAACCGTTCACCCAGGAATGCCCGCGCAATCTCTAACTTGTAGTTCATATCACACCGCTGAGTGTACAGCGACATGTTTCTGTTGGTGATGAACCTGCACTGTCTCAGCCAGTCTCTTCTGATGGTCGGGTCAGCGTCTCGCGGGGGTTCTGGTGGTAAGTCAGGTTTGACCGAAACTTTCTCCGGGATCCCCAGAAACTCTGTACCTGAATTCCAAGCTTTGATAAGTACTTGGAATATAGTTGGGTTGATTGTCCATGGAGTGTTGCCCAAAACGTTCAAGCCACGGTATACGAGCTGCATGCTTTTCTTCTTGGATGCAGCTCTAATGTATGCATGCTGTTCCGGTGAGTCCTTGATTCGCATAATACGCGACCGCGAATAAAGGTATCCTCCCTTGTTGTAACCCTCCCAGGGTACCGGCGGCACCAGCATTGGCAATTGCTGCGGGGTGATGATTGTCCCCGAAGAGCCCGAGGGACTAAGGCTGCTGTCGTTGTTACCTCCAGTAAACATGTTGGCGATCTTGTCATGCACCTTGATAACTCCCAGACGAGTTCCGCTTTGATAAATATAGGTGTGATAAAATGCAGGTGCTTTCCCCTCGACGATTTCTCCGGTTAGCGGGTCTTTGCCGGTGACTGTTACTTTCGCGGTCTTGAGTAAGACAGAAACAAGAAAGGAGCCTACTTTAGCACGAGTTTCGACTGGCCATGATGCGCTTCCCAATTCGCTATTATCAATATTTTCAACCTGATCTTCCTGCTGCGCTTTTTCGTTTTCTGTCAGTGACTTCTTAATATCCTCTACTGCTGATTCACTGGATTGCTGAGAAACCTGCTTACCCAAGAATTTCCGCTCTCTTCTAGCAGCAATCTGTGAGTTGGTCTCTCGCTGCACTGCTTGACCTACTGATAAAACCATAGAGGCCGCCTTCATCCCCTCTTGCAATGTCTCTGCACTAGATGCCATTTTGAGCATTTCAAGGATGGTCAGCGTAGCAAGCGCTTCCGGTTGCAGGGACAAAATATAAGGAGCATACTCTAATCTTTCGCGCACAGCCTCCGGGGAGACAAACTCGTTACGGATACTTTTGGGGACCTGCGAATAAGTTTCATATTTCTGCAACAATTTCAACCGGGGTATTTCCTCCTGGATTTTCCCCAACATTAAACGATGCCAATCAAATAACAAGTAATCAAAGGATTTAAACATGCCAAAAATCTGTGTAGGGTTTCTTGATATTTGCTGCTCCAAGGAATGATATGCGTGTTTCCATTTCTCCCGTGCGCTGTCCAGACCTCTAGTTTCAATGTTTCGTTGTCGTTTGATATTGATCTCTTGCATGATCTGCTCTAGCTTCATTCTATCCTTGGGTTCGACTTTATCATAGATTTCCAAGAAATTCACAAAATTCTTTGTGTCAATGTTTTTGTCCTGGGTGATTGGTTGTAACTTGCGCCACACCTCTTCATCAGAAACCAAACCTGACAATGCAATACGCACTGATTTCAGTCCTGCTGTTTTTATCGAGTCAACCTCTTCGAAATCTCCTTTATCTAGAGTAGGAATTTCCACGGTGGGGTCACTTAGTCCCTTGTTGACAATGTCATTATATGCATTAAACGTTGGTGAGGATGAGGATTCGCTTTGATCTTGACTACTGCTGTTTTTTGTTGCCTCAGTGTTTTGTTTTTCGGAATAGGTCATCATTTCTTGGCTGACCCGTTCAATTGCCTGCCATACATTCTCAGGAACGTTTGTGGGTGAAACCTGGCATTTCGAAATTATATCCGCAAGACAATCCAGCCCTAGAACTTGAACCTGAGACAGTAATGATTTTATTGATCTGTTTGGTGATGATGCATCAGCCTCGTAATTATCCAAGAACTTTCTAACCGCTTTCATATCTCCCTTGTTGTAAACCACGCGTAGTAAGAAAGCGTCAGTGACGGCGTTACGTTTGAACTTTGTCAGTTTCCGACTGAAATGGCGAACTCGTACCTGGATCCCCGCCAAGTCCTCCGGATCAATTTCGACTAGCCGTTCAATCAAGCAATTCACGGCCGCAGTGGTATCTGACTCGGAAGAGATGTTGCCTAGGCCGATAAGAACGCTCTCTGCGCGACTGATATTGTTGGACTCGAGACATGCCTGGAAAAGCGTCCATAAATGCGCATGGTCTTTGGTAAATGCATTGCGGTCAATCATCTCGTTAGGCGAACTCCAGGCAATCTGGCCATTGTCGTTGCTGAATAGGTCGCTGACAGTTCTTAACCTGATATCTCCCTTGAGTGCGTTATACTCCGAGCCCGGTTTGTCATTAGCGGCACCAGTGGCGGAGGCACTAGAGGCGGCGGCACTAGCTGCAGCAGTGGTCGAACTGTCTGTTGAACTTGGTCTAGAATTACCTCTAGTACGGCCCCGGCAAGTATTCAGTGCTGGCCGACATGAATGCTTTAATGGCCGAAGTGACCTCATGGTGAATATAGTGTGTATAGATTGAAAATTTTGGCAAAAAAAAAAAAAAAAATAAAAAAAAAGTATAACGTTACTACTGAGAAATATACAAAGTGAAAAAAAAAAAAAATTTCATCATCTCGGCTTTGCATTTACGTAATGTTGAAACTGATTAAGATATTATTCATGACAGATACAAATTATCTTATCTTGTAACCACTTGGGAGCTATAACTTTAATAACACACCATGAAGTCGTCCTCTTCAGTCTCGAGAGATATAACAAGGATAAGATATCCCTTTATGAACTAATAAAACATATCTCTAACATACATATGTTAACTACTATTGGCTATTACCTACTATTTAATGTCTGATCATCCGGAAAGTGATTGTTCAAGACATCAAACAGGTTATGAGCCCTGACCACGCTTCCACTGCGAGGATGAGCGTTTGCTTAACTTGGATAGGAAAATTCGTCAAGGCAGTTGAGAATAAGTTTCATGTGTATTAAGCTGGAAGCAGAAGCGAAAAACTATACAACTTTTGAAGAAGTAATGTTCACTCAACTTGGGACTATTGCGTTATGCAACTGAACCAACTATACCTGAGTCTGCTAAGAAGCGACAAGCTTTGAAGGCAAAATAAACAAGATGGTATTGGAAAGCTTGGAACCTCAAATATATGAGAAAAACTTTGAAACGGTCAACTCATGCAAGGAAAAATGTATACAGACTATAATGCGCTGTATGTGACTATGAGATATCTTGGAGAACGCTTCAGAGAGATATCCATTAAGGATGAACGACTTAATCTGTTGGTGTATTGGGGGGTTCAGTACTTAATGTACGCGCAATGAACTGAACAGTTAGCAACCGAGTGACAGTGAAGGAGCCTAACTTTAGAGAATAGGAACAATAAGAACTAATATAGTAGTTCAACCAGTAAATCCAAAGATAACGAATGTCTCGATTATGCTAGGCGCTAGATTTTGGATGCACATGATTAAAGATCTAAGAGAGCGAGCTGCTACACTCGATACCAATGACTGGCATTATAAGGAAGCAACGTCGTGGTGCGTTCTGCAAGATCAAAAGAAAATCTTTAACGTGCTAAACGATAAGATAATTTTTCAGGAAGACTTCAACGAGTGGGGTAGCAAAGGTTTTGACAAGCTCCTGGAAGGTATTCAAGAGGCAGGCCATAGAGCTCTGGAGGATTCACATTCAAACCTCTACATCAACTGGGAAACTCGAGTACCTTTGTTGATAGTGCGAATGTAGGGAGCAGTTTTCGGTTTAGAGGAGCCTCAAACCAGGTCATCTGAGAGAGAGACCAGATCTCCAAATCGTCAAGGCAGGACATGATACTGCTCGCATTGCAAGACCACCACTTATAATACTGAAAAATGTTTTCAAAAGAGATCGCTATTGCAAGAGTAATACGCATTCTACTCATATGCACTTAACCGAGCAGGTATTAATCTGACATTATGCGCGAGTCTGGTTGACTGCGGCTTGATATTTCAGATTCATGTAATGAACTCAAGAAACTGAAGCCTTAAAGTCAAAGAACTACTGACATACTTCTGTTCCTTTGCATGAACATGTGACATTATACTTGACTCAGCATATTAGCCAAGTCCGCTCAGTTTACTCGACCTAAAGAAGCTTCATAATTTGCTGGGTAAACTTGTGTTTGACATTTGTGAGGCATGCGCTATCAGTGAAGTTCTACACCGGTAATCTAGCATTGACCATGATAGCTGTACTAATGGTTCAGTACTTTCGAACTAGGGCAGGTAGATCTTAAGTCTGTATGAATTGATGCTAGTAGTGAGCTATGTAGTGGCTTGTAGTAAATCTTTTGCTAGTAACTTATTGCTGTGTTTATGCTGATCAAAATGCCGGTATGTAAAAGTTGTACTTCGGGGGAGCATTATGGAGTGCTATTAGATTTCCATCTCTTGCATTCCAAAATTCCACACACGTTCTCATGCACAAGCCCATGAGTACATGAAAGGCTCTCTTGTACGTTTTCCATTGATCAGCTGAATATAATACCGATGCGTTGGAGGGTTTCGGCAGCACCCTTTGCTCCATATATGCAGTAAGCACTAGTTTCGTTTGCTTCAGCTCTACAATGATACTGAGAGCTCACAGAAATCTTGACTCTATTTTCCAAAAACGCTCGAAATAAAAGCAAATATATATATAACGTTGCGAGACTATTTTTGTATTCTTGTTTGGAAAAGGCTTCTTAGCTCGTGATGAAGCGCTGTCAGTATTATCATTCACTGAAGTCAGAAGCTAACAAAGCATGATGACTTAGACAATTGAGTGTGTAATTTTTTGAGCTTTTGGAATACGTTATGAAGTTCTATAGTTGTTAGATGTTATTTCGTGATAACCTTGATTCTGAAGAACGGCAAGTTGCAATCTTCAAACTTTGAATTTTTGAGTAACTACCAACTGAAAATCAAGCATTAAAAGATGAGCAGCTCTGTACTACTCGAGAACTCTTGCCAAAAGCCTTGACTCTTTTCAGAGAAACCGACCTCAAAATCTTTGTCAATTACGGCATAAAGGTTCTCAGAGACAGCAGAATCAAACAATGCCAAAACTCATACTGGATAAAACGCATATTTCGCTGAGAAGAAGAACGTCTGCTTCCGCTGAAGCTATAAATATAACAAATATTCAGAGGTCATGACCTTCCCAGAGGTGAAAAGTCATCATTGATGACTTAAGCTATAATATACAATCAAGAATCCAGAAAAAGCAAATACAGAGAAAAGTAAAAATGTTTTGATGTCCGTGCCCAAAATGGGATCTTAAATTGACATATATTAGCAATTAGCTTGTACTATCTTATGCATGCACGTAGACGTGCATAAAGTTTAAATTGACAGAGCTATACACTAGTGCTTTTTACATGGAATTCCATGTCGAGCAGCCAGATTTAACCATTCTGTTCGCAGACAAAAAATGGCCATTGGGGCTTTTCTTATAAGTTGTTTTTGTTGGATTGAAAAAGTCCTGCATAAGCTTTAGACTCGTGTTTTGTAGTGTTGAGTTTAAAATTTTCTGTTGTCTCAGTTTGGCTCTGGTCTCTCGGTTTTTGAAAAGATATCAGCATTACATCCGGTAAGGTCTTCCCGACTGTAGTGGACACTTTATCTTTCATTTTTCTTCTTTAAGATATTCTGAAGTTCAGCAGCACTCACTAAAGTTTGAAATATTTGACATAAAAAAGATGAAGTAAACAAAAAAAGAGACTTCCAGCTCACCGTTGGTTGAAAATCACGTCAGAGCATAAACTATTCTGAGTGCTTTGCGCGCTTCTGAGACAATCCCGGTAAAAGCTCTAGCCTGAATTGGGTTGTGCTTTTTTTTTTGCTTTTGCTCTTTTGTCTGTTTGTTTTGACTTTTGGAACTTTCATTCTCACTTTGGCAAACCCTTGGGTATGGAGTTCGTTCCTATTACTTTATACAATTGCCACTATATACACAAGTTCAAGGTCGAAATGACCGAGAATACCCAGGGTGTGACGCGCACAGGCCACCTGCGACCTGTATGCAATCTAAAGCAGAGAATTGTAAAAGAAGAAAAAAAAAACCAAAAGAAGTGAGGGGGGTCACACGAAAGAACTGTAGAGGAAAAGGGGCCCCCACCGTGAATGCTTGTACTGACTCAAACGTTAATACAGAGTAGTAAAAAAGTAAAACTTTTTTTATTTTTTACTTCTTATGGTTATTCCATTAAAAGTTATCCTCGTGGTACGTGCGCGCTCAAGGTGCTGAGTTTTTTTCTTTTTTTTTTTTTAATCCAAGTGGACCTATAGTGTCGCTGAGAAGCCGCTGCTAGGCCCAGTCTCGAGCAATGATGAGCTCAAAGACTGGTCAAGCAATCTTTCACCTCTTTGCACATCCCCACAGGCTCTTGACTTCGAGAAATGAAGAAAGAAAGAGGAAAAGAAAAAAGTACTAAGCAGATTCCTCACCTCGGCCTCATACCTTTTGTTCTCCGTCATGCCGCACCAAGATTATCTCTGCGAGAGAGATATTAGAGCAAGCATTTGGGTTTTTTTTGGTTGCTTGGTTTCTTTTTCCCATAAATTTAAACTTCCCTAAGATGATGCCCTGTTTTCTATAGTTATTCTCTCTCTCTCTCTTTCTTTTACCCTTTTAACCCCTCACAAGAACCTCCTTTCTTTCTCATCAGATGCGGATAGATGCGAATTACAGCTTTGCCATTGATTCCGAGAGTTGTACGTTTTTTTAGCAGACCCTTCCGCCTTATTGTCTGTGAATAAAGTGTATATATATATATAGTCCTTGACAAACTTTGATTCTCTCAATTCACTTCTTGTAAAAAAAATTTGTCAATTTTTTTTTCTATCTTTCTTTACTTACAACAGAAACAAAAAAAGGCTGGAGAGAAAAAACCCCACTTCTCTTTCTTTCCTTCGTGTATCAAAAGCCAAGATTATAGAATACCGAGAGAGACCTATATCTTGCAAAAGCGAGCTAAGAGAAGAAAGAAAAGAAAAAAACATCAAAAATTGACAAATACCTAGAGGAAATTTCGCAAATCAAGAGAACAATACCCGCGCGGTCGCTCTTCGTTGATCTTGTCTTTCTTCCATCTCTTGCTTTTCAGAAAAAGGAGTTGGAGGGGGGTTTACTTCATCAACTATTATTTGTCTGATAAGCCGGGGATTCTTCACTCTCACGTTTACAAGTTTTGTTTTTGTTAAAAAAAAAAATTTCATTTCTGGTTGCTCAGCCCGGAGAGTCCTTTCTTCTGAGCCCATAAACACTCTTTAGTTCGCATGCATCGTTGAGCTGCATCAAGCAACATCCTCCTCATTTGCAGCCGTATATACACATCCATAACAGACAGTCAAGGAGAAGAAGCAAAGACCCAAACAACAGCATTAACAACAACAACTTACTTCCTCATTTTCGACCTTTCCTTCTGTTACTATCATTAAGTCTTTTTTTGTTTCAACTCTCTCCTCTTCTTCGTCATCATCTCGAAGGGACTAATTGCCAAAGTTCCCGCCAAAAAGATTTTTCAGATTTACTTTTTCTCTTGGGAATCTCGCTCCAGATCTTCTTATCGTACTGCCACGATTGGAATTGTCTTCTTGGACCTAGTGACCTTTTTTTTTTTTTTCTTCTTCTTATTGACGGTTATATTAAATTTTAGCGGACTGAAAAATAATTACCTCTTCTTTCTCACCTCACTTTTGGTTGCACGCTTCTTCCTATCATCTGTCAACGCCTTTCATTCGACATCAGACTATTTGTTGTTCTCTGCAGGCGATAGTGCTGCTTCTGCTGCTGCCATTACATCGAACAGGGCCAAAAGCCACTCGCCCATACGCACACCACTTACACTAGTGCTCCCACGCTCACAAAAGCTCCACGCACCAACGCACGCACACGCACGAACGTTGCTCCCCTCCCTTCCCCCTTCTAGAAGATAGAGAACACCATACGCCTCAGAATCGTTCCATCTTTTTCAATCTCTCTCTTCATTGGTTTTTTTGATATATCTTGTGATACACCCTCAAGAAACCCCCAAAATCATCCCTTCTCTCCTCCCCTTTCTCTCTCTCTCTCGTGGGATAAAGATACCAAAAGCAGAACTACTCCTAAACAAGAAAAAAGGTAGCAGAGCCTTGCCGTCTCGATCCTAACAGGTTAATCGAAGAAGAAATTTTTCAGTCTCCTAGTGTGTAATTTTTTTGTTGTTCTGGCCCTTCCTCGCTCCAAAATTCGGTCGTCACCACCAGAATAGAAAATCGAGGAGAAACCGCTGAAAGCAAACATACACATAGAGAGAGAGAGCCCGTCATATCATTATTTCACTCTCGGTTTCTTTCGATCCCTACTCCTCATTCCAGACCAGTGAAAAACTAGCCTACCCGACAACGGTTTCTCTCGAGGAAAGGAAGGAAATCGAAAGAAAAAAAAAAAATAAAATAAAATTTCAGCAAAAAAACAAAAAAAAAGGGAAGCTATCATATTAAAAACCACACACTTCGTCTTTCTTTTTTTTCTCTCCCTCGTTTCCTTCCTCCTCCCCCTTTGACAAAAAAAAACACAATTACAGAGGCTTTCTTTCCTTTCACTCAATTGAAGGGCTGCTTGCTTCAACCGTTGAGAGCTGTTGGAGAAAAAGAAAAAGGTGTATCGAGTGACCTCTAGTTTTCTTCTTCGCGGTGTATCATTATCTTCGGTTATCTCACTTTATGTGTTGGTGAAAGATTGGAGGGAAAGAACTCACACCAACCCAAAATAAAAAAAACCACAAAAAAAAAAAAAGTACAACCATTGTTGTAAAAAGTTTTTGCATACTTTGTTTTCTTTCGTTTGTTGCTTCGCATTCACTCATTCATTCATTCATTCTTCAGGAGGTGCCGGACATTTTGGAGACTTTAAATTGGGTCTTCTTTCTTTCTTTCGACCCTTCTTTCACACAATTCCTCTCTTTCTCTGTCTGAAACATGTCGTCCAACTCTGATGGCCTACATTCACAGCAGCAGGATTCTGGTTACCAATGGGACGACCACCAGCAGCAAGATCAGCAGGAAAACCAGGACCATCATGAACTGAAACAAGATCACTTGCAAGAGCAGCAGCAGCAGCAGCAGAAGCGGCAGCAGGAACAGCAGGAGCATCAGCATCAGCATCATCATCAGCATCAACAACAACATCAACAACAGCATCAGCCACAACTAGAGCACCAGCATCCACACTATCAATTGCAGCAACAGCAGCAGTCTGAGGTCAATGGCAACAACTCCCCACTGGGTGAATACTCAGTGAACTACATGACCCCACAAAACCAGGTGCAGATGATGAGAGGTTCAGATATGCAGTACTTGCAGTATTCTGATGCTCCGATAGAATATGTTTCCGCTAGTAGCCAAATTTCTCGTCCTCAACAGCAGCAGCAGCAGCAGCAGCAATTTCAGCAGCACTTTGCTCCGTCTCAGCATATTGGATACACTGCTAACTATCATGTCCCGCCTACTGACCTAGGACGCTCCAATTCCTTCTCGGTCGCTATTCGTCATCGGAAAATGGGTAACACTATCACGTCTGCAGCTGGCGCAGGTCGCAGCGCAAGTATAGGATTAACCGGAGGAGCTGGTGGTGGTGGAGCAACCTCAGGATCAGGGTCATCGGCCGCAGCGGCGGCGGCAGCAGCGGCAGCAGTAGCGGCAGCTTCAGTGGGATCTACCAGTAACAACAATGGTAATCAACCTGCCTCATCGTCATCATCGCCGGTGCCAAAAACAGGCAAATCTGGTACTAGAAAACGTATCAGTAGCGAGCAAACTGCACTGCTGGAGCAACGGTTCCAGGAACGGCCCCGGCCTGACAGAGAGTATCGCGACAGATTAGCCTTGGAAGCGGGACTTCCTGAGAAAAGTGTACAAATATGGTTTCAGAATCGTCGTGCTCGTGCTCGTGCTAATAATGAGCAGCAAGTGTTGTCCAAAATTGCCGAAGCTGATAAAAAACTAGGAGGAGGCGGCGGAGGACCTTCTTCTGCTGGTGGAGCCGGAGGAGTGGGAAATCAGTTCTCAAGAAGAAGAATCTTGAGTCCTACTTTAGCCATGAAACCTGGTGGAAGCAGTAGCAAACTTAGTGGATCAACCGATACTAACGTTGTAATGTCTCATGAACAGCAACAACCAATTGCTCATCATGTTATACAGCAAGAATTCGCATCGCCCAATCCGCCCATAAAACTGCAGCATCCGCCCTCCCAGAGCATTCATAGACCTTTCCATCAGAAACCCTTCTTGCCGCAGCAGACTCTTGGCCATAACCAGTCGCCTAAAATCATACCTCAGGTGGTACATGTTGGGTCATCATCTGCGGCTGTTGCGGCGGCAGCTGCTGCAGCGGCTGCTAACTGCAATCACCTCAACACCCCTTCTTCAGCAACTTCTCCAGATTCTGCCAGATCAGCTAATGGGACAAGACTGACCAGATCCTTTTCAACGACAGATTATGACATGTATTCACGAGCAGCATACCCCTATGTCTCACAGCAACAACAGTCTGGTATTGCCAACTTGGGTTACTTTTCGGGATCAATAAGCCAGCAGATTTCTCCAGTTACTGATACTTGGACTACTGATAGTGACTTCACTGATGATGCGATGCTAACTCCGATCTCCTCGCTGCGGTCGCCGAGCGTTTCTCCATTCATGAACAACTTGGTTCGGGATAAGCGGCTACAAATGGATTATTCTAGTGAGTTGCCTTCACCTCCTTCAGTGGGTTCTCCTTCTTCTGTTTCCTCTGGCGGGGGTTCTGGTGGAAACAGTAGTGGGAACAGTGCGAAAAGAAAGAGGGTTCCGGTGGCTTCTACGGATTCACCTAATCCCTCTGGTAATGTCTCTCTTACTGACACTGTTTCTCAGCTAAGACGCAGTGCATCTACCACTGGTATTGTTGGGCAGCATGGCTATAGTCGCCGACATCCACAGCAGTACCACCACCACCACCAGCAACACCACCATCAGATGCATCAGCAGCAGTCTACTTCTCAGCTGATTTACCACAACTCGCTTCCCTACCACCCATCACAGTTCCAGCAGGGCCCTCAACAGGGATACCAGCAGTATGTTTTGGATTCTGACCAAATGATGGGGAAGCAAGCGAGAGACAGGGTATCCACCTTGCATGAGGTCGACGAGGAAGGTAACCCTCGAGCTGAAAACATGGACGGAGACGGCAATGATGGTAGTGTTAGTTATCAACAGTCTGAAATCATTGGTGTGCAGCTCTATGACGGTTCCGATGTTGTGAACAACAACATGTTAGTGCTACAAGAACAACAGCAGCACCACCAACAAAGTCAACAAAACCAGCAGCTACAGCACCAACAGAACCAATTGCAGGCTCAACACCAGTTGCAGCATCAGGGGCATCACCCGCTTGTACACCCAGGCGGACCTGGCATGCCTGGGATGGTTGTGACAGGAGGAGGAGCGTCGTCAGCGACACCGGACTCTTTACAGCAGATGTATTACTTCAACGACCCCACACCTCCTCCAGTGACTGACATAGACTTGGCGCTGTCTCGAATGTCTCCCGGTGAGGGTATAACCACAGGACCATCCGATCAGTTTCAGGAATTCGAGGAGTTTAGTATTTATTAAAAAGAGTAAAAAAGAGACAAGCTTTTTTGAGAAAAGTTAAAAAGAACATTAAAAGTAAAATAAATATGTTACTACTGTTAATATTATTTTATATATACCAGGATATGGCAATGGTCTTTCAAGTTTCGTTAACTTTTCAGCTTCGTGCTGTTTTAGAGTTTCTGGCAGCGTTTGTGTTACACCTACTAAGGGTATAGGCGTGTGCGGCAGTGGGAGGTTTCGCATTGGTGCATAATGTATGTGTCATCATCATCATCGAACCTCTTGGACATGGGCTCATATATCTAGATATACTGGACTCGATTGCCACGCGAAAGTTGAGAAGAACCGTTGTAAGCGAGTTATATAGCAGCCGTAGAGCATAATCTCGGAAGTAGGCGTTGAGTCAAGAGTGCCAGTGGTTGATTGAATAGGATACAACAAAAAGTAATAGTGTCTAATTGACCCTGGCATCTAGAGATGGCACAAAACACAGTACAGAGTAAGGCGTATACGTAGACATATGCACGCTGGCAGAACCCGCCAGAACGCTAAAGAAAAAACTATATAGAGCACACACTACAAAGAGCCCCAAAGGTCTGCTACCGTATATAGTCCTCATTATCAGATAGTACTGCCTAAAGCATACCTGGAGTACTTCCCAAAACGAAGACACCTGGCAAAACCCATGAAATAATAATACGCGCGCTCTTTCTTCCAAACGCAATATATAAACTATCTCCCCTTTCTTGCACGAAACAGGGTCTCGTCGGCTGTGGCAGTTCCTAATATCTGGCGTTTCGGAAGAACCTTCTTCGATATCGCTGGATCAGAAGCCTCCTTCTCGGAAAAACAAAAACATCTCTCTCTCGCACACAACCAAATATGATGTCAGCCCATTTCTAACAGATCTCACAATGTCATGACACTTTTTCTTTCGGTTTAATTTCTTATTTTATTTTTCCTTTTGAATTTCTTCTAGGGCTCCTGTCTCTCTGCCATGTAGAAGAATCTCAAAATAATCCGTAGCGAATTGCCATTGGTGTGTGTCTCAAAAACACGATATCCAACGGATCTTCCTCGACATGATCACGTCAAAAGCCGGCCTTTTGTTTCCCTACGGAACCTGTGGCCAGAACGTGCCGAGTGAAGCTATTCTCTATTATGTACTCTACTACTGTATGCTGAGATGTTCTGGTCCCATCTCCTGGCCCTGGGACCATGCCTAGTCTTGTTCAACGTTGCTGCTGCTGCTATTACTACTTAGGAACTAACTGACAGATTTCTACGTAGAAAAAAAAAGAAACCCATGGGAATTTGTTACAATACAGCACAAGCTGGCCCTGCCCTACCCTGGGGGTTCCTCCCTGGGCCCCTTCCGTCGCTGCCTCTGTTGGCTGGAAAAGAAGGTTTTGTGAGATGAGAGCAGACAACACACGCGCACGTAATTTAACAGTATGCATGTTCATCGCTATTATTGCGTGTGGTGTGAAAGATGCCACAAGGACCTAAACAAAAAAAAAAAAAATCTTGAAAAAAAGCAAAACACACACAAATTGTGCTCACAGTTCTGTACTACACTCTGTATATATAAACCTTCTTAAATCCCCTCTCTCACAACCTTTTTTCTTTCTTTCTTTCTCTCTTTTTTTCTTGTTCTTTTTTTTTCTTCTACAGACCAAATCTGCTCTCTGCCCTGTTCAATAAATTTTCTTTATTAATCAGGTTTTTTCGTCTTAACATACATACTTACATTTCTTAACAATGGCTATCACCAAGGTTCACTCCCGTTACGTTTACGACTCCCGTGGAAACCCCACCGTTGAGGTTGAGCTCACCACTGAGAACGGTGTTTTCAGATCAATTGTTCCCTCCGGTGCCTCCACTGGTGCCAACGAGGCTCTTGAGCTTAGAGACAAGGACCCCAAGAAGTGGGGTGGTAAGGGTGTCTTGACCGCTGTTGGCAACGTCAACTCCATCATTGCTCCTGCCGTTGTCAAGGCCAACTTGGACGTTAAGGACCAGGCTGCTTTCGACAAGTTCCTCAACAGTCTTGACGGTACCAACAACAAGAGCAAGCTCGGTGCTAACGCCATCTTGGGTGTTTCTCTTGCTGCTGCCAAGGCCGCCGCTGCCGAGAAGAATGTTCCTCTCTACCAGCACATTGCTGAGTTGTCTGGAACCCCCGGCCCTTACGTTTTGCCCGTTCCTTTCTTGAACGTTTTGAACGGTGGTGACCACGCTGGTGGACACTTGGCCATCCAGGAGTTCATGATTGCTCCTCTTAAGTTCCCCACTTTTGCTGAGGCCCTTAGAGCCGGTAGCGAGGTTTACCACAACTTGAAGGGCATTGCCAAGAAGAAGTACGGTTCTTCTGCCGGTAACGTCGGTGACGAGGGTGGTATTGCCCCCGATCTCGAGACCGCTGAGGAGGCTCTTGACTTGATTGTCTCTGCCATTGAGAAGTCTGGTTACACCGGAAAGGTCTTCATTGGTATCGATGCTGCCTCTTCTGAGTTCTTCAAGGACGGTAAGTACGATTTGGACTTCAAGTCCGCCGACTCTGACCCCAAGAAGTGGTTGTCTGGTGACAAGTTGGCTGCTTACTACAGCGAGCTCATTGCCAAGTACCCCATTGTCTCCTTCGAGGACCCCTTCGCTGAGAACGACTGGGCTACCTGGACTAACTTCTACCCTTCTGCCAAGGGTAAGGTCCAGATTGTTGGTGATGACTTGACTGTCACCAACCCCTTCTACTTGAAGAAGGCCATTGAGCAGAAGGCTGCTGATGCTCTCTTGCTCAAGGTTAACCAGATTGGTACCTTGTCCGAGTCTATTCAGGCCGCCAAGGACTCTTACGCCGCCGGATGGGGTGTTATGGTCTCCCACAGATCTGGTGAGACTGAAGACACCTTCATTGCCGACTTGGTTGTTGGTCTCCGTGCTGGTCAGATCAAGACTGGTGCTCCCGCCAGATCCGAGAGATTGGCTAAGTACAACCAGATCCTCAGAATCGAGGAGGAGCTCGGATCCAAGGCTATCTACGCCGGTGATAAGTTCCACTCTTCTGTTGCCATCTAAGTGCTAATAGAAAGAGACTAGGCTTTACATAAAAAACATCATTTACTTATTACTATTACTACTACTACTTGCAGTCCTGATTTGTAAAACTCGAGGGTGTTTTGGGTTTGACGTTTTTGATAGAGTGACCCAAAGAGTACAAAATCATGCGATATTGTATAAGGCTGGATTTGCCTTGTCTGGACCCAATTTAAGGTACTGGACTGGGAACGTACAAATCGAGTTCTGCTTTCTGACAACTGGCCGGGTATGGAACTGGAAAGAAGCTTTTAATTTCTAGTTTTTCTTTTTTGGATGCTTTTTGGTTTCGGCCCGCCGCCCTGATTACGTATACACCCTGTGTTATATACGACCCACCAATAACCGGCATTTGCCCAGCCGGCATAGAATACTCCTAGCCTAGACTACTTCGTGAGAAGTTAAAGAGCTAATTGTAAAAAACAAAATGGACAATGAACTGACTTCTGTGGAAAATCACAATGTTTCTAAGTTCTGGACTGTGTCTTTTTGACAGATGATACTAGATAATGCTTTCTGAAAAGGGGGTTTGATGGCGTACTTTTGGCCATTTATGGGAGACGCGTAAAGTAGGTTTATATATATATCCATTCGAATACATGAACTCAAAAAGAATTTGTCTGAAAGTGAACTCAGTGATGATTGAGGTATCGTGTACTACAACCTGGAGGCTCTGGCCGCCAACAATGCTTGTTGAGAAAAAGTTGACACAATTGTTAAACCGTTCAAAACTAGTATATTACAAAACCAAGTACAAACCGTATATATATAGGCTTTACTCATTCTTCATACTTGACCAAACAGGAAGTAGGACAGAACCCCCTGTTTGGCAACCGTTTAACAATGTCATTACCGGAAGTACTAACAAGTTCTGCATAGCACCATTCATCATCAAACACTTCGTAAACCACCACAATATCATTTTCACGTAGCTCCAGCTCATCATCAATCTGTGGGATATACTTAGTTCGTACCACAAATAGCTCCCCTAAAACTGCCACAATATCGCTTGATTTAGTTTCTCCCTCGCTCACATCTGTATTTGCAGAACCAATGGGAGGTGCACTCTTCTGTGATGGTTGTTGTTGTTGTTGTTGTTGTTGTTGTTGTTGTTGTTGTTGTTGTTGTGGTGGTGGTGGTTGCTGTTGCAATGGAGGCGGTGGAGGTTTCGTTTGTGAATTTACCGAAGACTTGGATCGGCTTATTTCCATCTGCTTAATTACAGGAACCGCTTCCGCCGAGGAACCAGCGGGAGCACTCAAATGACTAGGGTTGAAAGCAGTCATCTCCACCTCAGCCTCACTTCCCGAATACTCATCGTCTACTTCCCTGGTAGCTGCCAGCGTGGTTGGCGTGGTGGTTGCTGTCATGGGGTATGATTGAGGTCGTGCGTTCTTTCGAGGCCCCGCGCCCCCCGCATTGCTGCTACCGCCGGTTGAAGTGGACGCTAATGATGATACGTTCCCAGGAGCAGTAGCAGGCCGCCACCCTTGCAAGGCATAATGCTTATTGTAGTTACTAATATCGCTACTCTTCTGGCTCGGCGAAGACATGGAGAATGTCATCCCCGTAGACCTCCGCCAGGTATTAGGGTCGAGAGTTTGCATGGTTTGGTCAGTCAGCACTGAAGAGCCCGCTGAAGTAGACGTCGCATCCATATAACTGGTAGGCTTGTTTGATATCCTGAGCGGAGGCGAAGGCTTCAAAACCGGCTTTCCACGCTCATCCAAAGGTATAGATTTCGGTGAGCTGGAGCCTCCAGATAAATGACGTAGCGGGGATCGCGCAGGCACTTCCACCACCTCATCGCCGTTTTCATCCAGTGATGGTGATTCGGCAACCACTGTGTTCAGAGGTGTATTGTACAATGAGTCTCCTCTCACTTTATCTTCGTCACTGTCGCTATCAATTGCCTGATTTGGCGTTTCCGTTTGCCATGTCGCTGTTGATGATGTCGCTAAAGGTGCGGGTGCAGGTGCTGTAGTCACTTGAGTAGACTTACTGGATACAGACGTTGCAGTAGTGCTAGGCCGTCTAGGTAATGGTTTATCATGAATGAACCGACTCAATACATTGTAATCCAGAGGCATGGCAGGTGTTGGCGGTGCATGATTTCCTCTGATACTACTTGCTGCACTGTGATGGCCTCTTTGTCTTAAACTTGACGCTCTTCTCCTGATAGTAGTCATATCAGAAGCACTATTGTTGTCGTTACCATCGTGGTGATTTACCATATAGGATCTATAAGGTTTGTTGCTGGGGTTATTATTATTGGCTTTGTGAACACTGGCATTTATACTAGCACTTGCACTTGATGCATTCCGTAATTGCTGCTGAAGACTAGCATAGGCCAGATAATACAATCTTTCTGCAGTTAACCCGCTTATACCACCTAATCCATTTCCCCCGCCCAGTTTCGCCCTGAAACTGCTACTGATACTACTACCATCGTCACGAGTTGAAGGACTTCGGCGACCCAGCCTTGAGTAACTGTGCTTGAATAAACCGGCTATTGGCAAAGGAGGATACGGCGCAGCAGAGGGCATTCCGGTGTAATAGTTCCGTCGAGAGCTGCTGTTACCATGACGGATCTGCTTGGAATGCCGGGAACTTGTCCATGACCTGCTATCAGCATTGCTGCTGCTTCTACTCCGTAGCAAGAATTCTTCAGGCAAAAGTGAAGATGACCTATTGATATGGAAAGAAATTCTAGGGGGTGCATCGTTGAATAATAGTACATTGTTGTTATTAGTTCCATTTCTGCCATTACCGCCATTACCGCCATTGTTGCCATTGCTTCTGGCGCTCACTGGTGATTTCCGGATAGTCGGCATTGCTGTACCGGCTGAGTACCCCACATTGTGACTTCCTCCTTTATAAGACAACGAGCTTGTACCTCTAAAAATCCTACTAGTCCAACGCTTGAGCAGTGTGATTGATCTCGGCAAAACTTCACTATTTGCGTCATCATACTCTGTTTTTGATTTTTGTTGATTTGATAATTTATCCTGTTGCTGCATATGTGCTTTGAGTGATTCCAACTTGAGCTGAAACTTCTGCTCTGCAGTGGTAGGTGGTTGATTGCCGTCACCATTTTGCTGTCGTCGTCCACCACCGCCATCTCCGATATGCGACCAATCTTTATCACTGAGTAACCGATCATCTTCTTCGGCTATTGTGAAATGCTTCAAGTGTAGCGGGACAGGAGACTTCGCGAGCTCGGTGTCACCCAGTGTAATAGGTGTATATCTACCCGCACCAGACGCAGACGGTGGAGGCGGTGGCGCCATTATAGCTGGGATCCCACCGGTGTAACCAAGCCGTGGTGATGCTGACGCTGCTGGTGGTAGTGATGATGATGGTGATGATGCTGGTAATTGACTTTTTGATGCGCCCAGCTCGGGCAAATCCAAATGATAATTCAGGTATTTTTTCTTGCTTTCATTGCTTGCATTTCTTTGATGGTGGTCATTACTTTTAGCCTGCGCCCTTTGAGGATGGTCTGGCAATGCTGAGGACGGTCCCTGTGGGGTTTGAGGCTCATATCTAAAACCGTAGTTATCATGAGATGCAACTATGCCACCATTACTATAAGGTCCTGCGCCACTTGTATTACCGCCGCCACTGTTGAGATTTATTCTAGCGGTGTTGTCATGATGAAGTGCAAATTGATCCTGGTCGGCTTCTGCAATTTGCCGTTTCAACAGTTCCTGGCGAGTGAAGTTTCGGTGACTTATCCATGCTAAGGCAAATAAAGTACCTCCAATCACTACAATGACCGGCACCACAATTGCAGCTATCAAAGCTGAGTTTGAGACGTTTCCCATGATGCAGGAAGAACTTCACGAGACGAAGGAAGTTTGAAAAAGGAGGGCAGTAGGAAAAGGAATAGGGCAATCAGGAGTAAAATTTAGAAGAAAGCCTGGCAAAGAGAGAAAAAAATTATCAGATATCCCACTAGTGAAACTTGCTTATAATAAACAATAAGCTGATACTTTCTCTATTACTTTGGGGTGGTTGGGTTGCTTTTTTTTTTCTTCGTAACCTCTTCTTCCTCTCTGTATATCTAGAGACACGGACCGCTGCCATGAACACCTCCCCCTAAGGTCTCTTCTTTGCGTACTTTGACCGGATTTATTGTATTCTGTTTTCTTGTTTCCCTTATCGTTCCTTGGATGGTTAGTACCGTAAGTTGAACAAGCAAGGAGAAAGAGTAGAGATCTATCCAGGAGAACCTACAAAAAAAGCTCTAACTTACCCACAGACCAAATATAATCGCAAAACCAAGTGGTCCTAGTTTGCTATATTGCAAGTGGAATGAAATAAACCTCTCCAGTCCAGTGTGGATACAACCTTCAGAAAAGTAAACACTAATATAGTAAACGATCCCTTTTCCACTATACAAGGAAAGCCAAAAGGAGGAAGAAGGAAAAAAACAGAACCAATACCGTTGACTTTGGGTAAAGGTTGAAAAGGAGAAAAAAATGAATCAGAAATAAAAACAATTGAGCCAAAAAGGGTTCCCACGCCCAGCAAGAAAGACTATTTTATCTTCTCGGTAATTCTCAGGGTTCACTTCAAATGTAGAAGAGAAGAGAGTGAAGCAAGAAAAAATAAATAAATAAATAAAAAATAAAAAATGAAAAATCAACCAGGTGAAGGCGAAAAAAACGGTGAAAAAGAGTTGAGTTTATTAGTATGCGGTGTCACACAAATGACGAGAGAACGAAAGGTAAGAATAAAAAAGAAAAAAGAACCTCTTACTCTGAAACTACAACAGCTTGTAAGTTTATATTCCTTCGAGGGCATAAACGAAAGATGAGGAACTCCCTAACTGCCAAAAAAGAAACGGGTAGTGGACTTCTTTTTCTTTTGCTTTTTCATCTAGATTAGTTTTTTGGTTCCTGCATTTTGACCTTTTCTTTTCCCCCCTCCTCACACTTAAAAACCTTAAACCAGAATATATCTAAATTACTGCTGTTCCAATATTAGCCTCCCTTGATAGTCTTCCCGTCTCAGAGACATTTCCATTAGAACATTTTCGCTGCGCAAAAGGTAAGCTTTGCACTTGGTTTGACAGAGAAATGGTCAGGGTCAACCGGCAGGCCTAATGATGGTTTTTTTTTTCTGCCAAAAACCACGTGTATGAAAAACACACAGCCACTAGAACTGCAGCTTTGCAGGTAGAAATAAAAAAAGCCCTTACAATATGACTGCTGACCACACACATACCCATCTTATTGCTCAAATCGCTCGATGTCTAGGAAGAGACGCAATAAGGTTTTCTCATGTTGCAATAAGGTTGCAAAAGTGGCTAGCGTCGGATCAAGCCAAGTCAAAACCGACTAAATTAAAGAGAAATAAGTGAAAACTGGGAACAAACAAAAGCCCAAACTTAAATGAGAAACTTTCAATGACTCCGATGAATCCTTATTTGTTCGAGCCCGATTTTCTTTCTCCTTTACCTGGTAGGCCAAATTCTTCCGTCTCTGGTCATTGCGTTTATAGCAGAAGAAGCGGCTGTAGAAAAAGCTCTCACTGCGTTTGTTGGTGTGTTCATACCTCCAGTACTATTATTTCTAGTTCCATTCTTCATACCGGAGTTCGCCTCATCAACAGCAGCTACAATCTTGTTGATGTTGGTTTCTACCACTAGTCCACCCTGAATTATCTCGTCCAGGACTGATTGGAGCACTTGCCATCCGAATACCAAGTCTAGCTCACATACAGTCTCAAAGCATCTATCGAGAGACTCAACAAATACTTGGATCAGGTCCAATATGCCTAATTCGCTTTCCTGGTCATCAACAATGAACACAAAATAAAGCGTAGCATAGTGTCTGTAAATCACCCTGACAATATTATCATCATCATCATAGTCATCTCCAAGAAGCATAGCTGGAGGTGTCACGAAACTGCATTGCTGCGGTCCGCGTGATGACAGAATCTCATGAACTTGTTTGAGCAGTAAGGATTGCGCCGGTAAGTCAACAGCAGTGTAAAACTTCATCAACCGTGGAACTCCACTCGTGTTTACTACAAATCAGTAAAGAACCTTTTGAAAAAAGAACAAAACATCCTTCTTACCTATTATAACTGAATGAATCATTGTTGTGAATAATATCAAATAGCCTGCAGGCAAGTCTTGATAAACTGTTGATATGTGTGATTAATATTAAACGAAAAGTTCAACAGATCGGTCTTTGAATAATGGTTGAGTATGTAGTCTTCACGTGATTGTTCTAAAGCCGTACCCATCACTGAGTAAAACGCCCTTACAGGGGACTCCCGACATTTCGGGGGGGTTCTCTATTTTCGTAACAGTTGGAGAGGTCCCTCTGATCCGATATATGGTGAACAGAAATACCGGGGTACCTCGGGTCAGTGGGCACACAGCAAGCGCTGCATCCTTCTTACCAGATATATAAATAGCTGTTTACCCCAGATTTATCTTTGCATCTTCTCATCTTTTTCTTTATATATTTCTCAGAGCAAACTATTTAATATCTCAAAATGGTTGCTCCAGTTAAAAACACCATCCATGGCGTGGAATACGTTCAGTCTGCCGCTAATGCTGACCATATCCTGACTCACGAAGCTATTGGGTTTCTGGCGACTTTGCACCGCACTTTCAATGGCCGTAGAAAGGAGCTTCTAGCTAACCGTGTCAAGCGCCAAGCTAGGATTGACGAGGGTGAGTTACCTGATTTCCTTCCAGAGACTCAGTACATCAGAGATGATCTTATCTGGCAAGGTGCACCTCCCGGACCGGGGCTTGAGGATCGTAGAGTTGAAATCACTGGTCCTACTGACAGGAAAATGGTGATTAATGCACTGAATTCTAATGTATACACCTACATGTCTGATTTTGAGGATTCTTCTGCACCTACTTGGTTTAATGTCGTTGATGGACAGGTTAATCTTTATGATGCGGTCAGAAGAAACATCTCTTTGCAGACCAAGGATAAGACTTATCAGCTTAACACTGAAAGAACCGGGTTTGGTAAAAAGGAACTACCTACTCTGATTGTAAGACCCCGAGGATGGCATTTGGAGGATGTTCATTTCAAAGTTGACGGTGAGCCTATTTCTGGCTCCCTTTTGGACTTCGGTCTCTATTTCTTCCATAACGCCAAGGAATCTGTAGCTCAAGGGTTTGGCCCATATTTTTATTTGCCCAAAATGGAATCGCATTTGGAAGCTCGTCTCTGGAATGACGTGTTCAAGTTGTCTCAAGATTGGATTGGACTTCCTAGGGGCACTATTAGAGCCACTGTATTGATTGAAACCATCTTGGCTGTGTTTGAAATGGATGAGATCATCTATGAGCTACGGGAGCACTCTTCTGGGTTGAACTGTGGAAGATGGGATTACATCTTCTCGTATGTGAAGAAGCTCAGAAATCATCCTGAATTTGTGTTGCCAGAGCGTGATGACGTTACCATGAAGGTCCCATTCATGAGCAGCTATGTCAAGCTTTTGATCAAGACTTGTCACAAGAGAGGTGTACATGCCATGGGAGGTATGGCTGCACAAATCCCAATCAAGAATGATGATGCTGCCAATAAGAAAGCCATGGAGGGGGTGTATGCTGATAAGCTTCGAGAAGTCACTGCTGGTCATGACGGTACCTGGGTAGCTCACCCGCAACTAGCCAAGATTGCCATTGATGTCTTTGATAAGCATATGCCCACGCCCAACCAGATTTTCAGGAGACGTGAGGAAGTCCACGTTACAGCCAGAGATTTGCTTAACCCATTCATCCCCGGTGGTAAAGTCTCCGAGGCAGGTATCAGGAAAAACCTCTATATTGGGTTAGGTTACATGGAAGCTTGGCTGAGGGGTGTGGGTTGCGTTCCTATCAACTTCCTTATGGAGGACGCAGCTACTGCTGAGGTATCAAGGTCACAGTTAAACCAGTGGGTAAAGCATGGCGTAGTAACTTCAGAGGGCAAGAAAGTGGATGAAAAGTATGCATTACAGCTTTTGAAGGATGAATTGGCCAAGATCAAGGAAACCGCTCCAAGGGGTAATAAGTTTGATGAAGCTGCAAAGTACCTCGCTCCTGAGATTACTGACAAAAAATACAGTGATTTCTTGACTACTTTGTTGTATTCCAATATTGCTCAAACTTCAGGTTCTAAGGTGAATAAATTGTAGGTTGTAGATGTCGGTATACATAAAAAGCCAAAAAAAAAAAAAAATTTATTTGTCATTACATAAGACAAAAGTCAAACCATTTTGATTTGATCTTGTCAATCTCCAGCTGGTATATGTACTATACGTTCTCAGGTGGAATATGTCTACGTTCAAAGGATGGATGTACTTTTTGGCGGCATCGACTACGTTCATAGTTGGTGGCGGATACCTTGTCAAGGCGGTCACTCCCTCAGATGAAGAATACTTGAAATCGTTACCCCCAGAGCGAAGAAAACAAGTTGAGCAGCAAGCTCGGTTCCGACAAGAACTGGACAAAGTGATGTTTGAAGATGCGCAAAAAAACATCAATGACCCTGCGTTCTTGAAGGGGCCCATGGAAATGCAGTTACATGAGAAGCAACTTGCCATGGAGGCTTTACGGCGGCTTGAAGAGAAGGATAAAGCTGAGGCTGATGCATTGCAACGGAGTCAACTCGAAAGCTTGATTGCCAAGGAAAAAGCTACCAAATAACAAAATCAAACATAAATTGTATATATATATATATATCTATTACCATTTCACTTCAGTTATCAAAAATGGTAGGAAAACTCTACACGCAGTATATAACACGGTGAAGGACTGAAGGAAAGCCTCTGGGAATCCTTCGAGTCCATGCTCGGCGTAGTTGATGTAGATTGCGTAAAAGGCCACGCAGAAAAAGTGGTAGAACAAAACCATGGGGCTTGGCAAGACGCCTGATAGCAGACTCACAGGGATATTCACACACTCGCCACCTCTCTGGAAATACTTGAAGCACCCTTGTTGGAGGATTCTCAGGTTCTTGTCGTCAGCGGCGAAAAGTGTGTACAAAGCCATTGACAAAACGTTGATCACCGAGCCCAGCTTCTTTCTGTCGTAGAAAAATGTCCTGAGTTGTTCTCTGACTTCAATACTGTCTCCTAGATCCTTGACGTGCTCGGGGGATAACAGCTGAGTTAATAAGTAAGCATCATTGAAAGCTACGGTCATTCCACCACCAGTCAAGGGGTGTCTCATGTTCATGGCATCTCCAACCAACACCACTCCATTGGTCTTATTGACGGTAGCTGGTAGGTACTGGTTCGGCATGCTTCTGATTCGTGAGTTTTCCAGACTGTCCTCGAAGGATGGCCTGGCAGTCTTGGGCAAGAAGGGCAAAACCATCTTTTCCAAGTGTCTTTTCATGTCACCATTGGAAACAGAAGGCATCTCGCCCTTAATGTCACACAGTATTCTGGTTTCGTGCTCGCCAATCTGATAAATTAAAATTGGTTGGTGCTTATCTCCGATAATCACATGGCCGTGGTGAGGAGCAGGCACTATAGCGTCCTTCAGCTCCAAAGCTACGAAGTGTGACTTCACCTCTGGGGTTCTGGTAGTGTATGTTTTTCTGAACTTACTACTGATACCGTCACAGAGCACAGTCAACTTGGCAAAGAATTTCCTCTCCACTCCGTCCTTGGATCTGGTCTGAACACCCAAAACGTGATCAGAATGAGGGTTCTTGAGCACATCAGTGACATTTGCTTCCAAGAAAGTCACACCCTTAGTTTCCCTAGCGATATTTCTCAGGTTTGTGATGAATTTGCCGTGGTGGAAAGCTCTGCCCTCCTCACGATCGCTTCGTGGACCTTTGCTAGGGTCGACTAAAGGGTACGGTATATTCACATGCTCACCGTTGAAAATAACCTCGTAGCCATCAACTCTGCACGCATCGATTCCTTCCAATGCTGAAGCCATTCCAAGCTTCTCCAAAGAGTGAACTCCGCCAGGCTGAAGCAGCTCGCCTACAATTCTGTCCGGCTCGCTTAAATCTCGCTCAACAATCAGGACAGACCTCCCCTGACGTCCAAATTGAGTTGCAATCACAGGCCCGATAATGCCAGCACCAACGACGACCACGTCGTAGCTCTTCTCCTCGACAGTCATTGCAATTTAGAAGACAGGTTAAAAGAAATGAGGCAAGAGAAAGAGAGAAAAAATTGGAGGTATTGCTGATATATATAAAAACTGAAAAATTTGGAGGCCTCTTCTTTCTTTAACCCTTAAATAGTTTGCCAGATTAGGATGGCTCGTGGGCTTTTTTTTTTGATTACTTTTATTTATTTCTTTTTTCCTTCAAATAAAAAGAGAAGAAAAGAAATAAAAATAGTAGTAGAGATTATTGGTACCTTTCAGAATCTGCTGCCGAAAAGAGGGACCTGGACCAATCCAGGAAGAGATATATATATAGGTAATGCTGAAGGGAGCTTTTTGAGAGGGATTTAAGGTGAGGTTCAGTGCTAAACCCGAAGAAGTCAACGTGAAAAATAAAAAAAATAATAAAAAAATTTATAAAAAGATCAGACGATAAACATATCGTGTACCAAACTGCCCAAAAGAAACGATAAAGCGCAGGAGTTTGGACTGTGTGACCAGGATAAAAAAGCTAAAAAGACAAATCCCAATCCAGCAGAGTGCAAAACGCTGAGAAAATGACGAAGAGACTGTTGAAATCTAAGCGAATTAAGCTTTTTATCCTCTGTAGAAAAAAACAGAGAGAGAAAACCGCCATATAAACATAATATCGCGTGTGTAAATAGGCTCAGCATGAACTTTGCGACTCTGCAATGTCTGGTATCTCTCTCTTTCGACATGCGCATCCTGTAAGTACTATGTACGTAGTAGCGATGAAGGCTCGAGGCTCTGCGGACTCGAAAACGGCCCAAATGCACCTGAACGGGAGTGATAACAACCCTTTCAGGGTTAGTTTGGCGCTTTTCTTTTATTTTCTTTCAATTTTTATTAGAAGTTTTCATTGAATCTTCACATCTGTGTGGGCCATCAAGAGTGAGAGAGTGAGATCGAAACAGAGAAGAAGCTTAAAGTCGTTTAGAACCACCCCATTTTCCTCTCGCTCTAAACAAAACTCCACTTCACTGGTGTAAAACAGAAACCTTGAGACAGAATTTCCAAATCAAGCCTTTTTGGCTGACTTGCAAATTGGCGTAAACGTTATTGGTTGCTCAGCCTTTTCTGTAGCTACATGAATTCTTGCAATGTTTCCCCGGAAAGGAGGCTTTGCTGTTTGATTTAAATTGTATACTTTGGAGAGAAAAAGTTGACCTGATTTTTTTTTATTACTCCCAGTGATAAAAGCTAATATATATATAGTTTTTTCTCGTACGTTGCTGTAACGCGTGTCCGCTACGCGTCTATACATATATGTACACATTCGTCATAGCCTGCTTTTTGCGCCATTCAGCCTTGTAGAAACCATGTATGGTGTACAGCTGCAGTTGTCATGTCTTTGTACAGAAGATATAATTTGTATTATGTAAAATATTAGCTGTGCTTTGTCATATCTCTAGCTTCCTGTTTCTCTCACTAATCGAAGTAAAGCGTTGGCATATCGGTGAGCGAACCCGCTTCACGGACCGTGAGGTGGTGTATAAAACCGCTCGTTAACCATTACTAGATATATATCTCTAATTCTGAAATCCGCGTTCGAGGTCTTTATAATATATTGACTTATTATTCACAAACAAGATGAATGGCCACGAGATGCACCATGACATGCCTGGCATGGATGACCCAAATCCCATGTGCAGCATGAACGTAAGTGCGAGGATGACTTGGCAATCCTCAGACTGCTTCTTATCATACTCAATACTCTTTCAGAAGAGGTAAGATTCTAATACGTTAGATGCTTTTCACGTGGGATACCACTGATATGTGTGTGATTTTCAAGTGGTGGCATGTGCGAACAACACTAGGGTTATACTTGACATTGTTGAGTATAGTCGCTTTGACTGCCGGATATGAATATATCAAGCAATCGTTTCGTAACTACGAGGCATCTCATTTACAAGGTGAGAGTATGTGCACCTTTGATACCTGTGGAAAATTTTTGGAGTGACATCTAACTGGGTATAGTAGACTCGACAACCAGTGAATACAGTTCAATTAACAACAATGCCTCAGTTCAAACAGCAAATGCATCTTCAGAGAACGTGCGTAAAGCAAGGTTAATCAGAGCCACGGGCTACGCCATTCAAGTCTCCTATTCGTTTCTTCTAATGTAAGGTGCATATATCTGCTTTTGACCTATTTTGATATATGTGCTAACTTTGTATAGGCTGGTTTTTATGACTTATAACGTACGCAGTTGCTTTTCTTTTCTATTTTTCTCTCTTAGAGATAAGAATAACTGGTTCTAACGTTTAGGGATGGGCTATGGTCGCGGTAGCTGTGGGTGCCTTTGTGGGGAACTACTACTGGGGAGACAACCAATCTTCAATCAGACAGATGGCATGTCATTGAAAAGGATTACATTCTCATTTTGAGCGGGGTTTGACGGTTTGCATTGTCTCAACTTTGCCAGAACCTTTTATTACATTTAGATATAAACCATGCAAATACTTGAAAATCTTGTTGTGTATTCTGCAGGAAAGTACTTGAAGTGCAGCACGATGTACGGCAATTACAGTTTACTCCAATGAAATAAAAGCTATAATACTCAGTCAATTCCACTTAGACCACTTACTCACCGTCACTTCTCCAAATTCCAGAAAAAAAAAAAAGAGAGTAGTATAACCAGAAGGACAAAAAAAAAAAAGACAATATGGTCTCCCGAGGGTGAGTCGAACACCCGATCTCAAGATGACAATTAACACATTACAGTCTCGCGCCTTAGCCAACTGGGCCATCGGGAGTTTAAATTGCAACAAAAATTTGGACCCAGACACTTTTGTACGCAAATTTTGGAGAAAACCCACGGTTTTCCGCCGAAATTTGCATCAAACTGCTTATTTTGGGCATTTTTATGCTATTCATAGTGGTATAAGCAAATGGTTTTGCCCAGAATAGTGAGTTTCCGGCCAGAAAACACGTTTTTGTGACTTAGCAGTGCTGTCACGTGATGTATGTTGTACTGATGCTGCTGAGAGCTGATTGGGCTTCAGGCGCTTCATGCATCAACTAATGAACTAATATCCCCCGAAACAAGCACAAGGAGCTTCCTGGTTTGTCATTGCTCTGTTGTTATGAATAATATAATAATAAATCAAGTTTATTGTTATGCTGTGTATGTAGAATGCTAGGCCAAGAACGCATGCTTCTTACATCGTTCACTGCAGCGGTGGAAGGGGGTCGAGTAAGCTACTCGTATATATAAGTGCTACTTTAGCTACACATTTATAGGTACCTCTGCAAACGTAGCATACCCGCAGCATGATGCGTTGCCAAAAGTCGCAACGTCTACAGCAACTAATAGTGTACTAACTACATACCCCATAAGCCTGAAGATCAAAGCCAAGTGTTGACTTGACCCTTACTTCGCGCCAGCCTCATGCCGAACCAATGGTAGCAAACGACGCAAGTGCCATCGAGGATCTTCTATATATAGCACACTCCCGAGGGCTGAAATCATTCTCCTCAAGATCTGTAAACAGCGCAGGGCGGCTGCAGCTGAGGAACTCCGTGTAATCTTCAGCTTGATGATCTCGAGCCCCCATCATCGAAGATAGACTCAATCTGAAGCAATCCTCTAAGGAAAAAGAGTGTAAGTAACTCAGAAGGAGCTCCACCAGCACCCCCAAATTAAGACACCTGCCGACGCTGATGAATATCAATAATGGCTAAATAAACCACTGAATGCGGGGAAAACCCAAGATCCCAAAGTCATTTGCTCTCTCACAAAAAGTCCTCAATTGAAACAAAGCTTGAACCTTATGAACAGGGATGACTTACCTTTCGGCTCTTCTCCAGTGGTAGCATAAATTTCGCCCTGGCCAGGAAGGCAGCGAGTGACTTCGGATGCCGAAGCGTGTGCGCTTGCCTCATGGACCTAACGTATGTTACATGTATTCCACGGAAGATCGGGCTGGAAAATTTCAACTTCTGATTATCACATCATGAAAAATTCTGCACACACACATATATGGCGCTGTATAATTTTGCGGGGATGAAACTTTCCCTTCGTGACTCAATTTTTCTCTCACTTCTCACGTTGGCTCACTTTGTATAAGAAGACCATTTTTCGTTGTTCTTTTTTTCCCTCTCTCTCTTTCTTGTATTTTTATAGTCATTATATATATTTATTTATTACTTTCATTCTTACTACCATTCACTCAAGATACACTTGATAGAATGTCTGATACTCACAGCAATAATGATGGATCTATAGAGCTCAAAGAACAATACTCGGTTCAGCAAGATGAAATCGTCACTGCGCTGCAGTACCCTTACACCGAAGAAGAAGAGCGCAGGGTGGTTAGAAAGTATGATACCCATATCTGCTTATACCTGACTGCTTGTTTCTTGCTCTCCTCGCTTGATAGAGGCAACATTGGAAATGCCAAAACCGCTGGGATGAACGAAAGCATTGGAGCAAGTGATTCGCAGTTCCAAATGTTCCAGACTCTGTTCTACATCTCATACATCACCTTCGAGTGGACCACTATCTTGTACAAGATGCTGCCCCCTCGATACTACGTGCCTTCAGTTATTGTATGCTGGGGAACAGTATCCACGCTATGCGCTGCAGTGCAGTCACCCGGCGGTCTAATGGCACTCAGGTTCTTGCTGGGTATCTTCGAAGCCGGGTTTGGGCCAGGTGTTTTCTATTTCCTGACCGTGTTTTACTTCAAGCGCGAGGTGGCTTTTAGATCAGGTATATTCTTATCTGCCGCGCCGCTTGCCTCTGCATTTTCCGGGGCCCTGGCGTACGGAATCACGTACAACGAGCTGGCTATCGACTCGTGGAGGGTACTATTCATCGTCGAAGGTTTGCCCACGGTGCTTGTGGGACTTGTTGGGTACTATGCTGTCCCGAATGACTCAGTGAACTGTCGATTCTTGACACCACACGAAAAGAACATTGCACGAGCAAGAGCAGCCAAAAGATTTAACAAACTAGACAGGTCCAGAAGACCCAACTGGAAAGATGTGCTACAGGTTTTGATTGACCCCAAGGCAATAATCCCAGCATTGATTTATTTCTCAATCAACGTGTCCTATTCATCAATCCCAGTGTACATGCCAACCATTTTGGAGAACATGGGGTATACATCGGTGAATGCCCAGGGAATGTCTGCTCCGCCGTACGTATTCTCTTTTCTGCTTTTGCTATTTGGCACATACATGTCCGACAAAATCGGCCAGCGTGGATACATGATCATGGGCCTATCAGCCATGGGCTCACTAGGATACTTACTACTGGTGCTGGTGGAAAAAACCGCAGTCAAGTATTTTGCATTGTTCTTGGTATGTGGGGGTATCTTCACTTGCATCCCCATAATCGGTGCCTGGAACACCAACAACCTCGATAGCGACACCAAGCGAGCTACTGGCATTATCTTGATGAACTTTGTAGGTCAATGTGGACCACTACTAGGCACGAGACTGTACCCTGCGAGCGAAGCACCATACTACCGCAAGGGGTACTGGGTTGCATTTGGATTTTCCGTCTTGATTGGTGCCCTGGCAGTGGCTTTGAGGTTCCACTTGAACCGACTAAACAAGAAGCTTGACGATGCATACGGCCCAGCTAACGAGGAAACCATAGACGCATCAGATGCAATCCTGGCAGACGGCAGTGTCAATCCTAACTACAGGTTTATTCTATAAAAAGCCTAGACCGATGAACTACCAAAACTAATAAATGAGCCGTTGTAAAATATATACACTTGTACATACATTATAATATGAATACGAGTCAAATTAGGAAGTGCAATGATGTCATTGAATTTTTTTTTTTCTTACCCTTTTCTTACTTTTTTCCTCGTTGTTGAAATGGACCTTTTCGTCTTCATGATGAGCATCAAAATCAAGCAAGAGATTTGCATGTTTGGAACCTGGGATCGGAGAATATAGCAACTCAATGTTTTGCCCAACTGACGTAAAGCGCTGTTTGGTTATTGGCATCTAACATCGAATGGTGGGGAGTAATAGTCATGGTATTGTATTGACTAATGTCCATGTAGCTCCAGCGTGCGACCTGAAGACATAAAACGTTCCAATGACACGTCAATGTGTCAACGTTCCCGGAAAAACTTTTAGTGTGCCGCCCCCTCAGCGTGCGTTAGTGCGAAAAACAGCAAGACCGGGCTGCTCTGATTGGCCAACAACCTCAGCTAAAAGAGAGCCAAGTTATTATCCCCCGCTGTGTGATCTTGTGTTCCCCCCACCCAACCTCCGAGTCCTGCCCAAGAAGGTTAAAGTCCTTTAGTAAGCCCATTAGGAAGAGTAAACAACAGGTGGATGAAATACCCAACCGAGTAACAGTCCCGAGAAGCCGAGGAGCATCGCCGCTTGCCCGACTCGCTATTGTGGGGATAAACAAGGTTTTGTGTGCTTATGCGGGATTTCTCCAAACATTCTCAATGCCCCAGAGAGTGACAAACAAGATTAAACCGTAATAGAGTTGTTGGATGAAATGACGCAGAGATGCTGAGTTTTAATTTATTGTAACAGTCTAGTTTTACATACTTCGTTTCCTACTGAAACACTTATCTCCAAACTCACAAGCTCCGTTCATTACTAATAACCCGTTTTTTCTCTTGGCCATGTTGGCTGGCTTTGCTCTTCGGCGTTTTGCCACTACGAGGCTGGCACTTGCCTGTTTGGGCGCCCCAGCTCGGAGGGCCTTCCCACAAATCTTACTAATCAGGTAATTGACCGACACATATTTTTTTTCCATTTTGCATTTACTCGGTGAATCATGACCTCATTGTCGGATAAACCTGACGTCACGGCGATAAAAAAGTTTTACAGCGTACGTGTATGTCTCCAAACGCTACGTACCCCTTGGGCCCTGAGCTACGAAAACGGCTTTGGCCATTATCTGTTTCATATTACCCATGTATACTGCTGGCTGTTTACCCTTTTTTCTTTTCATGATCTACCCGGTGGATTGTCGTTTTCTCAAAAGTATATAAAACCCTTCAAATCCACAGATATAACCCCGGTTTCTGTTTACAATCATTAATTCTAATACTAGAGGCTTCTTACAAATCACCGGCTTGTCTCTGATATATGCACACCTGACAACTCTGTTTTTATCTTTTGTGGAGGCATTAAACTTTTTGGGGTTTAGAGTTTGAACACGACGGTCTTTTTGATCACTCATCCCGCTTTTCATTTGATACGCATATATATCAAGGAAACCGGCAATAATTTGAACTTCAGGGTTTAGTTGTTGACGCATATTGTTTCTTTATTATTATTTTTAATTAAAAAAAAATGAATTTCTTCACAGCTAGAACAAATACCGGTGGTCTAACGGGCAGAAGGCTGCGAGTGACCATCTCTGTTGTCGCTGCCATGGGATTTTCCCTGTTTGGTTATGACCAGGGCCTGATGTCTGGTTTAATCACCGGTGTTCAGTTTAACGACGAGTTCCCCGCTACTAAGGGTGAGACTCAACACGCTACTGTTATCCAGGGTGCTGTTACCGCCTGTTACGAGATTGGTTGTTTCTTTGGCGCTCTTTTCGCTCTTTTCAGAGGTGAGCACATTGGAAGAAGACCCATGGTCCTCGTTGGATGCATTATTATTATTCTTGGTACTGTGATTTCCACTGCCGCTTTTGGCCCTCACTGGGGTTTGGGCCAGTTTGTGGTCGGCAGAGTCATTACTGGTATCGGTAATGGTTTGAACACCGCTACTATCCCAGTCTGGCAATCCGAGCTGAGTCGTCCCGAGATGAGAGGAAGACTCGTTAACTTGGAAGGTTCAGTGGTGGCTGTTGGTACCTTTGTTGCCTACTGGATTGATTTCGGTCTGTCTTATGTCGACAGTTCGGTCCAGTGGAGATTCCCAGTTGCTTTCCAGATCTTCTTTGCCGGTATTGTTTTGTTTGGAATGTGGCAGCTGCCCGACTCTCCTAGATGGCTTGTTGCCCACGGCAAGCAAAAGGATGCTTTGTACATTTTGAGCCAGCTCAATGATGTTCCAATCGACTCTGAAGAGGTTCTCATGGAGGTTAAGAATGTCCAGGAGGCTGTTGACAGAACTGGCGACCAGGCTGGCTTCATGGAAGTGTTCAGCAATGGCAAGACCCAGCATTTCAGAAGAATGCTTATCGGTTCATCTACCCAGTTCTTCCAACAATTCACTGGTTGCAATGCCGCTATCTACTACTCTACTGTCTTGTTCAAGAGCTCCATCAAGTTGAGTGATAGACTTTCCTTGGTTCTGGGTGGTGTCTTTGCTACCGTTTATGCCTTGTCTACTATCCCCTCATTTTTCTTGGTTGACCATTTGGGTAGAAGAAAGTTGTTTTTAATTGGTGCCGTGGGTCAAGGCTGTGCTTTCCTTATCACCATGGGCTGTCTTATCAATGATACAAAACAGAATTCCAAGGGAGCTGTTGTGGGACTGTTTTTGTTCATTGTGTTCTTTGCATTCACAATCTTGCCCTTGCCCTGGGTCTACCCTCCTGAGATCAACCCTCTCAAGACTAGAACTGCCGCTACCAGTATCTCCACAAGTATTAACTGGTCTTCAAATGCTGCCGTTGTCCTGTTTACCCCAGTTTTCATTAATCAGGCAAAGTGGGGTGCATATCTGTTCTTTGCATTGATTAACTTTATCTTTGTGCCCGTTATTTTCTTCTTCTACCCTGAGACTGCCGGCAGATCACTCGAGGAGATTGACATCATATTCGCCAAGGGTTACATTGAGAAGAAGCCGTACTACAAAGTCGCTCAAGAATTACCCAAGCTCACCCCCGTTCAAATCGACGAGGAATACATTAAAGCCGGTCTCATTGAGGACCTTGGCTACGAAAAGAAAGCGCTTGCCCAAGAGGAGGAGGGAAACGAAAAAACTACTGAAAGAAATAGTGTTTCTGACTCTGAAAGTGTTTAAGACCTTGTTATCTATGATTTTTGTTAGATTTGTAAGTACTTGTTTAGAGAAATACCATTTTTTAAATACTTTATATACCTTTTGTCAGCTTGAGATCGTCAAAATATTGGATATATAGAACAAACTGTTAGCAAGCGTACGCGTAGTCTCGAAAACTCACTTCACAAATAATTAACGTCGGACTAATAAATAAATATAAAATCAAAACTATAATATAAATAACTACAACAAAGGTTGAGTGTCAAGGTCGCCTTCGAAAAGCCAAGTTTCCACGTCATACTTTTCACCTACCAGACTTTTGATAGTCACCATGATCTCATCCAATTTACGATAAATCATGTGTGAGATAACCAATGCGACTGTATCCAGGCGACCATCTCTCCCGCAAAGCTTGGTAAAATCTAAGTTGCGTACCATTGATTTGTGTAAATTGTCTTCACCTGAATCACCACCACCACCGCTAGAAGGTTTCGAGGCTTCCTGATTATAAGAATCATTGTCATCAGCATCGAACTCCTGATAAAATCGCTCGCTCAAGGAATAAATGCTTATCCCCCATTGCTTCTGCAGATAATTCAAATGGTCTAATGACGCATGCGCGAGAGTAACCTTAGGTAACGGTATGGCATTTCTCAGAGAGTTGGAACCCATGTGAGAAACTGCAAACACCTCAGCTGTCAATTCTGAACTTGTCCATCCAGTACGCTTAATCACAATATTGATCCACTCATCGGTCGCTTCAATCCGGTTCAACAGCAGGTACAAGGAATAATACAGCTGCACCACCGAGTTGATGAGTTCCAATAGCCTGAGGTACTTTTTCTCGGGCCATATCCCGGTGATGGCAGGCTCAAACCTTAACGGGGTCATTAATGCAGAAACAGACCCTAGTTTACTTAAAACTAGTCTGAACCGTTCCACCAACGGATCATGGCGAGATAAAATCTTGACTGTGGGATCGTTAAGCCGTCGGAGCGCAAATCTGCTAGTCTCGCAGTGTAAGTTGCCCACTTCTTCAAGGGTATTTGCCAGAATTTTGCGGATTGCCACTTTACTTGAACTGGGCCGGGGGATCATTGAGGCGAAAAATCCCACGATAAGCCCCAAAGTAGTGGCCACCAGTCTTTTCCAGCCGACTTCAATACCATGCCCCACATTGGCAATCTGGCCGTACGTTGAATCTACCCAGCTGGTACCCAAAACGAGCGCAGTGGTAACGGCGGTAAGAATAGACGGGATCAAACTTGAATGCACAGTGAAATGTCGGTAGTAAGACAAAAAGAAATACAAGACAGAGCTGACCACCGCATACCCGTAATAATTACCCAGGCTACCACGGCCAGCCGAAATATACCATGCAACTACTCCAATAACACACCCCACAAACGTGAAAATCAACTTCACCAGGAAAACATACACAGTCTCCCCGGTAAACTCTGAGGTAGATATTGCACACATAATCACGGTCCATACCATTCTGTTCTCAAAATACCACTGTGCTGAGGTACGGATAAAAAACGGAGTTGCACACACCACCGTCAAAACGGCACTGCGTATCCAGAACCACAAGTGCTTATTCATGAGCAATTCGTAGAAAGCCACCAGCTTGCGACCAGCTAGATGGAACACTGTTCGTGGCGGTGAAGCGTCAGGATCACGTTTTTGAATCTCTGAGACTTCAGTTTTGGGCAACACATCCAAATCTGGCTCATCTGCATACTCCATGTCGCGTATCGTGTTTGCTGGACGGGGTCGGATAGTCCGCTCAAAGGGATAAATCAGCCTTGCATTGGGGTATACACCATCAATGAGCAAGAACAAGTTCATGGCCCCAAACACAGCTCGAGAGAGTTGAGCAGCCACGAATAAAAACAATGAAGCCTGTGAAATCAAGCAAAGTAGACAATCCTCATTTCTCGCCTTGAAATTTTTGAAAATCGCCTCCATTTTTTCTGTATCATTCCAAATTTGAAACTGCAACGCCATCTTGGCTTTCGCATTGAGTAATTTCTCATGTGCTTCATCTCTGCGCGTTTCCAATAACTTTCTTCTGCCGGGTATTAGAGCTGACCAACCTCTAAAATCATTGGCAGCAGCCAACCAGCCTAGACATGCTTGTATCCCCTCGTCAATGTCAGAAAGTAGAACACTGAAATTTGCAACAATTACATCCATAATATCGTCCAGGTCTGTCACGAACAGCCGGTCAACTTCCTCCCTGGCTTCAATACGAGATTTCAACAAGTCTAATCTTTTCTTGTTTTCAAATATCCCTACTGGTTTATAGCTTTCATGCAATGCCATATATAACTTGGAATGTCCAGTATGACTTATAGTTGAAAGTCTTCGAGTGAGTGAAGCAGTAAGCGGTCTGATATTATCAGTTACTGCTTCCTTTCTTTCCTGGAAAAACTCGTAAAATGTATCCAGCCCAGCTACAGCTGACACAATATCCTTCAAGCAAGACCGCCATTCACCAACAGCACCAGCATCTAACCTGCCGTAACTGAACTCAAACCAAACAGTTCCAGCTACAACCTCTAGCTTGGATACTATCCCTCTGATCCCTGCAATTCCACTGAATGCCGCACTGTGATCATCGAATTTTGGCGATGACGGTTTGATTGTGGTGAATGCTTCTTCATGTGCCTTGGAAATCCCTTGGAGCTTCTTCAATAACCCCGTGGTACTTTTAATGTATGCGTGACTTGAGGTTTGTGGGAAAATAAGCATGGAGACCACCATTTTCATAGCTAGGGCAATACCAGCTGGCTTTAGGACAGTGAGTCCAATCGTGGTAGGTTCCCAAACTGGTATGAAAACGGTATAGCAGCAGTTTATACATAATGATATCGACCCTGTAATTAACCCTAGTTTCAACAGGATATGTTTTCTCTGAATAAGTCCCATGGTAGTTATAGCAAATAACATACCGAAAATGTAAATGACATTACATTTAAGTGTCAGGTATTTGCCAGTATAGAAAATCTCTGCAGCACAGCTGCTAATGTTTTCCTCGGTGCAAAGACCCTCGGATATCAGTGAGCTTGAGATTTGCTCAATTGTAGGGGAACCTCTGATCCTGTGAGTTATGGCCATACATATCAAAGCCACTGCCCACCCAAAACACATGAAAGTTAGTACAATTATACACTGCAGAAAGTTCATAATCACGGATGTTCCGCCCGGAGCAAGGACAAACCCGTAGATTTGAAGCAAGTATGCAGCACTGCCCAGCCATAGCGCCGTCCTGGTAACTGTACACAATATGACACCAACAAATAAATGAATCCAGGTTCGAAAAACTACCTTGAAAGACTCATAGTCACGATGATCCAGTAAGAAGTCCGGCCGAACGAGAACTTTGATGTTATCCCACAAAGTATGACTAGCAACAACCCCGTCATCATCATCATCATTATTATTGTCATTGCTGATGGTATTATTGTTTTCAGTGGAGGACTTGTCACCGATTTTCCCTAGCTCAATGTCCCTTTCATCAAAACCGTTGACTGGCAGGATATCCTTCGGAGACTCGCTCGAGGTGGCATGGCCGAGAGTGTAAGGCACCGGGTCGCCATGGCTCTGTCGACTTTCAGCAGAGCTCAGGCTTTGAGTTTCGTGATTCATATCTCAGCCATGGAAGCTAGTATCAAAGCAACGTTTCCTTTTTTTTTTTTTTCTTTCGAAGGCTGAGTTTCAAAAAGTGTTCAGCCGGGGGGTTATTGAGGATCTAGATCTTATTTTTGATTGCCCTTCCGCGCATTTTGCAGCTCGATTGAAATTTCTGAGCGGGGTGAGAGCGAGATGCGACGCTAATTGTTACCGGAGAACGTTAATCTAATTAAATGCCAAAAAATATAACCAAAAAAGACATAGCTATAGCATTGAGTAGGATATGACTGAAAATTTCTCAGACCGCTTTACAGTCATATCAAAATAAATAGATTAAAAATCAGACTATTGCGCTACTTGTCTCTATGTTTTATCATTTGAGCTAGCTTGGTATCAGCAAAGCAAAAATCAGCGTCGATATGGCAAAACTCATGTTTGAGTAGTTCGTTTGCAGTTGGCCTTTGATCAGGATCAATCACAAAACATAAATCGATGAAATCTTTTCCCACGTCACTTACAAATGGTTTTGTATCTTCGGGTATAGGAGGAGCTTGTCTTGACGACCCTAGTTTATACATCGCACCAATTGCTTCATCTGTAGACCATGGTCTTCTTCCTGCAAACATTTCCAAAACCACGCACCCTAGTGACCATACATCGACCTTAGCACTATACCCTTGTTTCTCATTGTGTACGACATTGTGTATAACCTCCGGCGCCATCCAAAAAATGGTTCCTTGCATTGACATTTGAGCATTATTGGCATAAATATCCCTTGATTTTTTGGAAATGCCAAAATCTGAAATCTTGCATGTGCCATCATAATCAAGCAATAAATTGTCAGCTTTCAAGTCCCTGTGTAATATTCCACGGGAATGCAAATATGAAAGTCCCTTGAGTACCTGGCTTGTCAAAGATTTAATGACTGGCTCTTCGAATCTTCCGTGTTTCAAAAGCACGCTACCTACAGATCCACCGGGGACGTACTCCAAGAACAAATTATACACATCATTTAAAGCTTCAAACCCCAAATATTGCACGATATTCAAATGATCCAGATCTTTCAGAGTTTCAACCTCAGAGTGAAGTGCGTCAACAACCTCCCGTTGATGTTCGCTAGCTTTGTCACTAGCAGTTCTTGGTGTTTCCACCTGCTTGACTGCCATCATCTCTCCCGTGGTTGCATTCAATGCAAGATAAACCTTTCCAAAAGTTCCTCTGCCAATAAGCTCACCTTTGATCCACACATACTCCTTAAATTCACCTGTTTGGTCTCTTAAAATACTCATCTGACCCTGGCGCATTTCCTTGGGTGTCATCTCCACACCCTTTCTACCCCACAATTTCGTACTCTTACGTCGAATCAACGCAGCTGATTGTTGAGATGCGTTGCTGACCGTCTGAGAAAACCGTTTACGAGCTTCACTCGCCTCTCGAGCAACTACTCTAATTGACTTCATTCGAGACCTATTTCTCAAACTTGCGTTTTTGCCGGCGCCGCCTTCAGTGCTGGCATTGTTATTACCAATGAAGGTCCCAGCTTTGCCCGTGTTATTGTTATTCCTAACTTTGTGATGTACCAGGATATTATAATCCGGCTGTCGCTCAATAACAGGAGACAACCCCGGTGGCGTAGCATCATCAATAATCGGTTTGTCCAAATCAGTATTGGGGAAAAACGTTTCCAGGTTTTCATAAACAACTTCAGTAGGAGGTCTGACGGCCCATACATCGGCTTTCTGAGCAGTATAAGAATGCTCAACTGTGGGCGTACTAGGTTGTGGTTTTTTGGCCCATAAGCCATCATCACTTGAATCACTGTCGCCGTCGCTGTCGTCGCCATCGCCGTTGTTAGTACTGTTGTCCTTTTGGGTGTCGGTATCTTCGCTCTCCTCGTACGCCGGCGCGTTCTCAAATGATATTGGGTTCTCCACGAACCGTTGATCCACTTCTTCCTCCTCCTCTTCTTCTTCTTCTCCATCTTTTACTACCGGTGAAGTGCTCGATGAAACCGGTTTTCTGTTGACTGTCTTTTTGGTACCAGTGTAAGGCTGGGGGATCAGGTTTTCACTTTCACCGGGACTGAAAGAACTCAGAGGACCACCACCAACGCCGGAAATTACGGAAAGGTTTGAGGTTGATAAGGTAACGGGCGGTCTTCGTATAACTGACCTGACTTTTTTCAATGACGAAGCTCGGTCTAACGATGGTGGAGGTGGTGCGTTGCGAACTGGCACCAAATGAGTTTGTTTGCCCACATATGGCGACGGACGTCGGTCATCAAAGTTGATCTCCTTTCTCTGAGGCCGGATGACCTTGAAGGAGTCGTCCTTCTGTTTGCTTATAGTCGAGTTGAAGGAGGGAAATGGGGTTGCAGAAGTAGTGGCTACTGGAGATGGGCTCGGGGACAAGTCGTCGTCGTCGTCGTCAACAGGATACGGCAGTTTTGTTCCAGTCGGGTGCATCGGCGATAGAGCAGCGGCTTGTGGCTGACTTGCAATAGCAACTGCAGGAGTGGTAGATGAGTTCGAATCAGTAGTGATGTTGCCGAAATAATCCTTCTGAGACTCAACTCCAATTAAGTGGGACGGAGTAGCTGCATATTCTGAGAGCGGCGACTCAGGTGAGATAACCATGAATATCAAAGTTTTGTGAATGCCAAATTCTGTAGAAAAAAGCAACCCCTTCAAAGTCGCCAAGTTTAATGGGCTCCCATAGCTGTGACCCAAATCTGTTAGATGTATCGATCTAGGACCATACTGAGCAAATATAGCCAGCCTGAAATCTTCCGCAGTTTTGAACTCATTACTGAAAGGAGCAAAAGTAAGGTTGTCTGTGGTTATGAAGATTTTCTTGCTTTGTGAGTTACCTTCAGGCCAAAATGGCCGAAACCTCTCAGGAACCAATTGGAATCGATTCTCCGCAGTGGCAGTAGCGACAGAGCTCCCGTATGGATCATTAAGCACTGGAGATGTAGGAGATTCTCTAGACAACAAATCATCTCTACTACGACTCCTGTGGTCACGTCTTCTTAATTTACCCAGCAATCTTCGCCCTTTGCTTTGTTCGGGATCCATAGCAGTGGGTTTTTCCTCGCTAGCATGGGGTATTGAAGCCAGTAGAATTGAGCTTTCCGAAGAGTTAGACTTGTGATGACGTCGAAGAATACCTGAACGCATATTAGCATTATTATTAGCGTTGGCAGTTTGAGAATGATTAGTTTGCTGCTGCTGCTGCTGCTGCTGCTGCTGCTGCTGCTGTTGCTGTTGAAAAGAGTTGAACCCAAATACAGAAACGGGTCTGGCAACTTCTGCCCTGGGCATTGCTCTATTCGCCAAATACTCAGTTGAAGTGCTACTTGATCGCGCTCTCTGCTGTGGGGTACCACTATCTGGCTGCAGCCTATCAATGTCTACAGCTGTGACCGTTGGCAAAGCGGAAGATCCTTGAGACGCGGCTGGAAACGGAGGTGACGAAGAAGTATAAAGCAGTGCAGGTTCTGGTGGTGTTTGAACTGTAACAGGTGGAGTAGTAACAATGTTATAACTTGCAACGGGCTCCTCTCTAGAACTCTCCCTTCCTCTTCCACGTTGATGCTCTCGTCTGAAGAGAATAGGAGACTGCACATTGTCACTATCATCTTGAGGGACAGATCCCGTCCTATTGAGAGATTTTCGAAGTTGATGGAAAAACCTAGAGGGACTATTATCGTAGCTTTCATCATTTCTATAATTAAACTGTGCAACCGCATTTCGTAGATTTTGGTAGTTGTTCAACTGTAAGAAAGACTCACCATGAATATTGCGAGATTTGCAGAACTCTATCCATGACGGACCAAACTTGTGCATCTTGAGCCAATCTATAACTCGGTCATTGGTCCACTCTGACGGCTCCCAAGTGTTCCAAGTTGGTGAGTCAGAAGAAGATGCTGAGAAATTCCTGCTTCTAGTGGTTGCTGTTGCCGTTGCTGCTGCTGTTGCTGTTGCCGTTGCCGTTGCCTGCTGCTGTTGCTGCTGCTGCTGCTGCTTGATCTGGTCAGAGAGTGGAGTCACAACCTGCTGCTTGTTCAATTTCATATGTACCGGCGTGCTGGTTAGTGGAGAGGAAAATAGTGCGCTGCTGCTGATGTTACTATTGTTCGCAGCATAATTGTTATGCGAATGCCCGGGGGCTACAGCCGACTGAAAATGGTCTCTACTTCTGCTGTAGCTCCAATCCCAACTATTCGATGCACCAAAAGGAGAAGATTCGGCTTTGCTTGGAAGCGGAGAGGAATGAACTGTGGTGACATTTGACTGTGCAGAATAAAATGAGTTACTTCCATGACTTGTAGTCCCCACAGATCCCGGCGAAGCGTTGGTAACAGGAGTCTGTGACGCAATACTGGTGCCATTATTTCTCTTGACCGGTGTCGAATTGAGCGAAGATAAAATATTACTGCTACTTGCAGATCTGATGAAAGGATTACTGCTTCCGCTGTTACTAGAGCTGCTATTGTTCTTAGTGCTTCCACTTCCCAAGCTTCCACTTGTATCTTTCTCCAACGACGGTTGTGAGTTTTGTTTCTTGTCACTATTACTGCTAGTGCTATCTGTTGAAACCTGTCTACCATGCGAGCTGCTGCTGGGTTTAGCCATAGAAGGATACGGATCAGAGCTGCTCGTGGACGCTCGAGGAAAGTATATCTCCCGGTACTTGTTTTCTACAGGCAATTCATCATACAGGAATGACGGCAGCTCCGCATCGCCGCGGGCCTTGTTTGATTTCGCTGGGTGATGGCTGCTCATCAAAACTCAAGCATTTGGAGCAAAGCCTTCTGGCTGCAGTGCTATACAACGTTTGTGGTTTCAGTGTACTGATACAGTGAAGTGAAAAATAAATTTGAAGTTCAGCAGTGATGCAGAGACTTCATGAACGTGCGCGCAAAATTGATGAGAGGAATATCGCGTCGGGAACTATAACGCGCTCGATTCTTAGTCATTGCATGCACGTATACGTTATAGCTAACGGTTTTTTTTATACAGGCCAGGCTTCAGGTTCTCAAAAAATCTCTGCTCGCAGTCAACAAATGGCCGCACAGCCTTTATTTTGAGCTTCTCTTTGAGCTGGTATATGTTTGTAGCTGCGAGGTAAGAGAGGTTTCAAGCTCACGGCTATACAAATTAATAATTAAAAATAATCAATATCAACCCCGCAAATCACGTGACTTAAGTGCGGAGAAAGCGGTGTAATACATCCCGCGCAGCGACAAGTACTTCCTTTGACACCGCATTTACGCCAGCTTCTACGACCCGGTTATAAATACAGCCTACTTCTCCCTCGAAATATGGCTATAAATCATAATACTTTCTTGCGATATACAATTGTCACCAGTTTCAATCAAAATGCCAGGCGAGAAGATGAATCAAGATTACTCACCTATATTCAACAATCCATTTAGAACAAGACAGGATGTTATAAAGTCGGTAATTGATCTGACTGAGCCTCTACTGGAAGCGTTTTCTCCAGGCGGCGCTGAAGTTATTATTGATGGTAGTGCTGCGCACTTTGATCGTGGTGCTATCTCCTTTGAAGGATTTGCAAGGCCCTTATGGGGACTTGTACCGCTAGCTTTAGGCGGAACAAAGTTTAACCACTGGGATGTGTTTCGCAATGGACTAACCAACGGTACTGATCCGGAACATGAAGAGTACTGGGGACCCATTGTTCGACAGGATCAAAGACAAGTGGAGCTTGCAGCTGTAGGGTTTGCTTTAGCGTTCATTCCTGAGATAATTTGGGAGCCATTAACCGACAAGGCCAAAAGCGATGTAGCAGAATACCTACTCAGTGGAAGGAACTTGGAGTATTATGAGTGCAACTGGAAGTTTTTCAGAGTCTTGGTGGATATGGGTCTTGAAAAAGTTGGGGTAAAATTTGATAAGTCCATGACCGAGGCCGCCTTAAACGACCTTGAAAAGTACTATGTTGAGGATGGCTGGTATAGAGACGGATATGCTGAGAACGGTTCCAGCGATTTGCAAAGAATAGATTACTACAACCCTTTTGCAATACATTTTTACGGATTGCTTTATGCAGTGTTGCACCCAGAAAGCCCTCGGTCCGGAGTCTACCTCGAAAGAGCTGATAAGTTTGCGGAAAACTACTTGAAATTTTTCTGTGAAGATGGTTCCTTAGTGCCCTTTGGAAGGTCTCTGACTTATAGATTTGCTTGCAGTAGTTTTTGGAGCGCATACGCCTTTGTTCACAAAGACAAGACTGAAATTGCTGGCAAGTTTAGTTGGGGTGTTTTGAAGGGTTTGTTCTTGCGAAATTTGAGGTGGTGGTCGCAGTGGCCCATCTGCTCATACAAAACAGGAATACTCAGCGTGGGCTATGCTTATCCTAACAGGTACATGTCAGAAGCCTACAACTCATCCTGTTCTCCATACTGGGCATTCAAAGTCTTCTTACCCTTAGCGCTTCCTGAAGACCACCCCTTTTGGACAGTTAAAGAGGAGGGTATTCCAGACCGTCCCAGAATTGAAGCTGATGAGACTGTCGGTATGGTTTTCGTGCATAACCCGGGAAATACTGTCTTACTCTCTTCCGGTACCAAAAGAGGTGAAATGAACTATGTTGCCGAAAAATACTGCAAATTTGCTTATTCCACCAGATATGGATTTTCAGTTGAACACAATCTGCGTATTGGCGATTCTGGAGTGTACGACAATATGATTGGGTTCAGTGAAGATGGAGAATATTACAAAGTCCGAGAGTCTTGCAAGACAGTAAAAATGCTGGAAGGAAATATAATATACTGTCAATGGGCCCCTTTCAGAGATGTGAGCGTTGAGACTTGGCTCATACCTTCTAATGACGGTTTATGGCACTCCAGAGTCCACAACATCCAGTCAGGTCGAGAGTTACAAACGATTGAAGGGGGATTTGCTATTCCTAGAAGTGATAACCTGGCTGATACCATGGAAGTGAGCTCCGACAAAAAAGCAGCATCCTGTATTTCCAAGTCACAGGGTGATTTCAGCGGCATTGTTGATGTGTCTCAGACTCCAAGAGTTGCTAGAATACAGCTGCCTCCAGGAAATACAAGTATCATGTTCTCTCGAACTATCGTACCTCAACTTGTCGGAGCCATTCCTAAGGGAACAACAGTCTACACCAGTCACATCATTGCAGGCCCAGACTCAAAAGCGGCAAACAGAGATTGGGGGAGCCGTCCCGCAATTTTACCATTGGAAGAGCTAGTCAAATTGGCCGACCACGGCAAGGTTATAGGAATCTTTCAAAAGTAGCTTTTATGTATGCTAATTCAACATAGTGGGGTAAGAACTTTAGCTGCTTCCTCACCCACCAGATCACTTAGCTCCTCTTTTGAAGACAAAAAGTTGTGGTCGTCAAACTCAAAACCTGGAACAACCACTTCGCTGATTAACAACCCTTTTGGATCATTTGTAAAACTAGACTTGTATGTACCGCCCTCAACAACCCATTGAAGCCGTTGGCCTGGACCAAATCCCACTTCGAAGCTTTCCACACGACCATCTTTGTGAATTACAACATAAGTACCTGACCCCTGCTGCAAAATATGGATGATTCTAGATCTGTTCTTGTGAAACTTTCCAATTGGAGAGTCGGATGATAAATAGTAGAATATAAGAGTAGAATATGCTCTCGTAGGTATCTGACTTTCAGGGTAGGGGCACTTCATTATGAATGGGCTCTTATCGGTCTGTTTGTAGTACCCGCCTTCAGGATGCTTTTCCAGATCCAGATTTGTAATTGTTGCTCTGCATTCTGCCGATAAGTGCTTAACGTCAGGAAAGTGAAAACCCAGTTGCGACATTGTATAGTATTAGAACAATTCAGTGCGCAGTCGCTGCATGAATGAGTTTACCTGAGTTTTGATTTCAAGAATGTTGAGAACCATCATTGAGACTGTGCAGAAGATCGATCTGACTCAGACACCGGCAAATTGCATGTATGGCACTAGTGCTCTGAATTTACGACCAGTAAGCCTGGTTGCAGTCTCATGGATGCTGCATATATGCATTACTACGATAACAATCGAATATTGTATTCTAAAATTTCCGAATTCCACTGGAGGAAGAAGAAACAATCGTAGCCTCTAGATGTCTTACCTGAAAACTTAGTTCAAGAACTCCAAATCGCGATTGACAGACAGTCTTGTAACAAAGGTGTAACCGCATAAACAGTCAGCCAAGTAGTGGGATACTAGTACTGACAAGCTTTGATAAGTACATGCATGCATGTTGATATAAATTTTTCACTCCTGCTCTGGTTCTTCAGGTCTTTTTTTTTTTTTTTTTTTTTTTTTGATGTTTTTTTTGATAGTACTTTGTTATATGCAAATAGTCTAAGCAATGACAGGTCTAATGTCGGACTCCTCTTCTATAGGCTCTGGCTGTGCTTCTTCAATGGGCTTTTCAGAATAAAACTTTTTGGCGCCATTTCTAGAAAAGCTCTCCATAGGATGCAACCCCCATCTTTTGAGCAAAGCTTTGTCTTCATCCCATCCATTGCACATTGTGGTCAACATCTTGTGACCGGTGAAAATGGCATTGGCTCCAGCTAAAAAGCACATTGCTTGCTCTGGCTCTTTCATGGTGTATCTGCCTGCAGCCAATCTGATGATAGTACCAGGCATCACTAATCTAGCAGTGGCTACCGTTCTAAGCACAGCATCAAATGGCAAGGTGATCTCTTTCTGCTTCTCGCCAAGTGGGGTACCCTTGATAGGAACAAGCTTGTTGATAGGAACTGACTCTGGGTGCTCAGGCATATTTGCAAGAGTATGGATGAAACCCACATGATCTTCTGATGTCTCACCTAGTCCAAGAATACCACCGGAACAAACGCTCACTCCTGACGTTCTGACATTCTCAATGGTCTCCAGACGGTCATCGTAGCTTCTAGTAGTGATAACTTCGGGATAAAACTTTCTTGATGTGTCAACATTGTGATTGTAAGCTGTCAGACCAGCATCTTTCAGTTTCTTGAGTTGTTCCTTCTCAATCATACCTAAGGTCACGCAGCTTTCCAAACCAAGATCGTTGACAGCTTTTACCATCGAGATGATCTTGTTTAACCCACTCTTTCTACCGCTCATATCTCTCCAAGCAGCACCCATGCAAAACCGAGTGCTTCCGTTCTCTTTGGCTTCCTTGGCAGCCTCCAAAACACTATCGAACTTGGCAACTTTTTCGGCCTCAACGCCAGTATTGTACCTGGTGCTCTGGGCACAATACTTGCAATCTTCAGTACATCCGCCTTGCTTGATGTTCATAAGAGTGCACAGTTGAACCTCAGTGGGATCGTGGAATTTGCGGTGAATTGTCGAGGACTTGTGTACAAGGTCCAATAAAGGTAAGTTATATAGGGCTTTGATTTCGCCCATGGACCAGTTGGTCAAAGGTGCAGTGGTAGTAGTGGCCTTTTTGATTGCTTGTAACATGTTCATATTGATGGTTTTGATTTTTTTTTTGGTGCACCTTTAGTCGCAGGTTCCTGGTTAAAAAGAGCAAAAAATAAGAAGAATAGAAGCGAGAAAAAAAAGTTGAGAAGGGTTGACAAATGTTGGGGGGTGGTGGTGGTGGCCCTGAGAGTCATGCCCTTTTTTAGGATCGAACTCGATCTCAAGAAATCGAGTCCTTGACTCATGACTCAGGCTGACTTTGAAATTAGTTGATTGGATCTTGAGTCGATATATATTAACAAGTTCAAATTGCGAAGCCCTCATATGACGAGCCCTATCAAGATCTCAAACACACCACTTAAAACTCTAGAAATATAAGTAGACGCATAACCGTTCGAGCTGGCATCCCGAGTGGGATGTAGTAGCAAATGAGACCTAATACACTAGAAAACAGCTATAGCGCAAGTTTTTTCAAAAAAAAAACCCAGTCACAGATGCGCCTTTAGCTTCTATTTAAGCTTCACAACAGCCTGAATTGTGTATCATTCAAGAATTTGATGCTCAAGCGCAACGCCAAATGCTGTGAAGGCTTCTACTTCGTTTCCAAGACCAAGTCAACTTCAGCATGCCCGGCCTGCTCAAAGAAGAGTAAATAACTACTTCGCACGTGACTTTCGATGTGGGCGCAGTGAGCTCAAACTCTAATTGCCTGACCTTAATGAGGGGTTTTAATATTACGCGCGGAAGTGACAAGGCACACCAAAATCCGGCACCTTTTATGGAAAAATTTGGTACTAATTAGCACCTCACAGCATTTTTTTGAGCACAACGTTAACTTCTGCTCCTATTTCTCAGAGTTTGAGGCGGTCAAATCAAGCTTTGAAAAAAGCATAACGTCATATATTATACAGAAAACAAAAAGCTAACTAAGCTAGATCTCGATGGATCGATCTTTGTTCTGATCAGATACATGTATACACACAATTGCCGCACTATATACATGTATACAGCTGCAGAACTTGTACATGTCTGTATATATACACGACATACTCCTCACCACATACATGTAAAGTCTTGACGCATTGTGGACAAACCAAAGTGAGAGTTCTCATAGACTCCCTTGACTGGGTATAAGGTTTTCTGGATTTTATCTACTTCACTTTGATTATTCTTGGATCCTTGGCTTCTCCATTTCATAATGGCCAACTTTTATGCTTTATGGGCTATTTCAGCTATCGCTCTTATCACCTGGTTTTACTCTCAAGCTCCATCTAAGCGCCTGGCTCAGCCCAACGTGAATGAGAAGAACTTTGATGCATTTTATCATATCACAGATGAAAATGCTACCAGTTTATTCGGAGTAGTACACAATGTCCTGCGGCAAAAGGCGAGCGATTTGAATCCAGTCGGCGTTTCACTGCTTCCAGCCATGATACCCGCAGGCACATTGCTGTATCATGGTCGTGGAAATGCTGGAACTCCCAGTTCACCAGAATGGATCGCTATGGATCCAGAGTTTTCTTACAATTTTGGAAACAGAAATGGGCGCGGTAGCTACATGCATACTTTTAGAGTTAAGGAGGATCTGGGTCGCCTGATAATGCTCGACGGGGCTAGCGCTGCGAAATCTAGCACTGGTGAGATGGATACTCAGATGCTTCTTGCAAACAGAACCAAAAGCCAGTACTTTGATTTTCATATGGAACGAGAAGTTGCAGTTGAGATATGCGAGTGGGGGAGGCCGTTTGGGCTTGATGGCATCATTCGGCTGGAAACTGGGTTTGAAGTCATCATTTGCAACTTTGAAGACCCTAAACTGGAAAGGTTGCGCGTAGATAAGATTGCTGATTTGGAAGAGTTCACTGGAGTCAAATTCGAAAAACAGTCAATGAACTCAGTCAAGAAGATGATTGGCGACACTTCAGGACTTGACCAACTACAGGCTGGTGTAAACCACAACTTTCATGAACACAGAATATTGATTGACTATGGAAACTTAGTTACTGCCATCAATAGGACTTATCTCACCACTGACACATATTATAGACGCTTAAGCAACGTCAGTGATGATATTACTTTGCAAATGCGAGATGACATCAAAAGGACACTGATTGAGAATCCAGTTAGTCGAAGGACATTGGGAGAAGACTGGCAGATTGTCTCTGATAGACTGCCTACAAAGTTTACAAAGAATTTCATTCATTTGAATGATACGTTTACTAGAGTTTTGAGTGACCAAAGTTTCCCAATCCGGAATTTTTCTTCCGAGTTGACTTCATTCACTATTCATTCTGTCCGCAGATTTGCCAATTTTGATGTTGAAGACCCCCAAGAAAGGTACAACACTGCATTGGAAAGCTTTGTTAGCGAGTACTCCTACGGAACTGTAAGAACGGAGGCCGATGCACTAATTCATGCTGCAATTTCTCGTGTTACTCAAATTGTGGGGAAAAAGGTTTTTTCGCTGTACGAGTTAGGAGTATCTTTGTTGAAAGATGAAGCCAAGCCTAGAGAGGAGGTTATAACCCAACTAGAAAAGGAAGCTAACAGCTTTCGCGCCTTTTTGGACTATTTGAATTGGTTTGAGTTTTATAGATGCCCATCTCCGTGTAAATTTGACCAGGTTTGTCTGGCTCCTCTATGGGGACCCAGCCCTTTTGGATGGCGTGAAGGCGATGGATCAGCACACACAGAAGAGGATAAAACCTCGTATACAGGCTGCAGATGTGTGGGACTTGATGAAATTGCTAATCAAAAGAGTGGACCCGGAGGGCCTGGTGGTCACCACGAACCACCGAACGGTCATCATCCACCACCGAACAGTTAGTTTGTGAAACCGGCAACATGATGTATTTGGAGCTCAATGAACGTACTTATTTTCCTTTTTGTACATCGTTTTAATTATTATTTTATTTGACTACTTATATTTTGCTTTGCTATGACGCATACAGATACAAAGTTGTCGAATTTTTTAAGCCAACCCTGGTACACAAAAAAGGTAAGAAATACTACAACAAGAGTTCACAGAAAAAATATAATAAAACTAAATGCATAAATGACAGCTAATATGTCACAGTGTCTATTTCTTCATTTACGAATGATGGCTCTCCTGACCATTCATGCCGTATTCTGGTTAAAACATGCCCTGCAGAACCCGCACCCAATTGAGCTAGCAATCTGAAAAAAAGCTCTATGATTGTTCTGTCCTTTTCATGTATCGCGTTGATTCCAGCTATAAGCATAGGCCATTGCAATAAAAAGACGCAGGGTGATTTGACAGGCGATTGACTATCCAGAAACACCATGAGCGATAGCAAATCACTCAGAGCACTCTGCACAATTTTGCTCTCCTTTGGAACTCCCATTATTTTAGTTTGTATGAAAATTAGACCAGCCAAAACATACGAACGATGAGAGATGTCAAACCAGCACAATGCTATTTGTGTTTCGTCAATTAGTGAGACCAGCTCAACTGCTTCATCAGGAAGAGAAATGCTTGTAGCATGTTTCCGGTTTTTGGGGTGCTCAATGTGATCATCTGGTATAATGCCCTTGGACTCTATAACAAAGAAAAACAGTTGCTCATGCAACTTTGTAATCAAAGAGGTAATGTCTAAGTACCCCGGACCAGTTTCACGATCTCTTCTCGAGAATTTGACCAGTTGCTTCATAGGAGCTACCAGCTCTGTAGAATATCCGAAAATCAAACTCAGCCCATCATGCCGAATAAGATCGATTTTCATTAATGCCTCTCGCTCTAGGCTATTGTCTGGTGATATAAGCTGGTCCAGCTCATGATCAGTCTCCAGAGTCCCACCACTAGGCGCTCCTAACCCTGCCAAAATCTCTATTGATGAGTACCACGCTCTACATACTGCTAGAGTCGTAGAGGGGCAGTCAGACTTTTGTTTCAGCAGAAGGTTTTTCGCCCCACGTAAATGTGCCCGCCATTGCTGGCTTTTGCTTGATGCGTGGTCACTGGTTAACAAAAGAATCGTGAGCAGGATAGGATCAATCTGTACCGACAAGTTTTTATCCATAGCGTCTCCCAACGCCTCCAAGCAGCATCTTAGATAGTGGCAGTAGTTATCTTCATCTTCCTCGAAGCATGTTTTTCGGTACGATGTTCTTGCTCCACATGCAAGTATTGCGTATAATAAATAATATGAGTTGCTAGCATAGATAAGCAGTAAATCACGGACTGGATTGTATGACACTCCATTAACACAAGCAGGAAACGGCAAAATAATCTTTGCAAAGTCGTAGTAAAACTCTCTCAGATAAAATTGATGTCTCCCCGTCACGGGGATATGCGAAATAGGTACATTCTGCTGGATGTACTGTTCTCTTGGTCCATCCGGGCTGGGCAAAGTAATTACAGCCGGTTCAACTGATTTTGTACGGTTGGGTTGTTCTTTCTGTGACGAGCTATTCATTGCTTCACCTAGTTTCACATTCAAGATGCCATTAAGTCCACTAGCTAGCAAGTTGACACCTGATATCCAATCCTCCTCCTCTTCAAAGAAGCTTGAAATATTGTCAGACAGCGGTGCAGACTGGAATGGCATACTACCATCAGAAGCTGGCATTGGTCCGTTTCCAGTAGCATTGTTGTTGTTCTTATCTCGAGATGCTGGCCCATTTATTTGGGACAGGGAATAGCTAGTTGCCTCTTCCTCAAATCTCAATCTGGCACCGTTGGAGATCGCTAAACTTGGACCCTGACCACTTCCCGAGAGCTCAGTAGAAGGTGGGGTAGTGGAATGTCTCGACCTCTTCCCCGTCACCTTCCTGGTTGCCGTCGATGAAACTTCCTCAGAAGCTGATTTCGTGGAATAGTGACAGCTCTTTGCAAGCCGTGTGCACCGGGCACAAGCAGGTTTCTCTTCACCGCACTTGAAACAAAAAAGTTAGAAGTCTTTACTATAATGCCTGGGTTGTGCAGCAAAAAAAAAAAAAATCAAAGTCGGAAAAGTCGGAAAAAGAGGAAAAGTGAGTAGGGCTAAAAGATCTCCGCTTACCTTTCTTTTCAACTGCTTGCAGGGACCACAACCGCCATGACTATACTTAGCTCCGCTTCGTGAATATGGAGCTACTGGCCTTTTCCTGAGCATCTACAATCTCTGTGGCACTTGACGAATTTACTTCAAAATATTGCGGGTTCGATTTTGCGGTGGAAAGCTCGTTCAGAGTTTACGGGATTTAACCTTTATGTAATTGAGATAACCCTCGGAATTTTAATTGTTGGTATAAAAATTCCGCAGGGCCCGGCTTGAACATATCACTCAACAAAAAACTAACATGCCTTCTTTGTCGTCGAGCTAATGGGCTTGCCATGCTACAATTACTGGAAGCTTGCTGAAGCATATCTGAAAGAATTATTTGCTTGATTACGGAAATTGAGGTTTGTGTATATATTCTCACAGCATTTATTTCTTCTCCTTCTCTTCCTCCTTCTCTCCCTTGATGACCATCAGAGAAATGATAGAGTCAGCAACCTGAGCAGCTGCAATTGAGGTAATTTCAGCGGCAGTATCGTAAGGAGGAGAAACCTCAACTACATCACCACCAACAACGTTGAGGCCCTCTAAGCCGTCAAGAACAGTGAGAAGCTCTCTAGAAGTCCATCCACCAGGCTCAACGGTGCCTGAAGCAGGAGCAACGGAAGGATCCATAGAATCAACATCAACGGTAATGTACACAGCAGAGTCGCCTACTCTTTCCTTGATTTTCTTGATGACTCCCTGGGCACCAATGGTGTCAATATCTCTAGCGAGAATTCTATCGAATCCGCATTCGATATCATGCTGAACGTCCTTGGGTCCTGGGTAAGGACCACGAATAGCAGCGTGGATGCAGGTATCACTGAGAAGTCCCTTCTCATGAGCCCAGTGAAGATAAGTACCGTGGTTAAGAGACTGATACTCAGTGACATTACCACCAAAGTAGTAAGGGTTCCAGGTGTCCAAGTGAGAATCAAAGTGAATTACTGAAACTTTACCCCAGTTCTCGTATGCAGCTTTGATGGCGGGAAGAGTGATGGTGTGGTCTCCTCCTAGAGTGAAGATCTTGGGATGTTTGAAGCCATTCTTGGCGGTGACAGCGTGCTTACCAGCAGCTCTGTTGGCTCTGTAGATCTGGTCAATGGCAATTCTATTGTCTAGAGGAGTAACTGGAGGAGAACCACAGTCAACAATCTTGGCCCAGTTCTTATAAGGATTGAAGTCTTTCTTGTAAACAGAGTAAGCTGGAGCCAGTCTGCGGGACCCCAGCCTAATACCAGAAGGACCAAATCTTGCACCTGGTCGGTAAGACACACCGGAGTCAAAGGGAGCACCAATGACAGCAATGTCAAAGCTTTCCTCCTCAAACAACTTAGGGTCAAAGCAGTTGGCAAAAGGAAGATGGGCAAAAGTATCAATATACCCGAATTCACCACCTCTATATAAAGTAGCAGAACCGTTCAAATCTCTGAGATCATCAGGATTAGGGTATTCATAGTCATCATTGACAACCAAGGAGTGTAAGTGATCAGGGAGAGGTAGTGGGGCCTTCTTATCCTTATTGGCCTCTACAGACTGAGCGCCAGGGATGTCAAGAAAGGGACCAAAGTAGCTATCAAGGAAAGACTTGTTACCTACTTGTTTGGTCTTGACAACCTCTTCCTTACTATTAGCACACTCGCAATTGATAACGAATTGGTCAGAGATGGACAACGCCTGAGAAGAGGTAAATGCAATAGCAGTAATTGCAGCTGTAGTGATGGAAAACTTCATTTTGCCGGCTGGATAAAGAAGATTGATGTTCCGAGTGTCAAGCGAGCAGCATACCTTGCTTATATACCAAATCTATTACCCACACCGGTTGAGAAATCATATCATTGATATCTCTAGTATGGAATACATTTGCGCCGCAAAAGTAAAAATTCCGGTTGTAGGAGATTTTGCGCTTTGCGCACATCGGAAAATGATCTTGATCAGCGCTGGAAGATCTGTCGAGATCTCTCTTAGATCATAGATCTAGATATCTGGGCTCAACCTCACTTGGCAGTCATCCATCAAATTTTTTTGGATTAACCTAGTGGGGAAAAGTCAAATTCCGTCGCATCTTGGAAAATTTTTGAGATAGTTTGTTTGAAACTCAGTGTAATGTTTTTCTGGGCTCATGATGCAGTTGGAGAACTCCAGCGACAATCATTAGACCACTAGTGGTATCTTTCAACATCCCAGATGGGTCGTTTTCCTGACTTTTCAGCCTTTTTGAATCTCATTGCTTGAACTAGAGAAGCGCAAATCTTTGTAGATGAAACGATTGGTTGTGGTTTATCTGCGAGATATCGTCCGAAACCAACAAGATCTCGCTTAGAGTTGAAGTATTTGAAAGGGGCACTGATAAACAAGCTCACTAGAAGAGGTTGATCGACGCTGATAAGATGAGCCCAACCATAATGTTTATTGCAGGCGCATTCAAAAACCAAAATGATAACGCAGTTCGAGAGGGAATAAAAGGTAGAAAAATGCTGCTCCTGCTCGAGCTCCGGGATAAAATATTAAAAGACCTTTTTTAGCTCAGTCTGAACACCTGTTTGATTTCTAGCAGAGATACAATATGAGTACAGACAATTCTGAACGAGAACCTTTGCTCAATGGCTTTCCTTCGCCGAAATACCAAGACCAGGCAGAAGGTCAAGATGAGGAGATTGGATCAATTGTAGCTGTTTCCAGTCCCTGGTCAGAAAGTATGCTCATTGTGAAGTCTTCAATTCCATTGATTATTACGTTTTTTCTACAGTACTCCCTTACAATGGTGTCCATTTTTTCTGTCGGTCATATAGGCAAAAAGGAGCTGGCAGCGGTATCGTTAGCTACCATGACATTCAACGTAACTGCCTCTATTTTCAATGGTATGGCAACGTGTTTGGATACTTTTTGCGCGCAATCATATGGAGCTAAGAGGTACGATTTGGTTGGGCTATATTTTCAGAAATGCACTGCAATGATTTTGACAATGTCTATTCCTTTAATTATTATCTGGTACAACTCTGCCTACTTGTTTGGACTCATTGTACCGGACAAGGAACTCACTATTCTAGCTCAGACCTTTTTGAGGGTTATGTCATTGGGAGCTCCCGGTTACATTTGCTTCGAGACCGGTAAAAGATTCTTGCAAGCGCAAAACATTTTTTCCGCTGGCCAGTATTGCCTGTTTATTTGCGCTCCTCTGAACGTTATCATGACTTATCTGCTGGTTTGGAATAAGACCATTGGTATTGGTTTTGTGGGTGCGCCTTTATCTACTGCTATTTCTTATTGGCTGATGAGTTTGCTCCTGCTAGGGTACGCAGTCTTTATCGACGGCAAAAAATGCTGGTCAGGCGTGAGAATTGCGGAATCCTTCCAAGGCTGGGGCCCTATGATGAAGTTAGCTCTCAATGGCACCGCCATGCTGCTCTCTGAGTTTGTGGCTTTTGAGATCATCACTCTGTCAGTGTCCAGAATAGGCACAAGCGCCTTGGCAGCGCAATCCATCACATCTTCAATTGCAACTCTTATCTTCCAGATTCCCTTCGGAATCTCCGTGGCGGCTTCTACAAGAATTGCGTTTTATGTTGGTGCCGGATCTATTGAAGGGGCCAAAATGACCAATAAACTTTCCTTACTGATCTCGGTTATCGTTGGTGCCATAGACTTTTTGGTCATTTTCGTCTTTAGAAACCAGATTGCTCGCAGCTTTTCTTCTGATCTTGAGGTAGTCAAGCTCGCAGCGGGAGCTATCTCTATTTTGGCAGTAAACCAACTATTTGATTGTCCCAATGTGCTACTAGCCGGTTGTCTTCGAGGTCAAGGCAGACAGCACATAGGCAGTACGCTAAACATTATTGCTTACTACGTGATAGCTGTGCCTCTATCTTTGACCCTCGCTTTCAAGTTTGATTTCGGGCTTTATGGGCTCTGGATAGGCTTGGGCGTTGGAGTCGCATTATTAGCCTTGTTTGAAGGCTACTATGCTGTGATCAAGCTTGATTGGTCCAAGATACTGGCTGACGCAGGGGAACGAAATAGGGTCTAAGTAGTGGTAGGTAAAATAGTAAGTTTATCAGAGATGCGAAACGGAAATTGTGTTCTAGCTGATAAGGCTGGAAAGGGTTCTATATTGATTTTGAATTACTGAAAAGTATCCAATTGTACTACGTCGTTTTCTGCGTCTGAGAAAGTTGCAATGAGCTGCAATCAGATGATTGTGCAGTGATTCAGTGCTCAGTGCAACTTTTCCGCACTGTCAAAGAGATCGCGTTTTGCGACGCGAGCTGAATATTAAGTTTAACTTGTTTGACAGATCTGAGATTTCTTATCTCTGGCCGAGACTTCTTCCCACTATGCACCATGAAAAACCAATATAAGCTTAATTTCAGACGCAAAATTAATATCCAGTTGAAAACGCGATGGAGAGAGCCATTGACAAAAATGCGCTCTTTATCTAATGCCTGAAATCTCATGATATCCAGATAAGAATAATTTTTAGCTTGACTCTTCTTTTTTTTGCTTGATTCCTACAGATCAGCTTGTATTGATACCATGCCATAGCACGCTATATATCTAGCAGGTACTGCACATTTCAGTAATGATTTAGAACCATACAGCTCGATAATTCCTTTTGAGATGACTACTAAATCTGTTTGGCAAAAGTGGGCTTCTAAGCTAGAAGTCCCACATGATGGGGAACATCCATTGACAGTACTTAGAAATCCTGACTTAGAACCTATTCCACCTCACAGAAGGATTTGGGGGATGTGGTCATTTTTCGGGTACTGGGGTGTTCCAAATATCACGATATGGACCTGGAGTACTGGTTCCGCCATGCTGTCTTTGGGTCTGAACATCCAACATACTATGGGTGCTTTAACCTTGGGCAATATCATGATTTGTATCTATACGTGCCTGAACTCTGGTCCTGGAAGCAAATTTCATATTGGATATACTGTCTGTCAAAGGATGATTTTCGGTATCTATGGCTCGGGTATTGGCATAATTATCCGAATTTTCCTGTCAATAGTGTTCTACGGTTCGCAGAGCTGGCTGGGCGGAATGGGATTCGTAGTGATCTTCTCTTCTTGGAGTGAAAGCTACATGAATATGCCGAACACTTTCCCGGAATCTGTTGCAATGACCACCAGAGATTTCATTGGATTTTTGATTTTTCAAGTTGTTCAATACTTCTTTTTTTTCATGAGACCCGAAAAAATGAACAGATACATCAATGGCTCGTGTGTGATTACTATAATTGCCATGATTGGGGTTTTCATTGCTACTTTAGTGAAAAATAAAGGTCCTGGCGCACTATACTATGAGCCAGTTACACTCAGTAAAGGCTATACTGGCTGGATGTGGCTTTATAGTATGACTATTTGGTATGGAGCCTTATCACCAGACGTTACAAACCAGTCTGACTTTTCCAGGTTTGCATCTTCAAAGATGAAGATGTACATTGGTATTGTATCCTCTGTAATGATCACCGGAACAATTGTACCTTTGATGGGCCTCTTGTGTGCATCTGCCACTCAAGACTTGTATGGAACTCAGTTATGGATGCCTACCGACATTTGCTTACAATGGATGGCTCTGGATTACTCCAGTGGAGCTCGTGCTGCTGCCTTTTTTTGTGGGTTTGCATTCATGTCTTCTCAGCTAACTTTCAATGTTATGGCGAATGGAATTGCTGGTGGTATGGATCTATCTGGCGTGTTCCCTAGATTTATTAACGTCCGACGAGGTGCCATCATTACCGCATTAATCTCTTGGGCTACTCAACCATGGAATTTCTATAACTCGTCCTCTATTTTCATTACGGTCATGAGCTCCTTCGGGGTAATTGTTACTCCAATAATTGCTATAATCGTGGCGGATTACCACATTATCAGGAAAGCACAGATCCCAGTTTCACAGCTCTATGTCACTGATAAGGATGGCATATTTTATTTTACTAAAGGTGTCAATTTTCGAGCAGTGGGTGTATGGATTGCCGGCTGGGCACCAGGTATCCCTGGATTGATAGATGCCGTTTCTCCCATAAGCCCCTTCCCAGAGGGCATGAGAAACTTCTTCTACGGCAATATTATTTTTGGGTTCTTTTGTCCTATGATTTTATATTGGATTGTGTGCAAGATCTTTCCAGTTAAAACACCTGGTACTATGGATGCTGAGGATGTTTTTGATACAATGACGGAAAAAGAGCTACTACAACTAGGAATGGCCCCCAAACAACTAGATTTCATAGACGGGGAGACCTCACCTGTTGAAGGAGACAGCAATGCTACTTCCAAAAATGTATCCAAGCTGGAAGTTGCAGAAAATACCAGTATGTTTGTATGAGAGACTCCTTAGTTTTTAGTGTTTTTTTTTGAATAAAGAGAAATTGTTAGATAAAAGAATACATTTGTATACTGTTACAAATCACCAAAGTGTGTCTTTTTCATATGAAATAATAAAAAAAAGGGTTGTTGTGTATAAAATAGTTTTGAAGAAAAAAAGGGTGCGAATGGAACTCTGGCCAAATAAATTATCGACACACTTGGATCTAGTGAAATTGTCTTTTTTTCTCTGATAGCTTCTCAGGTTAGTTGTCTATCATGTATGCTGCTTAGTAAAGCAAGGCACCGACAACACCAGCAACAGCAACCAAAGCGTTAGAGCCTAAACCAGCAGCAGAGTTTGCGGTCTCGACAGCAGCAGAAGCAGTAGTAGTCTCCTCAGCTACAGCCTCAGTGGAGGTGGCAGCAGCCTCAGAAGTCGCAACAGAGGCCTCGGAGGTGACGACAGGAGCCTCAGAAGTGACAGCAGCTTCAGAAGTGACAGCCTCAGTGGAGACAGCCTCAGTAGAAGCAGCTTCAGAGGTTGCAGGGGCTTCAGAAGTAGCAGGGGCGTCGGAGGTAGCAGCCTCAGTAGAAGAAGCAGCCTCAGAAGAAGAGACAGCCTCAGTGGAAGAGGCAGCCTCGGTAGAGGAGACAGCGGAACTGGCGGCAGAACTTGAAGCAGCAGAGGTAGAAGCAGCAGAGCTAGCAGATGAAGAAGAAGAAACAGCAGAGCATGACAAGTCAAACAACTCATCGCCATCGGAACCAATGACACCGAAAGATGGGCTGGAGCCGGCATCCTGCAACGTGTACCACCAGGTGTTGACCTTTCCGAAAAGCTCGTCACAGCCGATCTCGTCCCAGAAGGTCTTAGCGTTAGTGGTGCTAGCAACGGCCAAGTTCTCTTGAGAGCCACTAACGGGCCAACCAGTCTCGGTAACCCAGACATCCTTACCGGCAGCAGCGGCAACGGTCTTTTCATAGGCCTCATCGAACAAAGACTTAGCGTCGGTGATGGCGTTAGACATGGTGTTCTGGAAGTAAGGATAAGCGTCGAATCCGAGAAAATCCAAAGCATCGATAACCTCAGTGTTGGAGCTATTAACCCAGGCAGTCCAGGTGTCGACGTGACCAATCTTAGCACCAGAAAGCGAGGTACCGCTGAGAGCATCCTTAACCTGATTGATGTAGTTCAAGACAACATCAGGGCCCACACCAACACCAGCATCAGCCTGGATACCCATCTCGGAGTCTCTGTATAAATCCTCGGAACCAACAGAGATACCAACCAAGTAAGTGGAAAGGTCGTCGCCGTACTGCTCAATAGCGCTCTTTAAAGCAGCAAGCTCATTGGCAAATGCAGCGTCACCGCCGGAAGCCCACAGACCAAGCAAAATAGAAGTCTTGGTGGCGATGGCAGCGGGAATGCCGCTAATGGGAGTGTTGGTAGTTCCACCCTGAATCATGGTATAGAATCTGGCACTGGTGAAGCCGGAAGCTCCGCTCAAAGAGCTGGCAGACTTGAACAGAGACTCGTAGTCACTCTGGGTGTAAACAGCACCAGAACCGTCAGTGGAGCCGTAGTTGAAGCCCTTGATGGCATCAGCAGAAACACCAGAAAGAACGGCAGCCAAAGTAGCCAAAGAAGAAACAGTGTTGAACTTCATTATTATATTATTGTAGTGAGTGTATCAACGGGGGTATATGAGTAGTAATTCAACAGAAACGAAGGACTGTGAAATATATATATATATATATATTTGTTGTAGAGTTGAAATGAAAAAAAAAAGAAGTCAGCCACTGAGAATGAGAAGAAAGAAAAAAAAAAGGAGCGAGAAATATATAATAACAAAAGATCTCACTTTAGGCACAAGTGAGAAGTAACAAAAATGTACGGTAACTGGGCGGCCTAAAAATAAACTTCTCGAGGAAAAAATGAATCTAAATTGGAAATTTTCACTAGCGATCGTCCCAAATCGGACACAACCAGATCTGGTAGCATTCCTGCCGCAGTAACTGCCATACCATATATAAGCTATATCTATATGCGAACAGAAATATCTGGGAAGGCTGGCACAGTCACGTGAATGATTTGACCTTGAAACCGCTCGTAAGAGAAGCGCATTGATAGTAAAAGTGCCAGCATCAGGAAAGATGGCTTCGGAATGCTTCGGTGACAGAGTGATATCTGTTGTTGGCAAGAGCAGGTGCAACAAAATAGTATGCAGTTGGTTGAGTATCTTTGTGAGGTCGCTCGAAGTAAACAGTAAACACACCTGGAGACCCACGCAATTAACATGCACTGGAGCACGAGGATGTACTTGCATGTACTGTTGTAGCATAACAAGGGGCAAACAGTGGGTAAACTTCAAAACCTTACTTCCATTGGAGGAGAAAGAAAAGCTCAGAATGCCACTCAGTTCGAGGCTTTCATAGGTACTTGCATTATATACATCAATAACTCTGCTCTAAAGCTAGCCCTATAACCCTTTTCAAACGCGTACTTGTTCAAACTTCTAAGGTGCTGCCCAATGGATCCAAGTCTCTCGCTTAACCCTCCAAATCTTATGGACATAAATATTCACGTGACTTCACCCCTTTTGTTCATTACTGTGTGCTTGGAACTTAATTTTGGCTGATAAGCTTGAAACAAACCTTACTGGCCAGGCTAGTCTTGAAGACAAAGCAAAGCTTTTGCTGGGTAAATCATAGCACTCCAATGGTGTGAGTTTTGGACCTTGACAAGAAGCAATTGCGATCACTTTATTCATGGTATGTTTAAGTGTGTGGTCTCAAAACACGGAAGGTATTTATGGGTGGTGTTGTTCTTGCGGGCCCTTACGTGATGCTCTCACGACCATCAACCGGCCGTTGTATTAGTCCTAACGTGATTTTTGCTGTAAGAGCCGGCTAAGATATTTATACATTCACTCACAAAGCTATTTAACAATACCCTTTTTTTAACTAGTGCTTTTTGAATCTCATACATAATGGCACCTCATAAGCTTGTTATGCTACGACATGGCGAGTCCGAATGGAACGGGAAGAATCTCTTCTGCGGTTGGGTCGACGTTCACTTATCGGAGAAAGGCATACAGGAAGCAAAGCATGCCGGGGATTTACTAAAACAATTCAGCATCAAACCAGATATTGTGTATACATCCCGACTCTGCAGAACAGCTGAAACTGCAAACTTGGTGCTGGGCGAGGAAGATCGTCTTTTTGTAGATGTTAAGCGGTCATGGAGGTTGAATGAGCGTCATTACGGCTTTCTCCAGGGTAAGAACAAGTCGGAAATATACAAGAAGTACGGCAAAGATTTGTACAAGACATGGAGAAGGTCTTATGACACGCCTCCTCCTCCCTTGGAAGATGAGGAGTCCTTGAAGCAGCAGAACGATGATAGATACAAAGATGTCCCCAGAAATGAGTTCCCAAGGACAGAATGCATAAAGGACGTTATCAAGAGACTTGAACCCTACTGGAACAGCGAAATAAGTCAGGACTTGCTGAGAGGTAAGACAGTCCTAATTGTCGCCCATGGAACTCCAATCAAAGCAATTATAAAAAAATTGGATAACATCTCAGATGAGGATATTGTTTCAATAAATATTCCCACTGGAATTCCTCTCTACTATGAGCTAGATGACAATTTGCAACCCATAAAGTCACAGTACTTAGACCCTGAAGCTGCTGAAAAAGGTGCTGCTGCCGTGGCCGCCCAAGGAACCACATGAGTGCATTGAGTACGAAAAGAGGAAACAAAGAAAAGAGATCTTAGAGTATCATATCGTCAAAGCTGAGTTAATATCAGCTTGTATTTACCTGAATCACAAATTTGCTTTTAGAAGCCAAAGCTTGGATTCAAATTCGTCATTGCGGTGCTAAATAATGTTAGAGGAGCTAACTATTGAGATATTTGCACTCTTGACTCCCTTGAGTTGATCCATATGCTTTTTTGCTATTTATTTTTTTTATTTTAATTTTTTTTTTCTTTCAAAAGTTGGCTTTGTGCGCTTGAACAACTCTGGGACTGAGCTGAGGAGCTTTCAAAAATTGATTGTAGATTTCGACAACGTCGGCCTGATCTACTTCTAGCTAGGACCTCGAGATAATGGGCCAAGCGCTGAGAGATGCGGCATTAGCGTTAATTCGAGAACTCTTACATGTTGGCGGCATATAATAAGAATTTCAAGCTCCCCCCCCATACACACTTAAAGAACAGGGACCTGAATGGACTTTTCTTGCTCTTTCTGGATGATCAGCCGCTGAACATAATTTCCAGTGCCCATGACCATAACTAAGGCTTAGTTCGAAAGACGTCAGATTTCAATTGAATTCATCATGAAAAGTGCCCTTCCGAAATTAACCCTACGGATATCTCCAGCACCTGTCAGCCCACTTCTGCTGGGCCCTGTAAACTTGAAAGTTCATCACAGTACAAACCGAATCCTCCAAGATAAACAACCTCTAAGCTAGGTCAAAATGCCATATTCCTCGTCCTCCAGGACAAGATCACGTGAAATAGCGAACTGAACTACGCTCAGAACTATATCGTATTCGCCGGCTCTCCAGCCAGTCAGTGCGGACTGTCGAATTAGAAGAGTCCAACGTCAACCGCTTGTCGGTGTTTGCGGAACTCGATTACGCAAAACTGCAGTGTCCACGTGATTTTGTGTCATTATCGGCGGGCAGATGCTTCCGTATTTGTACATTCATGTCCGCCTAAACTTGGCTAAATCCACTGCTCATCAAGCTAGCACTTGGTAAAATTTTCACTCCCGGTCCTAGCTAAGAGTCAGTCTCTATCTGGCTTGTGATTACAGCGCGGATTGTGTGTCAGTACACACTGATATACGGGGATGATTACGCATCTTCATGGGCTTAATGATATTGCAAAAAGCAAAAGAACCGCGTAGGCGCAAAAAAATAAAAAAAAAAATATGACAAATGCCTTATCCACCCGGGTCCTAAAAAATATGTTTAAGTATATATAAAGGACCTTTGCCCCTTGCTCAGGTTTCTCTGTTATTTCTATTCCTCAAAGCATGGCTGAAATCAAGCAACCTGAGGTCTCCTCAGAGAGACCCTTCTTGGAAAATGCAAGGATAATCAAATCTACCCATGCTGACAAGACGCTCAAATTCATGGAACAGAATGATAGCTCTGTTGCTCCCATTGAACCTTCGGTTGAGAATAAATTGAAGCTGCGGGTGTTTTACACCATCTTGGTTTGGACCTCCTCTATCTGTCTGCTTCTCTACATGGACAAAGCTACGTTATCTTATGCCTCCATCATGCAATTGTGGGAGGATACGGGGTTGACTCAGGACGAGTATGATAATGTTAATACTTTGTTTTACGTAGGATTTGCGGTGGGGCAGATCCCTGGCAGTTATTTGGTCCAGAGACTACCTGTGTCAAAGTTCTTGGCCTTGGTTTTGGCGTGTTGGACAGTCATTACGTTTTTGACTTGTACCGCTTCGAGTTATGGCGGATTGGTAGCACTTCGATTTTTCTTGGGATTTACTGAGGCCGAGACTATTCCTGCTTTGGTGTTGACTATGGGAATGTTCCTAGATCCCAAGCAGCTGGCTGCTATTCGACCTGTGTTTTATGCTTCCTGCATGGGCTCTCCTATCCCTATTGGTTTCATTGCTTATGGTGTTTTATATGCCGAGAGTCCTATCCATCCTTGGAGAATCTTGATGATTATTATCGGTGGATTGGCTTTCTTTACTACCATTGCCGTATACTTCTGGTACCCGGATAACCCTTCAAATGCTAAGTTCCTCAGCGTCGAAGAAAGAGTCTGGGTCATCAGAAGAGTTCAACGCTTGTCCAAGGGATCAATCGAGCAAAAATTATTCAAAAAGTATCAATTTGTTGAAGCTCTCAAAGATCCAGTCTCGTGGGCATTTGTTGCATTTTTCTTGACTCAACAACTGGCCAATAATCTGGCATACCAGCAAAACTTGCTATTTGTTGGTATCGGTGGAGTTTCTGAGCTTGGATCCACTTTGGTCTCTGTTGCCGGTGGTGGATTTGCTGTGGTGTGCTCTGTAATTGCTACTTTGACCATCCACTATATCCCAGGCTACTCTGCATGGATTGCACTGTTCTGGACTCTTCCTTCGTTTGCTGGAAGTATTGCCTTGGCTACCTTACCCTGGGACAATAAAATGGGCTTGCTAGCGTGTCTTGTGCTAGCCTCTCAGACTTTCGGTATTCCTTGGATTATTGCCTTTGGATGGACCTCTGCTTCATGCTCCGGATATACCAAGAAGATCACTCGAAATGCAATGATTTCTGCGGCATACGCAATTGCAAACATCATCTCTCCTCAGCTATGGCGTGCTAAGGACGCTCCTAGATACATTCCCGCATGGATTGTACAGATTGTCTTGTCATTTTTTGTGGCCCCTCTGATTCTTATCGGTATCTGGTTTTACCTCAGACACAAAAACACTAAAAGATCAAACGCCCTCGAGACCAGATCGAACGAGATTGTCGGGGTTGTAGAACTGGGTGACGATCTCAAGGAGGAGACAGGCAAGACTGAAGATATTGTTAATCTTGCAGTGCTTGATCTCACTGACTTCGAGAACGATTCATTTATATATCCTTTGTAAGAGTTTGTTAATTGTAATTATATTTTTAAATTTTTTTATCTTTCTTACTTGTCTTTTCTTGTTTTATTACATATTAGTGGCAATCCAGGTCGAGGCGTACATGTTGACTCTGTCAATGCATGTCTTTGTATCTCTCATAGCTGCACGGTTACAGTCAAATCCGTGATGTCTGAAAGCATCAACGTACCAAGGGCGCTGGCTGGAGCTTCGGAACATAACCTTACCCCCAACAGTCATAGTCTTTTTCAGAGCTCTGATTTCATCAGCAACGTCACCAGAATCATAATCCTCAACAGGGGGGAACCAGTCCATGTGGTCCATAATGATCGCGCAAGTGATAGAACCATCTTCAAGGCGATGTCTGCACACATTGGTAATTGACTCACTATGTAGGCTGATGTTGTCAACTCTGCTCTGGTTGGTCTCGAGCTGGTTGTATCCCTTCTCGGTCAAGAACATGGGGCAGTTCTCTCGGATATAATGCCCCCTAACGCAAACATAGTAGAAATAGTTCTCGTTCGAGATAAGGTACTTACTGAGCAAAGGCTCAAGAGTGTCCACAAGGTACTGCATAAGCCCACTTTCGATAATGTTAGTCTGGTTAGTGGGGACTCCCAAAGCTTTCCACAAGAAAATAGGGTTGGCAATAACCAAATAGATAATGGGGTTATTCAACAACCGAGGTTTAATTCGGGTGTTCCACAAATTTACCTGCTGAGATAGAGTGGTGGCCTTGCACAACTTGGCAATATCGTTTTCCATGCCGAAAATCTTGAAAGTCCATTTCACAATTCTAAGAGCCCATTTGGTGGACCCGGTGTCGTAAAGTCCGACTTTCTCAGAAAAGGTCCTTTCTCCGTTAGTCAACCAGAACTGAAGAGCAGGTTGAGACAAATAGGGAGATAGCTTCTGAGTAAGCACCTGGGTGAAGTTTTCAAACTTGCCAGCACCAAACAGGTTCCAGACATCTTCGAAATCCAAGTCAGGGCACTTGATACTAGCAATCTTAAGCTCGGCTAAATGGTTCTGGCAAGGATTCATGTCTATTCCATGAAGCTCCTTGGGGTTGCTCTCCATAGCAGCGTAGTGAAGAAGATTATCACCTGCAGAAGTAATTGCCAAAAGCTTGTCTTTACTGTTAATATCAAGCAACTCAACATCTTCCCTGGGGTCTTCCCAGTTAAAGGCATAGATATACTCGGTGCAAATAAATGGGAGCTCGGCCGCGTTAGGGTCATAAACCTCAGGGTTGTTGTTGTTAATAGCAACAACCTTGGATGCGTCTCGGCATCCCATCCAGATATAATAAGGGATGTGGCCTAATTTTGTGTTTCTCATACTCATAGATTTGATTGTCTTGAACTGGTACTCCAAGTAAGATCGTCGAGAGCTGTCAAGATGAACTCTGTCAATCTCAAACCAAAGTCTCCAGAAAACTCTCAAGAACCAATTAACGCATCTAAGACGGTCGTGGGTGTCCTTAGAGTTACTAACATAAAAATCAACGACACCCATAACTCCGTCACTGGCAAGAATGCTATAAGCCTTGTCAACAATGCTGTAATAACTAGGTATCATGGATAGAGAGTAAGACATTGAAATAATATCTGCTCTTTTCTCGGGCAGCTCAAAAAGCATAACGTCCTGGCAGTAAACATGAACATTCTTCCACCCCTTGGCTTCAACTCGCTCCTGAGCGACTTTGCACAAGGAAGGTGATAAATCAACCAAGTAGACTGCCTTGAAAGACTCAGCAATGGGAAGGATACTGTCCATCTGCTCAATGTTCCAGCCAGTACCACCACCTAAGTCAACCCAGACCAAGTCTCTTTTCTTGTCTACATGACCAGCAAGTAGACCAAGAAGTTCCTCACGACCTTGGAGCAATCTTCTTCGAGTAGCGTCATAAATGGCAGCCTGTCCCTTGTAGAAACTCTCGAGAGCGGATTGTTGAGGATCGCCTTTGTGGCCAATTGGTTTGAAGAAACAATTGTAAACAAATAAGAGACCATGTTGAACGTCTCCGGTGATGAACCAAGAAACACCAACCAAAAGTAGCGCTGCAGCAGCTACTACATAAAGAGCGTTTGTAAGCATGTTGAAATGTTATTTAGAGAAAAGAGAAAGAAGGATAAGCTCCACGACACTTGGAAAGAAAGAGGAAAAAAAAGTGAAGACGCGTGAAGAAGCTTCACCCGCGTATATATATACATCTTGCACGCTTGATTCCAGACACACTGCGACTATCCCTTCGTTCATTATCTCCACCCTTCTTTGGCCCAGTTTTGGTTTTCTTCTATTGGTCCATATTGGTCCATATGCCCTTAGACGCTGGACATTGGAGAGAGAGAGCACAGCGTGTCGAGAGTTATTGGACATCAAGAGCTTTTGTTGATCGGATGGGGCTAGCTACTACTCTTTATCGATACACGTGCAGGTTCAACCAGCGTCGAAACCACCATCGAAATTCTCACGTGCGTGTCGTTCTCCGTAACAAAACGCTGATTTTAGCTATATTTTTTCTGTTTCAACGCGGAAGTACGGCCTTTTCTCTCCTTGTTTACAATGTGTTTTAGAATTCTCAGCATAGTTCAATTCTCGCAGCAGGCTCGTCTCATTGTTGGGAACTTTCACATGCATTTTGATGACAGGAGGTATTAGGGGTCAAGCTAAGATTCCTGGTACCAATCCGACCAAATGACAAATAAATGAAAATTGAAAACAAAAGGCTCAATGCCGCTTTTTCATGTTTCCTCCTTCACTTGCAAGTTTCCGTAGAAAATTTCTGGTTGTTATGCCGGTTGTTGCCCTGAATGTATTCAATATGCCGATCAATACCCAATTGGGACGAGGCGCCCCTGAATTGCCTATTTGGGCTCTACAAGCATATTTATATATGGTTTTTAGTATCTTGGTATATTGAGCTCTGGGGATTAGGCTTCACTCCACCTTTATGCCGGGTTCTGGTAATAGCTTGGACAACAAGGAGCAGTGTTCTAATTTGTCAAGCGATGTTCCAGCTTAACAGGCTGTAAAGGGACATAACAATGCGATGAAGTTCTACAGGCATTATAGGCTTCAGTACCACAGCTAGAACTTTGCTCAATTATCAGCACAGAGACGTATATCAGCGCTGATTGTTTGTAGATGTTTAAGAAATGCATACCTACAGCTGAAATGTCACTATGTCTGTGATTCAGGTTATGATACTGCTTATCTACTAATTTCGAAGCAACCCCAAGACTATGTCTTTGAGCGACTTTCCACATAACTTAAGCCTTCATCAATATTTGAGCTATTGAAAACTTGCCGTGGAGTAGACGATCTGGCGTGATCAGGCCATTTCAGACACCTCTGCAACTTCAGAGAAATAGCATTTCGAGGGCAGGCTTTATGACCGCGGGGCCCTGTTTGTTGGAAGCTCCAAGTAAAATGAAATCACAAGAGAATAGCCAAACTTTTAGAGACTCCTACGGTTTAGAGAAAAACCTGAAGTTATAGATATAGTAGTAAAAATAAATCAAGTTTATGGTCCTGAGGACTCTTATACAAATATATCAAAAATAGATATAATTTATACAACTCCTTATAGATAGCCTTGTGAAAGTAACTCTCCTAGCTACACTGATTTGACATCCGATCTCCACAAAAAAGTGAGTTTATTCCCCAAAGGCCCAGGATTTTGGGGGTCATAGTGACTACAAGCCTAGCAAAAGTGATTCATATTTAAATCCCGCAACATTAAAATCTTTTTATAACTGCAAGTTCACACTTGCCTTTTTCACACAATTCGGACTCAAAGCTCGATGATGTAGACAAGAGAATAGCCGCCTCTTGAAAAATTGCGGGGTAAGGCACGCCAAATCGATCTTAGCTCTGGAGGTTATCGCATGCGTGAAAAGCAAAACTTTGGGGGTTCTGACATAGATGTTTCAGAAGGAGGGCAGCTAGCGTTTTTCGGAGACCAACAGATAGTCTTTTAGTGAAGATGTGTACAGACAATCTTTGGTCTCAATCAAGGTTCCAATCTGATTAGTTGCTCAACAAGGTTAGCTCGAGATTTTTATTCGTTCTTTTGTTTCCGAGTAAGTGGTCAAAATAATTTAATGCGCAAATTCGCTTCATGAAAAAAATATTTAAGAAAAAGGCTAAAAATTTGCCGCCTCTGACCTAGCTCCACACAAACGATTTTGAGATGTTTGTGGGGTAAGGTAATCCATTATATAAAGAGGTCGTTTGGTACCCATTTTATGTTCTTCCTGGCAGGCCAAGAACAAAACTTCAAAATGATGCTTCTACCAATATACCGCAAGAACTTTTCGGGAGCTCTGAACATCCGGGGAAAGCTTTTGCTTAATATCACTGCTATTATGAGTGGTTTGGGATTCCTTCTGGTTGGGTATGATAATGGCCTTATGGGAGGCTACATCAATGGCAACCCGTTCAAAAGAACATTTCATGACCCATCTTCAGCTGTCACTAGCACAGTTGTTGCCATCTACGAGATAGGAGGCTTTATTGGTTCTGTATTTACCTCCTTTGTCGGTGACAGTTTTGGCAGACGTCAGACTGTTGGTATCGGTTGTATATTTGCAATCATTGGAACCATTATGCAAGCCACGGCTTCGTCATTGGGCCCTATGTTTGTAGGAAGAATATTTTCTGGGATATGTGTAGGTATGATACAGTCAGCTATCCCAAGTTTGCAGTCTGAAATCACGCCTAGTCGTCACCGTGGAAAATATGCTGCTTTTTACTTGACTATCTTGAATCTCGGAATATTTTTGTCGTACTGGATCAATTATGGGCTTTCCTCAAATGACAGCGGCTTTGCTTGGAGATTTCCCACTGCTCTTCAACTGATTTTTATAATTGCAATTATTGGCCTGACTTTTGTTGTACCAGAATCTCCGCGTTGGCTGGTGCTTCATGATATGAAAGATGATGCGGTCAAAGTAATTGGTGCTCTTTACAATACGGAAGACAGTGATGGCAGTGTTCAAGATCTTGTACACGAAATTGAAGAAGCAGTGGCAACGGAGATTATGTTAGGCTCTGGGTCCTGGAAAGACTTTTTTTACGAAGATGGGGTACAGTCACGAAGAAGATTGTGGACAGCTTGTTTGGTTCAGACATTCCAGCAAATGACTGGCTGCAATGCTATATTGTATTATGCCACTACTTTATTCGAGCAGTCTATTGGATTTTCTTCTAACATGGCAAGCTTAATGTCAGGGTTTTTGAATACGTGGTTTTTCCTGTTTTCAATTGTTCCATGGTTTTTGATAGACAGGCTAGGACGGAAGCCACTACTTCTGATTGGTACTGTTGGTCAGCTAATTGCCTTTGCTGTTCAGACTGGCATGATTTACAAAGTCGAAACCAGCCCAGACGACAAAACCTACGGTATTGTCGCTGCAGTTATGCTATTTTTTTTCTTGGCCAGTTTTACCTTGGGACTTCAAGCTGTGACGTGGCAGCTTTCAAATGAAGTGTTGCCGCTCAGGCTCAGATCAAAGGGATCCAGTATCTCTACTGCGTGCAACTGGATGTCTAACTTTGTGGTAGTGGAGATTTTACCTCCCGCTATTGAAAATATTGGCTGGAGAACCTACATTATATTTTTGGTCTTCAATATTGTATACCTGCCAATTATCTATTTTGTGTTCAAGGAAACTAAAGGGTTGTCGCTCGAAGCCATTGACATGCTGTATGCTTCTGATGAAGCAATTCAAGCTCATAATGATGCAGTAACGAATATTATGGTCAAAGAGAAGGGTACAGTTGAACATGTAGATGATGTTGTAGCTTGATATATGCAGTAATCAATTTCCACTGTTTCTCAATGTGGCTCTTTTTCTTTTACTTATTAAAACCTGGATATACTTAGGCCCTTCAGTGCGGCAATTGCGGTGAGAGCCTGCGGAAATATCTCTGGCCAGGCTGATTATGTGATCACAAGATCTTTTTCTATGCATGCACTGTGTTATGACGCGTCTCTTTCCGAATTCACTATAGCGCTATTGATCTTCTTTTCTATCTGGGGTTTTCCGATCTGACGCCCAACCCCCAAACTTGTTTTAGCATCAGCATTAGCGGGGGCCCTGGTAGAATCAATATTGCTATGCTAGCACGCATATATACGTATATATAGCATATATATATATCAATTTGACATCCTGAGGTGGTTGCACGACGCAGTCAACAAATGCTGTCATCATCACAATCATCATCTGTGCAGTTCATACAGCCGCTCTCTTTCTCAGTTATTCAGAACCCAGCACGAGGCGCAGGAGACCCAGAAGTAAACGATGGAGTTGTAAACCTGGAAACTGCGGATGGTTCGGTGATCCAGCCATTCGTAGCTTTTTCCGAAGAATTTTTGAAGGTTTTGGGTCCCTCACCTTCTTTAAGAGTTGTAGCTGAGGATAATGATTACCCATTTGCGCACGAAGCAGGAGTTTGGATTCCTCATACTCGTGAAGTGTTTTTCACTTCGAACCAGTATAAATCTGATCCGAAGCAAGCAAGGAAAGAGATCTCTATTGCTAAAATGAAGATTCCCGAAAGCTCTGAGGGAAGCTATGATTGGCAAAAAATTGACCCGTCCCCATATATTTTTACTGGTAATGGGGGCACCAGCTATAACGGCAAGGTTCTTTTATGTCAACAAGGCAGCGGAGATGTTGCGGGCGCGTTAGTTTTGATGGATGTGAAACCTCCATACAACAACAAGGTTATACTAAACAACTTCTATGGCCGACCATTTAATTCTCCTAATGATATTGTGGTGCTTCCTTTAGACGGTACAATCTGGTTCACAGATCCAAATTATGGTCACCTCCAAGGGCTCAGAGAGGTTCAAAAACTGCCAAACCAGGTATACTCATTCAATCCTAAAACCGGCAATGTTAGGGTGGTTGCAGACGGAATCCATAAACCAAATGGAATTGCGTTTTCCGCAGATTACAGAACTGTGTACATCACTGATACTCAAGCTTACGGAGTGAATGGTGTCATTGATGAGGGTGAAGCTACAATCTACGCGTTTGATTTAGTGAGATCTCCAGGATCTGATAAACCTAGTAGACCTTATATACTGATAAATAAGAGGGTTTTTGCCTTTGCCGACTGCGGCGCTCCTGATGGTATCAAAGTGGATACTGATGGAAATGTGTATGCTGGGTGTGGAGATGGACTACATGTATGGAACTCTGATGGCATTCTGATTGGCAAAATCTGTGCTCCGGGTGGAATAGCAAACTTTGTGTTTACTGACCCAGGGAGAATAATCATGTTCAATGAGCACAGGGTATACGAAGCAATGATTGATGCAAAGGGTGCTCACCCTATATTATAAGCCGAGAGATTTCTAGCTGAGTGGTCCGGCTAGTTTTTATTTGCTATATTGATATAGAATTAGTTTTGTGAAAACTTGACTATTAGCTAGCAACAGCGACAGCACTGTTCCATTTTCATTCCTTGAGTAGCAATTGTAGTAGGAAGTTTATATCTTCGTGCTTGAAGTCAATAATAAGTGTGTTAAGGCCAATTGAACTTATTCTGGTAGCTTGGTGGGGGTTGGGGGTAAGATATAAAAAGGGCACGCTAGATTGTGGGGGCGCGTTCAACGCGTATAAATATCCTGGAATTTCTTCCAAGTGAAAGTTCCTTACTTTTCTACTCATTATTGGACAAGAGACTCTATATTTTGAATCTTGCGGGGTCTATTCAAGTGCAGATGAAGTGCAGTAGTCTCCAGAAAATAGCTGCGGCAAACCCCTGAAACCAAACCAGATTTCATGCCACTTATGCTTTAGCAAACGCAAAGGTCTAAAACTGGGCTACAGCCCATGTGCACCCCATTATAAATTAAGGATCAGAAAGCCTCAGCCGACTTGCACAGACAAAAACGAAGAGTCTGTACTCAAATCTGCGTCGGTGACATTTGCCCATCCCAAACTACGTTTCACACACAAATCAAGCAGGACTCGTTCTTCATTTATCAGGCACCAGGGACGACCAGACAGTACCACAATAACCCATTTGATCAAGCCAACGGTGTGGTTTCTGTTTGCGAAAGTGGAGAGGTCTTCAGGAGATTCCAATGCAGCTGCTCTCAAAAGGAAGTCTTTACCACTTTCTTGAGCCACAGTCCATTCGTACTCATTCCAGTTTCCCTTGTACCCCTCGGCATCTTTGATTAGAGCGGACTCGGGCCCATCCAGACAATACGAATAAGCCCAATATACTAGTGCCAGGTATGATATGATAGTGGCATTGTGTACGTTGGTATCTTTGGTCGGAGAAAAGTTTCCAGCTTCTTCGTCATTGAGAATATATTCACATAGACCCTTCAAAGCGTGAAACGCTGCAGTTCTCGCTGCAGGAAATAATACCCACTCCTTCATATACGTTTCCGCAGCTATGAAGTTCTCCTTCAGCGTGGCTAAACCAAGAATTTTTCGATCTCCACAGTATACTCGCAAGTCATACCGAGAGACTCGTAAGGAAATATGAGCAAATCTGTATACCAGCATACAGCTGTCACTAAAATGATTATTTTTTGCTGGATGGTACAAAAGAGTGTTGTAAGCCCAGAAATCATAAGACTGGCTGATTAGCGGAGACCAAGCCTCTCTATCAGCTCCCCACCTAACTAGCGCCGCTTGCAGATCTTGCTGGTTCATTTCGGTAGTTATGGAAATCAGACCGCAAAGCAAGGCTAAGTTTCCGATTCCGTCAATCTCAACTTTCTGGTGATTTAGTATCCGTTTGAGAGCTACGAGATACGGCAGACGAGGTTCCTTTCGGTCCTTCATTCCTCTTACATCAAAGGCGTTCCAGATGTTATCATCACATGGTAGATATAGTCGCATCTCATGTGGCCTGAGCATCTGGCCATGCCCAAAAAACTGCGAGTGGAGAACGTCAAGAACAAATGCCATAAATACAGCCCTCTTGATAGACTCTGCTTGTATCCATCTCGACCATGATCCCTCGTCATTGTCACCAAATGCAGGCAGAGCCACCGCAGGATTTTTGAGAGTGGCACCCCGTCGAATCAATTGCAAAAGAGCGCCATGATGAATGTGAGCTCTTTCGTGCAGCATTCTTGTGCTCGACATGAGTTTCTCATATGTTTCTAACAAAAGCAGACACTGCAAGATCCAGACTTTTGTTGGTGGATGGAACTCATTGCTGCTGAATATGACCCATCTCAACGGGGTTGCCAGATCCATCTGAAATTTTTGGGAAGCATTTGCATAGAAGGCACCAATCAAAACTAAACTGAGAATCAGCGGCCCAGGTGCGCTTTCAACTTCAAATGAGGGCCGGTGCAGGATGGGAAACTGACAGTGAAATAGCTTCCAGTAAAGCTCAACATAGTGCTCTACTAATTCACAGGTAAACTCTGGGTGTGAGTTTAAAGCCGGTATTAACCCAATCAAATCTTGTCTTTTTGATTCCGACAAAGATGTCCCAAAGTTGAAAGTAGGAGGGGACAAGATATTGGAGAACCTGTCCTCGTTGTCGAAAAGAAAAATATCATTATTGATAGCAAAGTCAGCTTCCGTGTCCAAAATTTGCTGTGAGAAAAGCCAGTCTGTAAGATCGGTCGACGTTGGCCCGACTGCTGCTGCTCGAGGAAGCCCCGGCATTAAGCTGTCGTTGAAAAGTTCGTCGCCATAGTCAAAGGGATTAAAGTCAGCGATAAATGTTTCTGATTTGTTTTGGTCAGTGCTGTTGTCATGAGTGGCAATGCTGTCACTTTTGTCATTGTCATTGTCATTGTCGTTGAGGTAGTCTTCCTTCAGAGATCCTTCGTCTATGTCCAAAGGAATGTCCTCATCTTTTAGTGCATGTTTTTTCTTAGAATGTCTCAAATACAAGTCCTTTCGAACAAAAGTCTTGGTACAACCATTGAGCTGGCACCGAAATATGTTCTTTGGTGAGTCTTAACGTATGTTAGTAGCTGTTCTGAGATAGACCTGATTCAGTACTATAATACAACTTACGGTTCAACTTATGTCTCCTTAAATGCTCCAGCCTTGTAAACTTCTTGGTACATCCCGGATGGTCGCATGGAAAAGCCTTCTCTAAGGCCTTTCGCGACTTGAAAGGTGGTGTGGACTGCGCTACCTTGCTCATGGTATGTATAAAAGTATCAAGGCAGCTTTTCAGACAAGCGACCAGGAGCAAAATAGTATAGATAAAATAGTCCGACCTAGTGCACAACCCTTCAGGCTTCCTGCGAGAAAAAAGATTCTCTACCCAACTAAACTATATATACCCCACATGTAAAAAAATCTTTTTGAAATCTTTCAGTACTGAGATTTAAAAAATTCGGGGTCGTCCTATGTTCACATCGTACGAAGTACCAGATAGTACTATAGTACTGAAATAAAATAACGATTTGCAACATCGGCCCACATGTATGGAGATTTTTTTTTTTTCGGGTCAGAGCCATGCGATATCGAAGAGACTAGATCTATACGTCTCAGACTTGGCTACTCTTCAACTTACAAACAGTGCGGTCAGTACTGTGCATGATACGGTTGCAAGTTCCGAATTTACCGATGTTATACAGAAGTCTCTCTGTCAGCGCTTCGATCTTATAAGCTCTCTGGAGTCTTTGCAAGACCAGTTCAAGCTAGCTGAGTCGCCAACAAATCCTATGATTAGAGTATAGTCACATGACTTGTGTTCTATTACGAACCCCACGCGAAGTGTCTGCATGCGGCATAGCTGACTCGGAATCTTGGAGCTCATTTTAGTAGCCAGTGCTGCATTCATTGTGCCTTGTCCTTGATTAGTCTGTTGTTTTTTCTGGAGCGCAAGTTAGAACTTCACTATATGCTTGACCTGTCTCAGAATATGGCAAACCATGCTTTCCCTGGAAACCACTAACTTTTTTAAATCCAGTTCCAGTCATCTTTGGAACTCTATATATCTCAAATACCCAATGACTCTCTGATGTCTGGTGTCTGGCAGGTCCCTTCGATCGGACCCCGTGGAGTTACATGCAAACCACCGCTGCCAAGCAAGGCTGATATCAGTAATTACAGGTTATTATAACCCCAGGAAAAGCTGTTCTTTCTTGTGCAGCATGACACCATTGAATGGAACTTGCAAAGAATGTGGATTCAAGACCAAGAGATCTTTTCCCCTCGCCTGTCACCCTCCAGCTTTCTTTAAATCTTGGCAAGCACAGTTATCTTTTAAGCAGTCACTATATCGAACAGGGTTGTCTCATCAAAAATTCGTCCAAATGTCGGATTGTGCCCCTAGTCATGAGACTAGCAGATCCAAACTAGCCACACATGTTTTTTTATTGAAATCCGGGGTATACCAGTAACTATGTGAACTGAAGCTATCACGATGGCTTTCGGTACCAATGCAAAATACTACCTTATTTGGTAACTTATTGCAATCTTGAATTGAAATTCTCCACAGAGTTCATCAGGGGTTCTTATCACGCTACTGGCGGGAGGAAAACTTTGAATCTAGGTACCTGAAATAATACATTGATATGTTCTTCATGGCAGGAGAATACGACTTTTCTTGCCTAAACTTCCCTATGCCACTTTGACATGTACCCCGCAATTTTATTTGTGATAGACCAAATGTCTATATAAGAGCAGCATAGGGCCATGATGGCTATAGTTGATACTTCAGCGATCAAGATGAATTCTGCTGAGGATGATAAAAAAACTGCACTTGTTGAATACGTTGAACAAGTAGATGGAATCACGGCTGTGGTGGAAAACAATGAGGTGAGCTCCGTGCAGCTAACCCCAGAAATGCATGAGCTCCTGGGGTCCGCTGTTGCTCGTTTATGCGGTAAACAAGAGAGTGACAATGGTCAATTCGAGCCAGATATTGAATACATTATTATGAAGATGACAACATTGAGTTTGGAGGAAGCTACTGAGATTATTAAGGAGTCTATCAGATACCATGAAAATGACCCCAATTTCCCCACATGGTCTATGGATCAACTGAAAAAGATTGTTGAAGGACCGAAAGCCAATGACATGGACCTGGAAACTTATGAATGGACAATGAAAACCGAAGCTGCTCTTATTAAGTTCCATTCTCCGTATGCTGAGGTCCGTGCGGTTGCAGATCCCTACGACAATCCTGACGAGCTTGCTTTAACGTTCAGATCTTATTTTATAGGGCTGGTCTGGATGTGTGGATCAACTGCTATCAACACTTTTTTCAATCCCAGGCAACCAGGTATCTCAATTGGCACCTCTATTATCCAGCTACTCATTTATCCTTGTGGTAAGTTCTGGGCTATGATCATGCCAGATTGGGGGCTGACAATTCGGGGGAAAAGGCACTCTTTGAACCCAGGTCCTTGGACATATAAAGAGCAAATGCTATCTACCATAATTGTCAATATTGCCAATGGCCCTGGCTACATTTTCAACGTTTTTTTGGTTATGAAGATGCCAGCGTTCTTCAATTACACTTGGGTGGGGTTTGGTTTCCAAATTTTAATGGCACTATCTACTCAATTCCTCGGACTGGGTTACGCAGGCATTCTCAGACGCTTGGTGATTTACCCCATTAAGGCAATTTGGCCCAGCATCTTGCCTACACTTGCTTTGAACCGTGCTCTTATCAAAAAGCAAAGAAAGGAAAGTATCAATGGATGGACATTGACACGTTATACTTTTTTTTGGATATGTACAGTGGCTATGTTTCTTTACTTCTTTATTCCAAATTTCTTGTTTCAAGCACTTCATGCATTCAACTGGATGACTTGGATCAGTCCTGAAAATTTCAATCTGGCAATGATAACAGGGTTTTATGGTGGTATGGGATTTAATCCAATTGCCACGTGGGATTTCAACGTAGCTGGAACTGGAGGTTTGGTCACGCCGCTATGGTCTGTGTTACAGCAGTATATTGGCAGTATTCTGTCTGGATTGATCATTATCGGCATGTATTACACCAACATGTATTGGAGTGCCTACCTTCCATTGAATAGTAACGATGCATTCACTAATACTGGAGAGGTATACAATGTCACAATGGTGCTGACAGATAACAAACTGGACGAGCAAAAATATCAGCAATACTCATTCCCCTTTTATGGTGCTGCTAACATCTGGGGCCAGGGGTCTTGGTTTTCTTGGTACTCGGTTACATTGACCTACGTTTGTATTTCACAATGGGAGATGATCATGAACGCATGGACCACTATGAAGGAATCGTTCCGCAAAGTGAAAGAAAAAGGTATGCTTCATGGATTTGATGATCCTCATTCTAGAATGATGAAGTCTTACGGCGAGGTACCAGATTGGTGGTATTTTATCATTTTGGTAGTAGCCATTGTGTTTGCCATTATTGCGTTTGAAGTGTATCCCATAGATGTCCCTATCTGGGTGGTGTTTGTCACTGTTGCCATCAGTCTGATATTCTTGATCCCCATGGTGATTTTGAACTCAATGGCAAACATCCCCTTTGCGATGAACGTTTTGTTTCAGCTGCTTTCAGGGTGGTGGTTCCCAGGCAATCCACTAGCTATGATGGTCATGATGACTTTTGGCTATAATATGGATGCCCAGGCAGAAGCATACATGTCTAACCAAAAGATGGCCCACTATGCAAAAGTTTCACCAAAGGGAATATTTTTTGGTCAAATAGTTGCTGTCTTTATTAATTGCTTTATCTTTGTCGGAATGGCAAACTGGATGATCACTGATTTTGAAGGGCTTTGCAATTGGGACCAGCCTAGTCACTTTGTCTGCGAGCAGGCTCACGCGTTTTACTCGCAAGCTGCCTTGTATGGAGTTGCTGGAGTTCGAAGGACTTTTGACATGTACCCTATACTTCCTTACGGATTTTTGCTTGGTGCCATTGTTGGCGTGGCGTTTGCAGTGTTTCAAAAGTATGGAAGTCGAATCAGGTTCTACCTTGTCTCTAAAGTTAGCGAGTCTACCACTGAGACTTTGGACAACACTCTATTCCGCGGTCTGAGGTGGCTGAAAGCGCTAAATCCTGCTGCAGTGATGAATGGAGCTTGCAATACCTGGACTGGAGGCTACAATCTGAGTTACAAAACAGGAAGACTATATGTGTGCATCTTGTTCATGTATTATATTAAGAAATACTACACAGCTTGGTGGCAGAAGTACAATTATCTGGTTGAAGCCGGTTTTGATATTGGTATCGCTATCAGTGGCATTGTTCAAACTTTTGCTTTTAGCTGGATTGGTGTTTCTCTAGGTTGGTGGGGTAACACCGTTTCAACTGCAGGAGTAGACTACCGTGCTTATAACCAAAACGCAACGTTGCTGCCTATCCCTGATGTCGGGTTTTTTGGACCAGCTCCTGGAACTTATCCATAGCTTTTAACACCGTGTAACAACAGGCATTTATATTTCAATGAGACGGCCACAGCGTAATAAAAATTTTAATCTACTCAAAAGATGCCTTAGCTCTTTGCCAACTAACGCCAACGGGTAGCCCTTGGATTAACGAAGCATCCCCAAAATACCTTGACGATGGCACCTCTCTGCGGTTCGAAAAAAGTAAAGGAGCTTGCAACTCACGGCTCATGTGTCTAGCGTTCAATTCAACATTATGGGCGCACAACTAAATGTCAGAACAAGGTTATAGAATAATGGAATAATTTAAATACTTATATAGCCCTCATGAGCAAAGATAAAAGGAAATAAAGAAAAAAAAGGAAAGTACTTCGGGAAGTGTTTAAGCACGAGGGGAGGTCTTCTTGTGGATCTCTACGTTAAAACTCTCATGAGAATGATGCTTTCCAGGGATATGGAAACTGCCACCAACGGCTTCAACTGCTTGCATCTTGGTATAAGCCTTCAGCAAAGCGGTCTGCACCTTCTCAGCAGTAACAGCGACGTCCTCCTTAGGGTGCTCATCTACCTTGATAATCTCTTTATCTTCTTCCTGCTCCTCGTGCTCCTCGTGCTCCTTGTGCTCCTTGTGCTCCTTGTGCTCCATGTGCTCCTCGCTACCCTTTCCGTGCTCTCTCTTTGCCTCTGCTCCAGTCTTCTTGTGGTGCTTGGGACCAACTGGGGCGCAATGAGTCACAACAATCAAATAGTCCTCCTTCTCATACTCATAGTTATCACAAGAAATGCGAGGGTGGTTAAAATGGTATCCTTCGCCATCAAAGCCGTCAAGAGGACGCACTTCATGATGAGGCCCCTTGAAAAAGTTACTAATACCCTTGTGGCCCAAGGCGTGAGTAGCGTAGAAGTAGAAAGCAGCGCCTGCAAACAAGAGGTTGAGAGCACTACCAGTGGCAAAGACAAGCAGTAAAACCTTGGCCAAAGGAGAGCGGAAAAAACCTCCTTTCTTTCTATGCTCGCAAGCAACGTGACCTTCGTCGTGTAATCCCTTCATGATGAATCAGTGCAAACAGAAGATTAAAAGTTTAAAAATTTCTAGGTTTCCTGTTGGGTTGAAAAGGAATCCTGAGCATTTCAATGAAGCGGCCAACTGTTTTTTTATATAAGAAAGTGTTGACCGCGCCACGATCGAGATTCACTTGTTTGCCAGTATTTCGAAAATAACGCAGAAAACTTTTGCTGCGCTGTTTACATATATTTATGCGCAAAAAAAGCCGGATTTTTATATACCGCGTTCTCTACCTTTGTATGTCTCGAGAGCATAGGTTCAATGGTCTGAGCGCAGCATGTTTGAGAGAAAAAAATTTGTGGAGGGGGGTGGGATTATTTTCACTAGTATACCTCTGACAGCCTGAATCGGCTTGCAGAGAGCCAGAGCCTTAGCTACCGGAGCAAAATGCCGCATCCCAGAGCTAAGCCATGCTAAGAGTGATTATATGATACAGTCTTATCATTCCTTGCGTGCAAATTCAAACTACGTAGAGCTATATCAATATATGGCACTCACGCTTGTTCCTCAACTGTCTTGACCACATAATTATCCAGGCTCTCATACCATTGAATCACGCTCGCTATCAAGAATGCCCAAGAACCCCAGAATGTAGCCAGGGTAGCCTCGTATTGAGCTCCCGAATTGCCGTATGCTGGTCCTAATGCACCACAAAGCTACAAAATTGTTAGATATCAACTCAAGAGCTGATGGGGTCCCAAAAGAAAGATAAACTCAAAAAAAACAGACTTACTGTAAATCCAAAAGCACCAACGACGTTCCAGAAACTAATGTGCCACCCGAGAACATCTAGAGCCGGTTTGTACCACTTTGTTTGCGTTTCAAGCAGAAGTAGAGTACTGGAGACTATGAACCCTGAACCGCCCACGATTTGAGGCACCCAGTAAACTCCATTTAGGACCCTTTGCGAGACAACATTGTTGATACCTGGAAGCGCAGTGAAGCCGCTAATCCAAAAAACAGACGCTCCAAACAGCTGAGTTAGCGCACCCAAGAATCCAATCTCTTTCAAATAGTGAGTTCGAAGCTCATGCCAAGACGCATACCACTTCCATGATTGCCCATCTCCTAGAAAAGAATTTTTATTAGACTGGTGATGAACGCAATCTTGAGAGTGTTCATGCGAGAATTCATGATGCAACTTCGAGTTGGCTATTGCTTCTTCGACTGCTCCTCCGAAGCAGGCAGACTTGTTGTCGTTAAGGGCCTCCAGAATCAGAAACACACTTCCTACTTCAAAAATGGTGGCGCCAATGAAAGCGGTGATACCACCTCCATATAACACCTCAGTTGCAAATGTTGACTGGGGAACAGCATTTGGAAGCCATACGAAGAATGCATTGATGACCCATACGCAAGACCCCAGAGTGAAGAGCATGGCAACAATCCATGATATATTCCAATAAGGATAGAACACTAACATTTTCCATATTCCCTTGGCCACTGCCTTAGGTGATGATGTAGAAACTATATCAGATAACTGGTCGCCGCGCTCGGAATCATCTTGGGGTCTTTTGAGCACAATTATCGAGTGTCGACCCTTCCTGTTGTTACGAGACGTCCATTGAAACAGAATGCTTGGAGTTCGTCCAACACCTAATGGCTCATCTTCGCTGGTTCCCTTTTCTGCATCATCTGCTGTGCGTGTTCTTGAAAGATGATGGTGGTGCAAGTAGCGTACTGTGGGATTGAAAAATGAAACCGGTCCCTGTTCAGTACTCTCGGTAGAGAGACCTGAGGTCATTAAACTTACAAAAAAAAATTTTAATCACACTGGGAACTCGAAAGGTTTCGCCCAAAATGTCAACAGCCGAGCACAATCTTCTCTATCTCTGGCCTCGTCGTTCGAGATTTCTGGCTAATGGTTTGATTATTTTTGGTCTGGATTCTATATTTGGAACTTACCTGGCCATATGGACTCCTCGAGAATCTTTGATTGCTCGGAGACCAAACGATTAACGGAGATTTCGACCACCCGCGATTAGATTCAGATCGAAAGCTCTCGAGGAACTTGTAAAAATAAAATCTTACATAAAAATATTTTAACGTCAGGTGAAACAAGGAAAACAAAAATGTCACCACCAGCCAGCCACCTTTGGAACTCAAAGCGAGAGGTTCCATGATCAGGTCGTCGCTGCTGCTTTTAAGTGGCGTCTCAATTCAACTAAGTAGCTGCTCCGGGGAATAGAATCAGTGGGATGTAATCCAACATTTAGCCTGTCTTGGCTCAACAATGAAACTTCTGTCAGTGATGCTTTTTAGCACATGCTCAAATCGAGGTTTCCACTTATCAAAGCGAAGACTCAACTTGAAGACTCAATTCTTGTTCGAGCTCAACTCATGATATTTCACAGCACAGCAGCGTAGCTTCGGGCATTTACACCGCCTCGAAGAAGCTAAGAGCTAAGAGCAGGTCAAACAAATGACAGCATTCTATAGCATCGATTGGATGTGTACAGTCATTGCGGTATAAAACTGTCGTAAAACTTACCTCTGTATAATGGGCCAGTTCCGAGGCGGGAAAAGAAAAAAGAAAAAGTCCCATTCTGGCGGAAAGTCTAATCAGCATGTGTGTCTTTGGACTCTCTCTCTCTACTGATCTTGAGCACGGCAGCACTTTCTGACAAGAAATACCTTGCTAATTACTTTCAGAGGTGCGACTTCTTTTCCCTCAATTGGTCCATCATACTGCCAGAGCCCAAGCAAACATGACCCTTCTGCAACAGTTGCACGTCAATATACAATGAGGTAAATGACAACTGATCGTTTCTTGCCGACGGGGGAGGGACAGCCAATGTCAAGCATTGCACCAAAGGTTCCTGATTATATCATCGAAAACGTGGCCCCTGAATAACCGATGTTGAGCATCGAGTTTTTTTTTCTCGCCGGTTTCAGTTTCTCTCGCCATGGATCATGAACCGGAGCCGTAAAAGCGCATAATGGGCGGCCAAGTCAATTAACCACTAATTCAGAGTTCCCTAAACAGGAACCTAATTAAAGCCAGAGCTACCGCTACTACCAATGCATTGTGCATCCTCTCCGCCTAAATACCCTGTGTTCACATCTATACAACCTTGCATGAAAAATAACTAAGAACTACCCAAAAATGAATTAAAGAAGAAACTGTCATACAGGCCCAAAACCACGTTGACGATAGATAATTCTCCATTGGCTTTCCGTCTAAAGTCAAAGACGTACATTCCAACTCCTCTGGAATGTATATAAAATGAGACTCATACCCCCTGCTTTCAAATATATTCCTCAGAAAGGTCAATCTCGAAAACTCCCAAGTTAGCACCAAGTCACGGAAAATCTTTGCCCCTGTGCTCATAATTCAATTTAGTGCAAAATAAAAGAAATCGAAAAAGATGGTTCAATTGACTAAGGTCCTTTCCGCTGCTGCCTTTGCTGCCGTCGCATCTGCCAAGAACATCCTCTTGACTAACGACGACAGTGCTTTTGCTACCAACATCCACGCCGCTTACAATGCTCTCACTGACGAGGGACACACCGTCATCATGGTTGCTCCCGCTTCCCAGAGATCTGGATGGGGTGGTCGATTCGTTCTTCCTGACGGTAACACCCTTGAGACCGACTCTGAGTTCGGTGCTGTCAAGGCTGGTGCTCCTGCCTGGGGAACCCTTGACGGCAACCCGAACATCTGGTACTTCAATGGCACCCCCGCCTCCTGTGTCTCTTTTGCTTTAGACTACATCATCCCCACTCACTTCGACAACCTCACTATCGATTTGGTTGTTGGAGGACCTAACGAGGGTACCAACTTGGGACCTGCTGACTTCGCCCTCTCTGGTACCATCGGTAGTGTCTACTACGCCACCGAGAGAGGTCTTTCCGGTATTGCTTTCAGCGGAAGCAACAGCACCAACTCTTGGTATAAGGAGTCCTTGACCAATGACACTGACAACTCTCAGAACATTTACGCCCAGCAGGTCGTCACCCTCACCAATGCCCTTTTCGATAAGCAGGGAGAGAACAGCAGAGCTCTCCCATTATCTACTTTTCTCACTGTCAACCTTCCTGTTGCCGGTACTGACATGCAGTCTGAGTGTTTTGAGCCCAAGTACGTCCACACCAGATCCACTGGTGCTGGTGAGATTGTTTACTCCATTACTTACGACGAGGACACCAACACTGTTGACTGGGCTTCTGACTACATTACCTCTCCTGCCGTTCAGAACTGTGTAAACGGATACTGCAACTTGCCTGATGAGGCTGAGACCATCGTTTCTGGGTGCTTCTCATCCATATCTGTCGTCACCATTGACACCAATGCTCCTGAGAACATTGTTGACGAGACCTTGACTCTTTTCGAGTCTGCCCTTTAAGCGCCACGCTTAAAGAAATGTTTGAACCTATCTGCTGGTCATCATAACGTCCGAAACAACACAACGAAAAAAGAACCCACAAAACTGCCTTCGTTTCTATTCTACCCTTTATTTTATAATTTTAAAGATACCATTCTTTTTTCTTCAACTTCAAAAACATAGATTTCACTTGGACGCACTGGAAGCAGATTCATTCTTGACTATATAATACTTCTGAAACCCACAGGCTGCGCAATGGACGTGTTGAAATATAAATTGGCCAATGGGCGATCTCAGCATGCGCAACTTGCCCGTTGACGCGTCAAATAATGCCTGCAACTGCAATTTACAGACATGTGTATGTCTCCATACCAAACGCGCGTTTTCTTTTAGATACTAGAACTGCATTTTATAAGTAATTATCGCGAAGTTATATATTTGTCAACCCTTATTTCCCTTTTTTTTGTTGTTTCTTACTCAGCAGCAACTTGTGTGATCAATTTGGCAATGTTAGATCCCTTGAACAGTCCTTCCCAAATCGTAGGAACTTTCTTGAAATCAGAACCAATGGCCTCGACAATAGTTGCCGAATTTTGAGCGGTGAGCTTTCCCTCTTTGATAAACTGCAACAACTTGGCCTTGGCAGCTCCAAACTCGCTGAGATAATCGGTAACTAGTACTCCCTTGATTGTGAGTCTCTTAGTGAGAATATAGCCATAATTTTTCAAGTCAATGCCCTTGGTGTTGTTGTATTGCGAAATTGCGCCACAGGCAATAACGAGTGACTTGATTTTTGACAATTTACCCAGAGCAAACGACAAAATGTCTCCACCGACATTATCCACAATAATGTCCACTGTGTTTTCACCGCCAGCAGCTTTGACTAAATCGTCCTCAAAAGTGGAAAGCTTGTAGTCCACCCCAACAACCGCCTTGCCGAAAGATTCAACGTACTCCACTTTTTTTGATCCACCAACAACTGCAACAACTTTGGAAGCCTTGAAAACATTCAGAGCTAATTGAACAGCAACTGATCCAACCGCGCCGGCGGCTCCGGTAATAAGATATGTCTTGCCATAATCCTCCTCTCGTTCCTGGAGGCCAGCATAAGCGTAGAAAATGAAATAGGCAGTGAGCCCAGTTCCACCCAAAATACCCAAATACCACCACAGCTCGTCTACATCTGTAGAGTTAACTTTGAATAACCCAGCAGCCGTGCTTGCGTTCAACTTGGTGTGTGTTGTCCAAGTAATCCGGCCCACTACATAATCTCCCACAGAAAAGCCCTCGTTTTGAGAAGCCACCACTTTGGATAAACCCAATGATGGAATTGGGTCACCCGCACCTATTCCCTGAGCATAGTTTTTATCTGCTGTTTTGATCCAAAATTTCTGAGCAGGGTCGTTCGACAAATAAATTGTCTCCACAATGAATTCCCCGGGTTGCAGACTTGCCGGGTCAAGTTCAAAACTCTCTAGCTTGAAAGTACCAGAGGTCTCGTTAAAATCAAATGTACTTCTTGTAGCTACCTCCTCACGGAGAACAAACCTTTGTCCTTTAATAACCATTATTCAGAGGTGTCGAAAGTAAGTTCTGCAAGTTTTAGGGTGTAGTGTTCCTAGTACAAAAAAGTCGGATCAGATTTTAGAGCTTTGTGGGGGATTATGCTGTTTAAATACAAGACATATAACGCAATCGCACGCAATCAAGATCCAACCTGACTATTTTTTTTTCTTGAAACTATTTATGAAAAGTAGCTCATGCCTCGATATTGAGAGTAAAGTTGCAGGTTTGCAAACACAAGCTTCAATGCTTACAAAGCTCTTTGTATTCTCTTCAATAAACTGCTCATGGCAAGCACAAACTGTTGAGCTTTGGCGATCGACAATGCGTGGCTTGAGCTTTGACCGCGGCCATCGCGGAATCTTGCTTCTTCTCTAAAGGCCGGCACACGTACGTGGGCCCTGTTAGCAGCCACCATCATCCAAAAAACCCCACGGTTTTCTTTGTTAATCCCCACTCTCTTTTTCAAACTGTAATTGCAGCTTCAGCTGGCGAGTCGTTTTGACCTAAAGCTTCCTCTTGATAATACAAATGCTGTCTGTATTTTCACTTTGGGATTGAGCTTTATGTGATGACCATTCTGTCACTTTACCCATATGCTCCAAAAAACATGCACATTTACGTATAACTCTGTCGAACCAAATGCAAACTAGTCAATGTTGGGACCATTCGAGAGATATACCGGCGTTTTAGTATCCTGCTAATTTCATTGGAGAAATATTTGCTGTGGTTGAAAACCATGAGCACATTGGGTATTTCTTTTCTCTGTGATTTCTGGTTGAGCTCAGTATGTAACGCACGTACACCAGAAAGTTCTTGCTGGTAATGGCTTTCAGAAAAGTCAGCACCTCATCAAAATTACTTGGTAGCTGAGATACCCGTAGAGTTTCTTCAGAGGCGGCCTAAGAAACTCCGCTGTATCACCTCAAGTTCAACATTTCAGTTTCTGGCAACGCTGCCCATGCAACATTTCCGCGATTAAGTTTCAGCGAGGTTTCCCCATACTTTTCAAAATTATTTGATTCCTCTGCCTTTTTCTTCTCTGAAGGTTGAAACTTCTGAACTTTTAAGCATACTGTATACAATGGTAGAGTCCCCGCCTCCGCCCAGCTCTGAGTCAGAAGTAGCTCGGGAGCGAAGGATGGCGTGGTGGAGAGATAGCAAATTTGGTTTGTTTGTCCATTTTGGTATTTACTCAGGCTTGGAAGGAGTGTACAATGGCAAGCCTCTGGAAAAACCTGGCGCTGAATGGTATCAGCAGTATACTGGACTTGATAGCATAACTTATAGTGACTTAGCCCTCCCGTTATTTGTGCCTTCCTCATCAGCAGCCGATAATTGGGCCAAAGCTGCTAAATCAGCTGGATGCAAGTACATTGTACTAACCACCAAGCATCATGATGGGTTCTGCCTTTTTAATACAAAATATACTGACTATAGCTCTCAATGCGTGATTAAACGGGACATTGTAAGAGAGTTTGTCGATGCTGCGAGAAGCGCAGGGCTCCGCATAGGGCTGTATCATTCTTTGATTGACTGGCACCATCCTCATTATGACTACACTCAGTCTGAGCTACTCTTTTTTCCTGAAGGAGAGAAGGAGCGCACAAAGGGCAATAGGAGAGACCACTCCATTTATGTTGAGTATCTTCATAACCAAGTTACAGAAATTTTGACATACTACGGTCAGATTGATGTGCTTTGGTTTGACTATAGTGCTACAGATTTTGACGGAGAAAAAGCATGGGGCTCCACCGAATTGATGAAGAAGATAAGAACCCTTCAACCTAACATAATTGTCAATAATAGACTATATCGGAGACCTGAAGCAGGATGGTCTGGAATGGGCGTCGACCAATATAATCTCCAGCTTGATTATAGGTACGGAGACTTTATAACTCCGGAGCAGACGGTTCCAGATGGAGGTCTAACAGCAATTCCTTGGGAATCATGCATGACAATGAACAAGAACTGGGGATGGGCAAAGTTCGACAAAGACTGGAAATCTGAAGAGTTTTTGATTAGCACACTTGACGACGTTGTCTCTAAAGGTGGCAATTTTCTGTTAAATATTGGACCTAAAGGAGACGGGAGTGTTCCAGAAGAATCTTTGACGAGACTCAATGCAATTGGGAACCGGGTTTTGCGGTAGTAAGTTGAAGAGACGAGTCGTCATATACCAGATAGTTTACCCCAGACTGAAAAGGGAAACTATTGCTGATTTTTTTGGGGAAAAATAGTCTTTTATTGAAGGCAAACGTTGTAAAAGCATTAGCTGTTACTGTGTAATTTGAAGTGGATAACTTTTTGCTGTTTTTTCTGTTAGAAGACGAACCTTAAAGGTATCAGGCAACTTGTCCAGAAAAAAAGAAGCGTGTCATCATCGTAGGGATAAATTTGTCTCGACCATAAGTTCGGTTTAGGTCTAAATCAAAACCAAATAATTCTCCGCTTCCCTGTACCTGAGTGACGTTGTGTCTTATCGCACTGCGGCATCCAGGGTTTTTTAATTGTCCGATGAGTAGCATCTGCTCGAGTGTCACAGATGCGCCGAGATTGAGTATGCCACCGATAATCATTTTTGTAGGTAAGCTTTTCTTCTTCACAACCTTTAACGAGCATACTTCAGGGGACATTCGATGGCCAAAATTACTCACTTGGGTTGTTGTACCTTGGTGAAATGTCGCTAGCTAAATTCTGGCCCATAACGGGGTCAATAATTTGATTAGTCAGTTGCAAAATAACGCGGGAATGAAACGTCAGTTCCCCTTTTCTTTCACTCATTCGCTGTGGATATGCTACATCTTTCCAGCTTGCGCATGCCTGAGTTGATGATGGACCTAGCGCCGCTAGACTCCCACGATGCTTTTGAGTATAAAATCAAATGGTGCCTGCTTCACTTTCTCTCTCGTGTCTATATTATAAACGGTTCAAGAAATAACAATGCTCAAATTGGCTCAATTGGTATCAGTAGTTCTTATTGGGCTTTCAAGCCTAGTGCACGGTTACGACTACAGTGCATTCGACAGTCTTCCAGCTCACCCCAGGATGATACTGACGCCTGACAGGATCTCTCATATTATTGAGATGAACAAGACTGACACCTATCTGGCCAGTTTGTTGACTACTTTACAAAACTCGGCCGATTCCGCAATTGCCTCTGCAGTAGACACTGTTGCTAGCACTTTCAATAGCCACCGCAAGCTTACTGGAGTAGCTGGTGTTTACTTGTTAACAAACGATACTAAGTACTCTGACTGGGCAATTGAAGAGCTCTTGTCCATTTCCAATTTCTCAGACTGGGACCCAGCCAATTTTTTGACTGCGGCAAATATTATATATTCCACTACTTTGACATATGATTGGCTTTATGACATTCTCACTGACGAGCAACGTGAAGCAATTGAACAAGCTATTATTGTTAAAGGTCTTGAAGCAGGTTTAGGATATGGCGGCATTTCAACCAGCTGGTCCACGCACACAAATAACTGGGCCCAAATATGTAATGGCGCATTAATGATGGCTGCCGTGGGGATAGCTGATGTGAACAAAACTATTGCAGAAGCTGCCTGCGACTTTGCTATTCCCAAGTACAATGTGTCCTTAGAAGGGTATGGCTATGACGGGGGGTGGTACGAGGGAGATAATTATGGAGAATATGTATCAGCACCTTTCGCAATGCACTTGAGAGCACTTGAAACTGCCACTGGTAGTGATTTTGGGTTTGGCTCTAACGAGGGAATCTCAGATATTGCCAAATGGAAACTCAACATGCTGGGCAATAAAAACGGTGTGGCTTTTTCTTGGGCTGATGGTAACTCCTCTGTAGTCACTGCCCCTAACTTGTGGGATCTTGGATATTGGGACACTCATTATAACTCAGATCCTCAGGGTTGGCTTGCGGTTATACCATCCCGATACCCCAGTTTAACTGCTGCTTCCTCTATTGAGTTTCTTTTCCACTACGAATCAAGCCTTATCTCTAGCTCTTACTTGCCCACTTTCCCGCTCTCTTACCGCTCGATTAACTCTGGTGCAGCTACCTTCAGGTCTTCCTGGACCGACCCAGAGGGCTGGTTCGTTGGAGTCAGGGCAGGATTCAACGGCCGCTCCCATGGTCATTTAGACATTGGCTCTTTCACTGTTCAGAAGAATGGGTTTGAGTGGACAACCAACTTGGGATCTGAATCTTACTCTGTTCCTGATTACTGGGGTGATATTACCCGGTGGACTTATTACCGTACCAGAACGGAGTCTGCAAATACTTTGGCTATTTCTGACAGCGTTCAAGAGGCTTTGCATTTTGAGAATCAAGTCGTATCTGCTAACGCTTCTATTCTTGCAACGGGGAGCTTTACCCAGGGTGGAAATTATGCTGTCATGAACTTGACTGATGCTTATAATCAGACAAGTTCAGTGCTACGGGGTGTCGCTTTGATGGAAAACTCTACTCTTTCACAAGTGCTGATCCGCGATGAGGTGACTGCCAACCACCCAGTTGACATTGCCACTAGCTGGCATACCATGGCTGCAGTCAAGATTGATATTTTGACTAACCAGTCAGCAAGCTTACAGTACGGCGGTGAAACTATGCAGTTAAGTCTACTTTCTCCTGCCAATGCTTACTTCGAACTCACTAACACTGACCCTTGTGATGGTGTCGAGGATTGTGTGCAAACCGCTAACGCTGGTATTTACAACATTGCAGTTAGATTACACCAGCTTGTGACCTCTGAGACTATCGAAGTTGCAATTCATGACCCAACTAGCACTCCGGTTGCTATAGGTACTGATTTGGAAGAGTGGGGCCGCCTTTGCTCTAGTGGATGCTGGACTGGAGGTTTTGTCGAGCCATACTGGCTAAGAAATGCAGAGATTTATTATTAGCAGTTTGTTCGGACCGTACCAGAGATTAAGTCTGTCTTTTTATGCATAAATTTTAATTTCGAAGGCTGAATCTTGCAGCAGCCGCAGCCGCATGCGGTTATAGTTCCTGACGATCGATCGATCTATGTAAATCTATGGATCTAAGATCCATAATTTGAAAAAGACAGAAAAATCAGCCAACGCCTCCGAATACTGTTGGAAGAATAAGGAAATCGAGATCAGAGTTTGAGTAAGTGTCATAGAAGTTCCATCTATTAATATGTTATTAACCACCAAACCTAATCTCCTTGCTTTAACTTGAAACTGTCGTGAAAAACATATTACCAGGCATCGCCACTGAGGTGCGAACAGGCCTTAATCAAAGCAGGTACCGCAGCTGAAGTGGAATAAGGGGAGAATATCCCTGCACCTGAAAATGAGAAGAATATACAGAAATTCATTCATGAAAATAAACAGAATATTGTTGTATTGCTCTAATATAAAACTATTATCTCAACTTTTGATCATTTTAACAGATTGAGAGTCGCAACATAGTTATCTTGTCTGAATTGGAAAAGGAAAAGATTGAAAAAAGATACGAAACTCTGATAAACTTGCTGAGTTTTTTTAACCGAACGTTTCGGTTGATCACAATCCTACCGAGTGGGTTGAACGTATTAAGCATGGATTTGAAATCTGGCCACAGTCGGATCGGAGGTGTTGAAGTTTGATATTACTCTTGAAGAGTATCAAGAGGTCAAACGTCTTACCTATGCGGAGCTTCTTGATATCAAGAAAAGTAAAGGGGCTGGAAAGAAAAATTCGAATGTGAAGGCACAATCATTTTTACGCAAGCCTTACACTTACAATGCAGTAACAGGAAATGTCAATGCCAATACTGACGATGGAAAGTTCTACATCTTACCAACTGATGAAAATAAAGAACTGGAGTACTTTCCAGAGGAAAAATTGGCTAAGCTAGGATATCAAAAGAGCGACGATAACGACACCAGTATGGACGAGCCGAAAAGCGGTAGGACTATTGAGAACCTCAAAAAGGTGTTTGGAGAATATGAGTACTTCAAATTTTGCATTGGTGATGGAGAGTCAATTGACTTTGAAGCAACAAGAGGCCGCATGATGAAGTACTGCATAGGTGTTACCTTGGTCCATGATGAGCGAATTATGAAAAAATTAATGTCCAAAATGCCAAACGAATTGGAACGACAGTTGGGCCCAAGCGTGTCAACAGTATGCCATCTCTACCAAGCGTTGAAGATGTATAGTTTGGATGAGCCATCTACTGTGAACAATTTTATGTACAGGCCAAAGCACCGTTTGAAGTTTGCAAGGATAATGATGAGTTTCTGAAGGCTGCCAGCCAAAAATACAAGCTAGCATTGAAGTATGATCAAATTGTTAAGAGACAAAACAATGCTGGTTTCTCATTCCTGATCTTCAATCTCATAAGGCAAGCTCAAATAGCAGGAGTACAGACAGCGGAAGATACTGCGGTTTTAACCACATTGAAACATGGAAAGGTGGAAGATTCCAAATTTTCCGAATATGTGAGAAATTTTCTGGCCTTCAGAGTAATTTTTACAACGGAAGCCCTATGATAATTTATAAAAATAACTACTTAGCTTCTGCTTTGCTGCTCTTCGATAGTATATCTCTTGAGGTTTCCATGGACTTGCTCAGCAGCCACTTGCAATGCAGTAATCTTGGTGTTGAATCTAGCAGCAGAAAAGTTACCAACAATGTACATACATCTGGGGATCTTGCAGTCTCTGCAAACACCTTTCAGTTCTCCCTCATTGTCCAGACCCCAAATTTGGCCCATGTTCTTTGCATACTTTTCGCCGAGGATTTCCTGGACAGTATCCCTGAAACCAGTGTATCCGGTTGCAAGAACGACAACGTCAACATTTTCAATGACAGTACCGTCTCCAAGGACCACATCATTCTCAGTAAAATGGTCAATTGCTCCATTCTTCATCTTGATGTCACCATCAATGATCTTTTGGGAAGCACCGGTGTCAAAGTAGTAGCCACCGGACCTCTTGTATAAGTTCATGATGTATCCTGATCCGTCTTCGCCCTGGTTAAGTTTAAAGCCAGCTTTTTCCAACCCTTGTAGCAAATCCGCATCCGCTTCCTGGACTTCCTTCACAAATTTCTGGTGATAGAGCTTAATGACATATTTGGGAACGCTCTCAGCAAGTAAATCAGCAGTAGCGGTGTCAGGACCTTCCTCAGAAAAGAATTTATAGAAAATGAGCGGCAACCCCTTCTTCACGGACATAATGAAAGTTGAGGATCTTTGAAGCATGGTAACATCAACACCGTTGTTGGCGAAGTCAGCAGAAATATCGTGACCACTGGTGCATGCACCAACAACCAAGGCCCTTTTGCCCTTCCAGTGAGCACCGGATCCGTGTCCAGATGAGTGTACAACTTTACCCCGGAACTTTTCTTGGTCCTTGAATGGTGGTGGCAGTTTTGGATGACCTCCTCCCAGGCCAGTTGCCAAAAGGACATGGGAAATAGCCTTGAAGACATGTTTTGTACCATTTCTATTAACAGTCACTGTCCAAGAGTTTGAAGACTCGTCAAACTGAGTCTCATCAGGAATCACCTCTGAAGAGTTCCAGATATCAATCTCCATAACGTCGGCATAATACTCTAGCCAGTTGGCAAGTTTACCAGAAGGTGTGAAAATAGGCCATGTGCTAGGATAAGGAAGGTAAGCCAAGTGGTTTGCCCAGACAGGGTCGTGCAGCGATAAGGATTTGTATCTTAGACGCCAATTATCGCCAACTCTCTTATTTCTATCAATGATGAGTGCGCTGATTCCCATTGCCCTTAAATGAGCGGCTGTCTCAAGGCCGTTATGACCTCCACCAACAATAATAACAGTAGGCTGGACATTCTCAGTTTCTTCATGTCTGATTTCATCATACGACTGCTCAGTGTTATGTCTACCCCGCAGTCTATTTGCGCCGGTCAAAAATGGCTTTTCACGGATCCCGTCTAAAGCGGTGAACAATGAGAAAGCTCTGTTGACTCCATCAGCATCCTGAATCAACTTGACCACACCAATAGCAGGCCCCAACTTTGCCTCAAACTTGAAGAAGGATTGGACAAAGGAATAACCTGGAAAGGGAGACTCGGAAGTAGGAGGACGCTTCTCATCAAGACTGACGTTAGACACTTCTCCGGCAGACAAGATGTCCTTAGCAGCCTGCAAGACGTTTGGTTTGGCAATCGATCTGTAGTCATTAGTAAAACTGATCACATCTCTCCAGAACCCATCTGTTGAGATCAAATCATCGAAAGCAGTTGGGTTTGCAGTAGAAGTGGCTTCCTGGAATCTGGCTATCCAGTTAGAAGCAACCTCCAGGGGAGCTTTCTGGATGCCTCTATTCAGGGGCAGTGAGTCAGGGTGAACGTTTTCAACGTAGCCTGATGCCTTCTTTGGGATATGCTCAATGTGTGCAAACACAGGAGCTTTCTGGATGTCTCGATCCAGAGGCAGTGTATCAGGATAATTTGTCTCGATGGAAGTTGTAACCATCTTTGTGTGAATGTGTAAGTAATATGTGTTAGTAAGTTATAGGATGAAGAAAAAAACCAGAAGCTTTCTCGTCTGGGTTTTATCTGAGCTTTATATGCTCTGCTGCTGCTTCAGGCCCCAATTTCCCCCAATCCGCTCGTCCACTGAACGTCCCCAAACGTGATTAGGAAGTGCGGGGAAGTATCATTTTGTCAATCGCCGTCACTATCAAGCTTAGAAGGCGCAGGGGGGGAAGGGGGAGAAGGAGGAGGACATCATTGAAGTTCCTATCGAGAAATTAAATATCCTAACTAGATCTAAATTGTCAAATTTGTGATCATATCGAAACCGGTACAGAATTGGTAGTGAAACGCTGAGTACTCACGGATTATCTCAACAGATACAGTAGTCATTGCTAGTGCGGGAGCTGATCGAATCTGGAAGTGAAACTTCGACCATCGATGATCATAGGTCATCAAGAATTGGTCTTGAAAGCTGTGCTTTTTATGACTGGAAATACAGGATTGTAGAGCTATACAAGCGGAAAGGAGAATTGAGCAGGTCAGTATTGCAAATAGCTAACTGCTGACACTGTAAGTGGTGCACATTAAAATCAAAAAAAAAAAAAATTGCAAACGTCTGGGCACAATTGTGAGCGATAGAACCAATTACTCCGAATATTTTTGTTTTTTGGCATGACACACTTTGGACAGACCCTTTTCAAACACTTCTGATGTGAATCACAAGCGAGTGGAGAAGCAGGCCTTCCGTTATCGTGATCCGTTCTTCCGGATTTGCAGTAGCTCTTTTGATTTTAATAGCAAGCTCATTGCAAGGTTTCAGAAGAGATTCAGAAGACTTTGAAAAAGCATTTTATCAAATGGATGCATCAGGCACGGCTAGCCAGGCACGGCTGGCCAGGCTTCCCATGGCTAATTGCGTTTTGAAGACCTGAGTATATATGCTGTGCTCCGAGAATTGAGCGAGAACCACTCACCGTTATCGAGCTTGGCCCTCTATTTTTTTCTTCCTTACCGCCGATGCCACAACGGCCAATGGTCGGTCATGAATTACGCACAGCATGTAAATATGCTAAAGTCATGGCGAATATATATATTTTTTCAGAATTCGTTAACTTGTGACTTCGAAGGCTAAGCAAGAAATTACAAGTTCTAGGCCAGTTGAATATACACGTGATTCAAAAATGTTGCACCAACTAAAGAGGGAAAGCAATAGCAACTAAGAAAGTCCTAAAAAGTTTCTAATACTGTAGAGACTGCACCCTTTATATAACCATATTCCTACAAAAACGCTGTTCAGCGTGGCTCCGCCGAGCTTCAAGATTGAGTTTGAAGCTTATCACTACTGAAGAAAGAAAAGATATTGTAATGCTGAAAAATTTGATTCTAATACAATGATATAGTAGCTAATTAAGTGTAATAAATACAATTAGGTCCATTTTGTTTCTAATAATTTAAGCTAACTCAATACTTGTCTTTTTAGAGTTAACAGCAGTCTCTGGTTCATGCTCAAACTGACTGACAATAGCCTTGGAGTCTTCAGTACCCATACCACTCTTTTCAATTTCACTACCGACTTTCTTACTGTCGGCAATACGTTGTTTGGCCCACTTACCAGAGTTCCAAGGCTTGACACTAGATTCATAAAGCAAGGTAATGTCTTCCAAAACCAAACCTTTGGTTTCCTTGGCAAAGAAAAATACAACAGCGGCACCAGTGAGGGAGCAAGCGGCAAAAATGTAACCATACTTGTAACCAATATCTGCACTAATGAATGCAGTGAAGAAGCCAACGAGGAAATTGCAGCACCAGAAACCGGCAGTAGCAATGGCAGCACACTTGGCTCTGACTCTTTGAGGATAAGACTCACCAACAATGACCCAAGCGGTAGGAGCCCAAGACAGACCGAAACTGCAAATAAAGAGACAAGTGAAAACAATCATGACAATACCAGCACCACGGTTGACTGGGGAGTCAATTTGAAGTCCGGAGTTTCCATCAGGATACAGCTTCTTGTAACCGACAGTAGAGTAGACAATCAAACACATGAAGTTGAAGATACCACCAACAATTAGAGGAGGTCTACGACCAAAGCCTTCAATTAACCAGGGGGCAACTACGCAACCGCCAAAGTTCACTGCAGTGATGATGATACTGGCCACGTACTTGTCGCCAACACCAATACCGTTGAAAATAGTTGAGGAGTAGAACATAAAATAGTTGACACCAGATAATTGTTGCAAGCACATGATTCCGAATCCAAGAGCAGTTCTGTACATAATACTGGGGCTCAAAAGTTCCTTCCATTTAGAAGTTCCGGCGGCTCTATCCTTGACTGCCTGGTCCTCAATCTGCAAAAACTCAAGCTCGATAGCTGGGTCATCCTTGGAGACACCGTTCAAATCAGCCAATACCTGGATACACTCATCGGGACGGTCTCTCATCATAAGGAAACGAGGTGATTCGGGAAGGAAGATCATTCCGACTAGTAAAAATGAACACCAGATAAAGTTAAGGCCGAAGGGGGTTCTCCAGGACTTGGGTCCAAGAAGCTTGTGGCAACCCAAGTTGACCAAACTGGCCAACAAAGATCCAGCGGCGTTGGAGACGTGATAAGTGGCAACAATGGCACCTCTGACATCTTGAGGGGAGCACTCTGCCTGGTAACCGGGAACAACAACAGAGTGGCCACCCATGGCAACTCCGACAATGATACGGCCGATAGTCAATTGATACCAATGGTGCTGAAGAGAAACTTGAACGCAGTTACCAACCATGTAGAGACAACACCACATAATAATGGACTTCTTCTTTCCAATTCTATCAGTAATAAACATAGAGAGCAAAGATCCGATAAGAGTACCAATATTGACAATAGCGACCAGCAAACCATTTCTAACAGGGGAGTATGAGTACTTCTTAGTTTCCGCATCGTACCTGTTTGCAAATCTTTTCTGAAAGTCAGGCATGTTTTCAATACCACCAATGATACCGGTATCGAAACCAACCATAAAACCGCCCATAGATACAAAGACCAAAAGCATGCATGAGATAAGCTTTTTGGTGGTCATCTTGGTTTTAGGCTTCTTGTCGGCCACAGAAGTGTCGACAGTTTCGTCATTCTCATGACTGTGCTTGAGAGGATTTAACCTGCTAAGCCCTGTCATTGGGAGAGTATGTTTGTGTTTGTGTGTGTGTGTGTGTGTGTGTGTGTAAGTGTGTGTGTTTATGATAAACAACTGCTAATCTGGGGAAGGAAAGGAAAAAAAAAAGAGTCTCTCACGGACCTTGGAGGTATATTTATACTTAAGCGCTCGCTATCGAGAGACACAAGAGCAAAAGAGGAAACAAGGCATGCAAGCTGATGTGTGGGGAGGTTTTGGGTTTCTAATCTATGGGGTGGGGGAGAAACGACACATGAGAAGTAAAAAAAGGAAAAATAATGGCGCTACCTAGAAAAATTTTCCGGGGTTGGGGGGCACAGACTTTTGGATGGTGCCATTTGTAGATCGGCGAAACTTTCCGGTTTTCTCCCTGCCCCACTAGTACCCCGCTATATTGTTCCGATTTGGGAAGGCATTTTTGTCTCTCCCTGCCCCAGCTTTGTCTAGTTAGAAGCCGGGAAAATGGGTTCAACGGGATTTTGTTCAGGTAAAAGCTTAGGTACTAGGAGGCAGTATCCATGAAGAGTTTAAAGCAGAGAAAACTCAGCGCTAACGGTTCCCAAAGTCCCTGGATGTAAAAATTAACGGTCCGATTTCAACTAAACATATTCTCCGTGTTATTTCGTTTCTTTTCGCCCGGTCTCTTTTCAGATCTGTTCTTTTTCCTGTTGCGTCCTCTCGCCTTAATCGGGCGGCGGGTTTACACTCGGTGATGCCTGTTTAAGCACCGTTTCCGATGTGTGTGTGCTCCGGCTCTGACTCCCAGGGAGCGTCTCGCCTTCCCAGGTCCCCCGGTCACTTGGCAAATGGCAAAATGATCCGGTGAGACTCAGGAGAGAAGTGCTACGCGCTGCCGCCGCTTTGACCCATGATGTCAAGCTGCATGAACGCTTGCTTTGTTATTATCTATATTTCTGTATGCATAATGCATACATTCGCATCAAAAGCTTAACTGTATCTCCAAGACACTGTTTCTATTCAGCCCTACTTCTCCAGGTTGGAGGTTATCTGGGGAAAAGCGGCTCGTCAGATGACATCTTGTTTGTGTTTCTTTATTCCTTCTCGAAATAACAGCTGACTTCTGTACCCCAGCATTGATTCTAAAGCATGCTTGAGAGAAACGTTTTGGGGGCAAGTCCCGGCATTCTGGGTCGGCATGCACTCAGCAGAAGTAGGAAGCTCAAAAGTGCGTGGGGTGGAGGTAGAGTTTCTGGGTTTTGTGTGTCTTTACAGAAAACCGTTGTGTCAGAGCGTGCGTGGGGTGGGATTGCAAACCTTAGGCTGTCTGCCAGATCGGGGAGTGTGGGCGTGGGGTGAGAGAAATTTATTCGTGGGAAGAGAGTGAAAGAGTAAAAAAGCCACGCTCAGTAAAGCCTAGTGAGTTTTTACTCTACCGCAAGCTTCCACAAAGGGAGTCCTGAATTGATTCCGGTCATAATCGGGGGTCTCTCTGTCTCGTCCACGAGACTTCGATCTCTGCTGACTTTCTTTCATTACTGATACGCTAGTAGTTTCCGACTCACTGACTTGTCTAGTTTGGATCTTCCTCCCCCATATTCTGTCTCTGGCCAACTATCACGAGATTCTGGGATCGGTTTTTTTACCGTGGGGAGCGTGGGGTCCACCCACATTTATATATAAGTAGATATGGCCCCCCTCCCATATTTTCTCTGCGTATCAGAATAATTATTTATTACCTTACATCTATCAAATATTATTTATCATGTCATTCGTCGTTTTGGATACTATAGACGCCTCGTCAATTGGCCCTATTACTGCTGAGGAGCTCAATGCAGAGAACTTCAAGGACTTCGGAAGTACGGTTTCTCCTGCTCATCAGTTAGCTGCTGCTTCAAAGGGTCCTGAAACTATAAACCATATCAGTCCCGTCATTGACAAGAATTCAGAGAACAAGAGCGGTACTCCCTCTAAGCTTAACTTCAAGCTTGTAAAAGCCATGCCGAATACCGAGCTTATCAGCGCCGAAGGTTCCAAGGGAACTTTGCATCACAAGATTTTTGAGAGACATCCTTACTCCACTCAGATTTTTGTCCCCTTGGGAGTTGACAAGTCCAAGCTTGCTTATCTGTCTACTGTTGCCAAGAACGGAGCTGATGGATGGCCAGATCTCAGTTCAGTGAGAACTTTCATTGTTAGAGGCGACCAGGCTGTTACTTATGCCCCTGGAACATGGCATTCTCCAGTCACTGTGTTGTATCCTGGTACCTTGTTGATGGGTTTAACTTATGAAAATGGTCACCCGGAGGAGGATTGCGAGCAGGTCATTCTTAACCCTCCTGCAGTTGTTTCTTTCAAAGTTTGAGTATCTTTAGCATATATATCCTTATTTAAACAAAGAAGTGTCAAATTTTTCAGAAAAATCAAATTTGTAGTTCTTGAAAATACCAGGTTCTTGATCAAAGTCATTGAACTGTCATTGCGAAAACTAATTACCAGTCACAGCTTTATCATCTAAATTCATCAAGATTTATCAAGAAGATATGGCCCAGGTACCCCCCTCCAATGGTCTGTTAAGATCTTTTCAAATGACAGACGGAATCTAATAAGATAGAAGACGCCTCTTGGTGCAAATAGCAGGTGACTAATCGCGGCGAGGCTAAACGAAGAGGAAAACTTTTCAAATGGGCTTTATAGACTAAGAACAAATTCTGCTCTCACTCCTAGTCAAAAACGACCACCAAACTATATATATATCAATGCACTGAACTCAGGGGAACTCTTAGCTGGTCTTAGCTTTGATCGCGCTAGCTGAAGCAAGAAACTCCATCTGGTAACTTCGAGGCGAATATGAATTTTTTTCGCAACAAGACCCCTCAAAGATGATGACGCGGCTTACCCTGATAGCGTCATTGTCACGGCTCATCACGAATATTTGGTGATCAGCCAGACTTAGCACCAGAGTTTAATTCAAAGCAGCGATGACCATCATGAATCCAGGGCTGATGAGCAATTGCAGAAAAAGAGTGAAAAATGAGCTTACTTGCGTAAGTTGCCATCTGGTGATTCTCTTTTCTATAAATTTCATATATAACATCCTTTCTCTTCTTCTTTTTTTTTTGACTTTTTTTGCACAGCTGGAAAATTGAGAAATAAAAAAAAAAGATGGCTGACGAGAATATTGGAGAGTCTGCTGCTGCTCTCAAGACTCCTGATGTTCTTTATAAAGAAGTGACAAGCACAGAAGCTATCAGGAAAGACCACTGGTATGATGGATTTGTCAGACTTTTCATCTGGTATCCTCCTTACCTCGACAAGAAGGAAAAAAAATTGTTGCTCAAGCTAGATTTTATTATTTTATTCTATGTGTGTGCTTCGTACTTCACCAAAGCGCTAGATAAGTCTAATATCACCAATGCATACGTCACTGGAATGGAGGAGGCTATTAATTTTACTGGAGATGATCTGGCTTACGCCAAATCTCTTTACTCAGCAGGATATATCGTGAGCATGTGTGTTGGCATGTTATTTGTGACAAGACCATGGGCAAAGTTTATGCTCCCAGCGCTGGAAACTGTGTGGGGAGTTTTGACATTTTGTCAAGCAGCCGTTCACACCCCCAGCCAGATGTATGCATTGCGGTTTCTTGTCGGACTAGCAGAAGGTCCAATCTTCCCTAGTATTGTTTACACTTTGGGAAGTTGGTTCAAGAGAGATGAAATCTATCGAAGAGTAATGGTTTTTTCAGTTTCTTCTTCATTGGGTGGGATCTTTTCAGGGTTCTTGCAATCAGCCGCTTATGCTAATTTGAGTGGCAAAGGTGGACTGGCTGGATGGCAGTGGGGTTTCATCATTGATGGAATTTTTACTCTTCCAATTGCTCTTTTTGGATTTGCATTTTTCCCAGGAACTGTTCATCAGGCGAAACGGACTTTCTGGCTCAGTGCAGAGCAGCTGGAACTGGCTCAGCGTCGAATGCTTGAATCAGGTGTACAAGCACCCACTAAGTTGTCATTTTCTTTGGTTAGACGTGTGTTTGCCAGGTGGCATGTACATTACTTTGCTGCATTCTGGGTTTTGCTAAATATTGTAGCTTTACCAGACGGAACAGGTTTCCCACTGTGGCTGAAATCAAAGTATCCAGAAACATACAACCTCACTCAAGTTAACAACTACCCCTCGTTTCAATCAGCTGTCGGAATCGTGGCACAATTTGTTTTAGCGGGTCTTTCTGACACATATTCCATTTATCCCTTTTTGACAATTACCCAAACTCTGTTTATTATTTCATACTCAAGTCTTGCAGCTTGGAATATACCCGAAGGATATAGATGGTTCTGTTTTATGATTATTGGTTTCGACGTGGTCAACCAAGCTATTGTTTCTGGTCAAATTAATCGGGCATGTCGCAGAGATGCCGAGGAACGAGCGTTTGTTCTGGGCTACTCCGACGCTGTTTCACAAGCAATGAATATCTGGACAAACATTGTATTCTATCCTACAACTGACGCTCCTCAGTTTCACTTGGGCTACACTATTTCGGCAATTGCCGCGGCAATAATGCTGGTTCTGCCAGTTGTTAGTTACTATGGAGAAAGATGGGATATCAAACATTATGATCTGATAGATTCTGGCGCTGACTCTGTTCAAGAAGTGGAAATCGCAAGAGACCCTGTTTTGAAATCTTCGCAATAACTAATTCATTTCTGTATTAAAAAAAAGTATTAATATTAATTCAAGTCCACTGCCCAAGGACTCTTTAGCAGATATCAAAGTTAGAACTTTGTCTAAATCTGAATCAACGCCTGTCAAATAGGAAAAAAAGAAAAAAAATTACGCTATATTTTGGTTACATGTGACTGTCAGTCGCATAATTTAGGGCTAGAAACTTTGCTTAAGCGACTGAGATCGCGATAAAACGGCGCTTTTCAGGGGCGCCGCACTATACTCCTATCAAATCATTTAACATGCAAGTGAAATCATGTAGAATAAGTAGAGAAACTTAACTTTGGTAAAACAAAAAATGAAGAACACTGATACATATAATAATCCTTACAATATCTATGAGATAAAAAATTATTTTTCAGAGCTTTTCACAAGCATACCTTCCGCTTTGCCGTTAATCATAGAGCACTGCCTCAGCTTGGAACTCGCAAAGCATACCCTTGACGCAAAATTGGGAGCATCCTACGCACATCCAAGCTGGTTTATGACCTGGGTACCTTTTTTTCCAAATTTCCATCATTAGCGGCTCGTATCTCGTATCAAACAAGAATGTAATAAACTTGTAAGCAGCAGCTAGCCCCTCCTTGATTCCAGCTGATTTGAAAGCTGCTTCCAAATTATCAAAAGCTGCTTCAAACTGGTCAGCAATTGAAGTTGTTACTATCTCTCCTGTTTCTAAGTTTGCTCCAGCATGTCCCGATGCCACAACTACTCTGTACGGCCTGGAGGGGAGAATAATTGCATTCGAAATACTATTTTGAAAAAAGTCTTCGCCAACGGGTCCTTCAGTTTTGCAATAATCAAAGCCTGTCATTGTATAGTTTTACTTCAAGCTTCAACAATGCCATTATAAAAAAAAAAAGGCATATGTGGACATTTATATAAAAGAAGGCTCAGTCGTAAATAGTGGTGGTTCAAAGTTGTAGAGAGTTCTTAGCCTTCAGGAACTTTCCTAATTAGGAAAGAGTTCGAATCGAAAAGATCTCGTAGAGTCTGATTAATTGAATCTGACGTATTAAAAGCCCCGGAATCGATCAGAGATAAGAGAACCCTACTGCATACTTAGTGCGGTGTATATATATGCCACTTATCTCTCTTTCTGGCAAATGCTAAAAGGGAAAGTACTTCTTCTTTTGTATTTATAAAAACATGCGGTTGAAATGGCCTGTTGAAAAAAATGATGGGGTCAGAAAGCACCAGCTAACAAACAATGAGGCAAGAGCTTTGAGAATACCAAAATCTCGGCAGGGACGAAATCTAAAGTTTATGGGTCTTTACGATGGACCAACCCAGCATGAATGCAGCAAAGCAAAAATTATTGAAATTGATTTGGCTAACAGTACGGAACTTACTCTTGAAAAGCCACGCTCAACTGAACCTGAGTTTCTCAAAAGACTTGATGACATATTCAGTTATCAAGGGACACCTCCACTCGAAGAAATTCCTGATAAATTTGAAATGCCGCTCGAGAAGCACTTACTGCAAATTCCTGACCAAATCATTAGTCAATTCGATACTAACATGAGTGGGTTATCTTACTGTGTAAATATATTCGTGGGAACAAATGTTGGAAGCACCTGTGAAAGGATGTTTAGTAACATTGTGCAAGCCAGCTATTTTGACAATAGGCTTTTGGCTCCAATCTCAGTTGTCACAAACGTGTTGATCTCAAAGGAGATTTCTCTTTCTGACCTGCCTGAGCTACTTCAAACTGCTGGCTTCAAACTTCCAAATGCCAAGGATACTAATTTTGAGGTCTTGATGTGTTTTTGGTTTTTGAAATACTATTTGCTACTTTTGATTCACAAGCTTCAAGATGTTAGCTCCTTTTTGAAAGATATTGCGCCAATTATATATCTGATGGCTAGTTCAAAAACACAAAGTAGCATGACCTTATTTTGGAGCAAACTCTATCTTTGGTATGATGCGGTTTCTAGCATGATGGCGTTCCGCCCATTAAATTTCTCTTATGAATTCAAAGATGCTGTTATGCGCAACGATTTATGGGCGGATGAAAGTTTGAATGAAGACACAACTATGTTTGCGGTAGTTGGGTGCCCAGAAAGCTTAGCATCCTTGCTCATTGACGTTTCATACATTTCTTCCAACCACCACCCTTCAGACTTTTCAAAAGGAAGGCTAAATATACCGGTACAAACCTGGACGCAAATTGAAAACGTTTTGTTTAAGCTTTCTGTATGGTCAGTTTCACCAAAAAGGTCAAACGAAAGTGCTTCAGAGTATGAGTTACGGTGCTATTTGTCTGAGAGCTGGAAATGGGGGATCAGCTTGTATATTTACTCTGTGTTTTATGCGGAACCACCAGATAGTCCAAAGATTGCTTTGCTTGTTGAGAAGATTTTGACTCCTATTGCTAAATTTCCTGCAGAGGCAACAAAGCAACTGCTGTGGCCTTTTTTTTTAGCCGCGGTGATGCAAATTCGGGATGATAAGGATACCCATAGCTTTTGTTTAGATGTTGTGGACAAATGGTTTGTCGCCACTGGAGGCACGGGAATGTTTAAAAATGTGGCTGATGTACTATTGGAGGTTTGGAGCACTCGGAAAGAGTCTCAGCATATAAAATGGTGGGAGATTATTCAGAGAATTTATTTAGAGAGAGGAGAGCTGATATATACTTAGACTGAAAGCTTATAGGGATGAATTTCTTCTTTACCAAACAAATCTTTTGCTCCTTCTTGCTTCTCTAACTCAGGCCTGATTGCATAAATGGGGTCTTTACTGTTGACGTGACCACACCAGGGCTCAGATACGTAGTAACCAACTTTTCTCTGATAATCAACAGGCCAGCCTTTAACTACTTCTTGAGGTATTCCAATGTACTGATTTTCTTCTTGACGAAAGTACCCTTTGGTAGTGAAAGTTCCCACAATAAGTCTCTCCTCCCCAGCTGTGGTGTTGGCACTACCTCCGTGATAGCATGAGCCCAGCATGAAAAAGCCATCACCAGGATTAAGCTCCGCATAAGCAGCTAACTTATCAGATGGCTCTCGATCCTTACCCCATAGGTGTGACCCGGGAATGAATCTCGTGGCTCCATTTGCTTTGGTGGTTTTCTTGATGGCAAAAAAATATCCCAACAAGGTTTCACGAGACTGAAGCTTATCCATAGGATATTTCTCAATTTCAGTCATGTTATTATGATGACAGTGGTCGTCTCTGTGAAGAGGCTGGTCTTTGGCACCCGGGCCAACTGAAAAGGAAATACAGGTGTTAATCTGAGGAGAAGCTCTGCACCACTGCTTTTGGTCACCATACCAGTACCAGTTAACGTCTTCTAAAAACACCCTTGAAAGGTCCCAGAGTAGCTTGTTTCCAAGAACACAATCAGCAGCTGCTGAAGATTTGGAAATTGCCAGTTCACAACGTCTTGTTTCAGGGGGAAAAAAGGAGCCATCCCAAGACAAGTCTTGTAGCAAATAAGGTCTAAGTTCCTTTTCAAGCTTTGCCATAGTCTCTGCAGAGTAAATGCCCTCGACAATTACCCCGCCAGCAACAGCTAATGCTTTCACGAAATCCTCAAGAGGGGCATCTGCAGGAAGCCTTTTCACCTCAGGCAGATCCTGATAATTAATATCTTTAGTTGCGGGAGGAAGAGCGCTTGTCATTCTTTTTCTCTTTTGGCTTTGTATCCAAGGATGAAGTATTGTACGAAATAAAAAAAACTGGAAATTATGTGCATCTTATATTTCAAAAATCTTAGAGGACCTTATCAATGTGGAGGCTGTATTTGGAACTTCCTTCCTAATTAGGCAATAGCCATATGGTGGTTTGGCGAATCTTCGATCGGACGTCAATCTTGAAATATTTAATTCAAATTTGTTAACCCTTCAAAATTTTAATCTCTTATCGCACCCAGATAATGGAACTTTCCACTTTTGGAAAGACTCACCAGATAGGGTATACCAGTGATTTAGTAGAATTTCTTCGGAGAAGGAGTAAAACGGCATTCTGAATAGTATATATATACATGTATATGATATCTATAGGCTCCAACTTTGCAAGGCAGAAAGTGCATACTAGCTGAAAATGTCTACCGCAAAGGAAGAACCAATTACAATGACAGTGAAGGAGGGACCCAAAGAAGGAGCATGTGAGGAATTGGCTGAATCAAGCGACTTACGCGTACAATTTTCAACTCTTTCTTTGATTGGTCTTGGGTTCAATATTGCTTGCAGTTGGGCGGGATACGCTAGCTCAGTTGGAACGTCGTTCATATATGGCGGCGGCCCTGCTGTAGTCTGGACTTTTCCAATTGGCTCGCTATTTATGGCTATTGTGTGCTTCGGCATGGCCGAACTTTCAAGTACGTATCCATCTACAGGTGGGCAGTACCATTGGGTATACATGGTGAGCCCTGACAAGTACAAGAGAATCTTGTCCTATGTATGTGGTTGGATGACAATGCTCTCGTGGTTTTTCGCAGGAACTTCAATGAGCCAAGTTTGTGCTAATTTTATTGTTAGCATGATCAATGTTTCTTATCCTGATCTTGTAATGAAGGAATGGCAGATTTGGCTTATTTATGACGGAATATTCTGCTCTGCGGCCGCTTTGAATATTTTCTGCTCTGGTTTCCTAAAACACTTGAACAACATAATTATGGTCTTTTCCTTTGTTGGGTTTCTTGTAACGTTTTTTGTGATGCTAGCTATGCATAAATCTGGATTCAAAGAAAACTCATTTGTTTGGACAGATTATATTAACTCAACTGGGTGGGATTCAAATGGTCTAACGTTTCTTCTTGCTATTGGCAACAGTATTTTCAGCTTACTGGGTGCAGATGGAGCTTCACACTTGGCTGATGAAGTGGTTATGCCGGCAAAGTTTATACCCAAAGCTATGGTTATCCCTAGTTTCTTAGGATTTATTACAGCTTGGCCCTTTGCTATAGCTTTTGTCTATGTAACCAAGGACATTGACTCTGTTCTCAGCTCCAGCAGTCCTATGGCGGAGATATACTATGCCTCTACCCATAACAAAGGAGTCACCACTTTGCTTATTTTCTTTTTGTTTGGCACAATGTTTGGTGGTCTAGCTTCCGGGCTACAGAGCGCATCAAGAGTTGCTTGGGCTTTTGCTTGTGACGGTGGTATTCCATATTCATCCTTTTTCAGCAAGGTAAGCAAGAAGTTCAAAGTTCCCGTTAATGTTCTTTTTCTAGAAGGGACTTTTGTGATTCTTTATGGCTTGGTTATGCTGGGGTCTTCAGTAGCGTTTTCTGCGGCTACCAGCTCTCAGTCCATGTTTTTTATTTTCACATATTCGTTTCCTCAAGCTATTTTGCTGTTCAGAGGAAGAAGCATACTTCCAGAAAGATATTTCAACTTGGGGAGATATGGGTATTTTGTGAACACTGTGTCTACAGCTTTCTGTGGGCTTTACCTGGTACTTTTTTGTTTCCCGACCTTCAAAGACGTTACTATTCAAAATATGAATTGGGTGTCTGTTTCCCTAGCATCTCTTTTAGTTTTGATGATTTTGTTTTGGTTTCTTGGTCTTCGCAAATCTTTTAAGGGACCAATGCTAGACCTAAACGCTATTGATTTCCATAGACAAGAAGCTCTGTGGTAGTTGTAAGCATATAGACAATGTGATTTCATCAGGTACTTGTTGGTAACTCTCAGCTGATTAATCAAATTTCTAGTAGTGAGTAAGTATATCAAAAGATAGCTATAGAGCGATATGAAGGGTGGAACCCTAAGAAAAGCTGTTAATTGGTGCTTGTCGACCATCAGGGGCGCCGCACAGTATTTTTACTCTCATCTGCAATGCACTATTTTCAAACTTGGCAAGCTTGAATTTTCCAGCCATATGAGCTATAGAAGCTCATATGAATGTCATTTCTAGTAACAGGGCAACGGGTACTATGCACAATTATTATTGAATCTGAAAGATCAAGTTTTGCTCAGCCTAAGATATGTCAAGTTATGACGTCTTAATAATTGGTTTCAATGTAAATTATTGACCACGACTGTCAGTTCTTTGCCGGAAGAGTGATAGCAGAGTTGTAGTTATTAAGGGAATAAAAATATTAATTATGGATCATCTAAAGTATATGGCTCTATATTAATATTCACCCCATAAATCTTGGAGAAAACAAAAGCAAAGAAAGATAAACGCACAAAATTGGAAGTCGGAGAATTTTAGCCTTTTAGAGCCGATTTAGTTATTTTAGGGCGCAATTACGTAGTACGTTATAATTATTTACCTGTGCGCACGTCCCATGCATATGTATATATATGGAGAATGACCTGGCATAAAATTCGTTAATCTGCTTTCTGTCTTCTTTCTTTTTGCCAGCTATCAAATCTTCTAGCAATGTCACTTAAAGGGAAAGTAGCAATTGTGACCGGTGGAACCAGAGGAATTGGCAGAGGAATTGCTCTAGAGTTAGCCAGAAGTGGAGCTAAAGTTGCAATTACATATGTCTCTGACTCTTCCGAGCAGATTTCTCAGGAAGTAGTGGAAGAAATTCAAAAGCTTTCAGGTAAAGGAAACGGAGCTGCCGTTAGAGCTGATGTTGCTGATATTAACTCAGGAGCACTGGTGTTACAACAAGTTCAAGAAGCATTCGAGCAGAAAGCAGTTGATATTCTTGTAAATAATGCGGGGTACTCAGAGGACCAAACTTTGGAAGAGCTTACCGAGGAAAACTTTGACTTATTGTACAACATCAATGTCAAAGGGTTAGTGTTTTTTACCAAGGCTATTCTTCCTGGTCTGGCAAAATCTACTACAGGAAGGATCATAAACATATCCTCTGGTGCAGCAGTAAATGGTCAAGCTGGCCATACTGTATATGGTGGTACAAAGGCAGCAGTAAATGCCGTTACAAAAATTTGGGCATCAGAGCTAGGACATAAATACGGAATAAACGTTGTAGCTATTAACCCCGGACCTGTTGATACTGAGATGTTCAAAAGAAATGTGACTGATAGAGGAATAACTTTCAAGCACCCTGTAGCAGCAAAAAGACTTGGAACAGTGCAAGATATAGCAGATGTAGTGGCTTTTATTGCAAGCGAGAAATCACGATGGATAACAGGGGAGCTCATAAATGCAAATGGTGGAAGATTCTGAAACCGTAGGAGCTTAGGTTACACATAAACTTCGTACAGATAGCTTATAAAGGCCACGTTTATTATCTTAGGCATATCAAACTGTCAATACTAATAGAGAACAAGTATGTCCAAAATTTGCTCACAGATTAATATATCCAAGTAATTCATTCTTTTCTTCTGTGCGGGCATGCACTTGAGTGAGAATTCAGGAAATCACGACTATTCAGACTGCCTACATTTAATAAAAATTAAACATCCTTTACATCATCTATTTGTTCAGCAGTTGCCTTGTTTGTGATTCCGCTGTTTTTGAGCTCTCTTTTTACTTTCTGAGCATCCGCAATGCGCTCTTTACCCCACTTAACTGAATGCCACGGCTTGATGTCTGACTCGTAAAGCAAAGATATATCCTCCAAAACAAGCCCTTTGGTTTCCTTAACAAAGAAAAATACTACAAACACACCAAGCAATGCACAGCACGCAAAAATATAGCCGTACCTGTATCCAATATCAGCAGTAATGAAAGGGGTGAAAAATACAACCAAGAAGTTAGCCAACCAGAATCCAGAGGTGGCAATGGACTGCGATTTGCTTTTGAGACGCTGCGGGTAGCTTTCATTAACAACTACCCACGCAGCAGGCGCCCACGAAAGACCAAATCCCACCATAAAAAAGCATGTGAAGCAAATCATCACAATACCACTTTGTTTATGAGGCTGCTCAGAAGTACCATTGGGGTATAGCGAAGCATAGCCGACGCTGGAGTAAATGAATAAGCACGCAGAGCAAAAAAGACCTCCTATAATGAGTGGTTTTCTACGCCCAAACCCATCCAATAAGAATGTTGCAAAGGGAGTACCAACAAAGTTTGAGACTGTAATAATGACTCCGGCAACGTATCTGTTAGAGACACCAATGCCGTTGAATATAGTCGTAGAGTAGAACATAAAGAAATTTGGACCACATAGCTGCTGGATGGCCATAATTGAAAAACCCAAAATGGTCCTGTACCTAATACTGCCATAGAGAAGTTCTTTCCACTTGGACGTTCCAAGGCTTCTATCACGAATAGCCTGTTCTTCAATTTGTAAGAACTCTAACTCTATTTCCGGACTGTCTGTATCCACGCCGTGGATATCTGCAAGAATCTTAAGACATTTCTCTGGCTGGTCTCTAGACATCATGAACCTTGGAGATTCTGGTAGAAATATCATTCCGCATAACAAGAAACCACACCAAATGAAGTTCAACCCGAAGGGTATTCTCCAAGACTTGGGTCCCGAGAGTTTATGGCACCCGAGGTTGACTAAACTAGCAACCAATGCACCAAGAGCGTTACTGATGTGATAAGTTGTTACAATAGAGCCTCTTATATCCGATGGAGAGCACTCTGCTTGGTATCCAGGTACCACTACTGAATGTCCGCCCAGAGCGATTCCAACAAAAATGCGGCCTATGGTGATCTGCCACCAGTGGTGTTGAGCAGAGATTTGAGTACTATTGCCTACCAAGTAAATACAGCACCATAGAATAATGGAGTATTTTTTGCCAATTCTGTCTGTAATAAATATGGAGAGAAGAGAGCCTATCAGTGTACCAATGTTGACAATAGCAACGATAAGACCGTTTCTTACCGGAGAGTAAGAGTATACTGCCGTTTCAGCATCATAACGATTAGCAAACCGCACTTGAAAGTCCTTCATGTTCTCAATCCCACCAATAATCCCTGTATCGAATCCCAGCATAAAGCCACCCATTGATACAAAGACTAAAAGCATGCATGATATAAACTTCTTGCGATTCATTGTAGTATGGGGCTTCTGCTCGTTAGAATGAACGGTTTCGGCATCATTCAACGTCACCCCCTCTGGCAACAGGCTTTCTGCATTTTTGTCTCCAAGAAACTTTGTTAGGTCATTCATTGTTGAATCCTTGGTGACTATTGAAGGAAACTGGAGCATTATAAGTCTTTTCATAAAACCCCCAACAGCGAAACGTCATGCTATTTTACAAATTTTTCCTGCCGATAATTCGCTACCAAAAACGGAAATAGTCTGGAGTCACCCCGCGGAAAATCATCGACATGTGCCCCGCAATTTTCCGAATCTTAATTCTACTACCTTTCGAAATTATGCTCATGCTTCTCTTTTTTTGGCGCAACATGGGGTTGGAGGAAAAGATTATTCTCGACCGGATTCTGAGTTTTTCCACTTGGGATAAAGCCAAACTAAAAGTCATAAGATGCTACCCAAGAAGTGGAGTGTTATACAAAAAATTAGTGAAGAAAACTTATAGACCTTTATCGGTTGTGTTCCTTAATTTGATGTGGAAGTGCAATTTAGCTCGTAGCCAAGATATATCTAATACTCCGGGGATCGCCCGTGTCGAGTATTGACCCCCAAACCCCTGAGCATGAGGCTTTTCTACGAAACGGCATAAACCATATGGCTTGTATAGCTCCACACTTTTGATAAAACAAGATTTTTTCTTTCTAAGGCAAGAATGCTTGAGAACACAGAAGGCAAGTATTCCAGATAGCATGACTAGAAATTATCGGCACTTTAATTCTGAGCTGATTTTTTTTATTCCTTTAATTTCCAAATACAACTCTTCCTCCGTTAATTGCATGAGAGCCCTTCTTTCTTGGAGTTCTATGGAGTCAAGCCGTCTCTATGTCTTTCACCGGTTCTAATTTTTTTTTTTGACTCGCTGGAATGGCCAAGAAAGATGCATTCATCATGAGCTTTGTGAACATGATATTGGGTATTTGCGATGCAGAAATCTGGAAGAAGGCCAATGTATATTGGTAGGTTTGCAAAGATCACTCTATTGTAGCCCCGTAATGGAGATGCTACTCTCTCCAGGAACCAGACCACCAGCAGTTGGGCAACTAAGTTAGCGCACTTTGGCGCCGTTGTTTGAATCTATTTGGCATAGAATTATAGCAGTGGAGGAAATCCTCTACCTTTATGCTGAAGAACTGCTGCACCCTTGCCAGGTGTACCGTTAGGACCACGACCGGAAACAACCAGCTCCATATCCATAAGCTTCTCGTAAAATGGCACAGACCGCTCCCAATCTGATGTGAACAGCATACTTCGCCTGAGGTACGGCATAGACTCTATAACCTCTTGCACGCAGCTAATGAGCCACTTTCCTAGACCTTTGCCTTGGTTCTGGGGCCACATATACACGTCCGTAAGATAAACAAAAGTTGTGTAATCAGTTACACATCTAGCAAACCCAATGAAAGCAGATTCGATCTCTTCTGAAGTGAGGTCTTCGACGTGTTTCTCATAAAGCCCAAAGCATAGAGAAGCTTGCACAGTTTCATAGCACGCTTCTTCAGGCATGGGTAAAGCCCAGTAAGTATCACTGGACGCAAATGCTTCATTCAGTTTCCTGATAGGTATTAGAGAAGGATCCGTGGAAATTTGATACCCATCCTTGTACCAGGACAGCTTTTTCAGCTGCAAACTTTGTGCCATTAGTTTTAGGAAATTATAGAGGATTCTCAGGTTTATATGTTTTTTTGTGATTTCATTGAGTCATTGCTATCTAGTACTACGTTAACGTTATTTGCAACCTGACGTACGTCTGAGTGACGGTCCGCGTTGATATCATTGTCAAAAATATCAATGGTAAATTACATAATCATTTACACATAATTAGTAAAATACTCCAGAGCGTATTTTTCAATTTTTACTCTGATATGCTGTAAGTGCGTTGCGAATTCTAGAGGTAGGATAGAGCCAAAGTGCCACTTAGAAGCAAAGAAAGAAGACATCACAAAAACTCCAGGGGCAAATGTGAAATGACACAATTGTGGTAGAGGGTGTAATTTAACACATATGAATATACGTTTAATTAGGTACTTCTAGAGATAATAAAGAAAGCATAACAAACTAGATATAATGTATGAATAACCTGGAGTGAAGATATAAAAAAAAGAGAGCAGCTACAGCGTGGCCATGGTTTTTGAATCTGACTGAAGCATCCGATTAAAAAACAAAGTGGATGGGTTTCACTTACAGTTTGTCTCCGAGTACCTCCCAGCAACTCAATTGTAGAACACGACAAGGAAGCTGCCACGCTCACATGGTCTGGAGTCTCCTAACAGTAGTGCTCAAAACAATGGTGCTCACCTACACAATGCTTTAGCATCTTCGGCGCAAGACTTGGGGTTGACAACGATCAGAACCGTGAAACAAAAGTAAAATATATCAGTATCTGACAGTGAGACTTAGAGCGAGACGATAGCCAAGCTGTTTTTAGCTCCTAGTTTTCTCCAGGATTACAGCCTTAACTCAGACTAACACCAAATACTTCAGACACATTGATCCACAGATTTGGATTTTTAACGGCTCTGTGATACTAAACATTGACTCTACCCACCCTAGGAGCCATAAACTTTGCAAAATATACAAACGCTACCAGCACAGGTACTTCAACTAGCGGTCCAACGGTTGAGGCCAATGCCTGTGGGCTATTGACTCCATATACAGATGCACATATCGCAATAGCCAACTCGAAGTTGTTGCTTGCAGCAGTAAAGGCTTGCGTGCAAGTTGTGGCGTAGCCATGACCTGTTTTAACCAATAGAAAAAAGACACCCATAAACATGACCAGAAAGTAAACCACTAGCGGCGCAGCTACTCTTACAACCGATACAATATTGTGTGCGACATCTTTGCCCTGAGACGCAAACATTATGATGATTGTAAACAGCAGCCCAATGAGCGACAGGGGTGATAGTATGGGCATCAGTTTTTTGTCATAGAGCTCGTGAGACCAGGACCTGATACCAAATCTTGTCACCACAGCAGCAGCCAAAGGGATCCCCAAGAAAACACCCACGCTTTTTGCCACGAGCGAGTAGCTGACCGTCTCGGTTGAGTGCCCTATAACATTAAGAAAAAGCATGGCAATCGGAGAAATAAGAATCATCTGGAGAAGAGAATTGACAGCAACTACTATGGCGCATAATTCGGAGTCTCCGTTGGAAAGACGGGTCCAAATAAGTACCATTGCAATGCACCGTCCCAATCCGACGATTACCAGGCCATCTCTGAGATCAGGTTGATCGGGTAAAAATGCCCAGGCCAAACCAAGCATGACAAACGGAGCCACAATCCAGTTAACTATCAAGCTGAAAAGAAGGCTCTTTATCATTTGTCGACTTTTAACAATGTTCAGCATGTCTTCATAGCGAACCTTGCACAGTATCGGGTACATCATTATCAGTAACCCAATAGCTATCGGAATCGACACACCGACAAAGGTGCTGTTTGTGAGGACCTCATGAATGCCTGGAACCAGGTTTCCCAAGATAAGACCCAGCGCCATGGCAAGGAAGATGCATACCGGTAGCAGCCAGTCTATCACAGACAGTCCCAGTTGTTTCTGGCTGCTATGAGAAAAAGACGGGCAACACTGGTTTATGCATTCAACTCCATAGCGTTCTGTGTACTGCTGCTTTTCCTCTTCAGTTGGGTGTGATATCAGTTGACTTCTCTCGGTGCACTCAACGTTGGTCATTGCGCGATAGCTGAGAAATGTTAGTTCTTGTAAAATCTTATGATCGGAGATTCCAATGTATACTATTGCTAGCTCGACGACTCAGTGGTAGTGAATTCAGGTAACTATGACACAACTATAGTTTAATATATTGTTAGCTGAGAAGCCCTATAATCGACACTCAAGATATATTGCGATAATACATACCTATAGTTAATGTTCTTGGGACGATGAAGACGAAGAAGAAGAAAGAAAATTTTAGGGGTTAAACTTGCAGGTTACCGATCGATCAGTATAAAAAACCCTTGGTACTTCACTTCAACACTTATCTGATGTCCCATGTGTATGCATATTTCACGTGCACTTATTTGAGAGTGAAGTTGGTTATTTCTGACGGTTAGAGATACGAGACAGATAATTCACAAAACAAGTAAAACAAATGAACGCAGTATCATAATATGCGGAAAAAGCTGGGAGATTAAATTGGTGTAATTGTTATTTTGGTGCTCCCGCGAATCGTTGAGCTACAACAACGGCCTGGGGAAATTAACATCGTTATATCAAATACAAAGGAGCTGCTGGAACTCAAGAGATGCCAAGGAAGATCTACGACAACTTCAGTGGCTCCCAGGACAAGCTTTCCAGAGATCACAAGGAGCATCATTTTGATCCAGCGGTTCATGGTGCATATGCAGCGAGTGATAGTTTGTGGAAAGTTCCTACGTTTGATGCTACGGTGCATGCTGATCATGCACGTCTGACTCTGAATATATGCATGCTGTTGGAGCGCAGTCGCTAATCAATAGGAGATCATCTACGCCTTCGGCATGGTTCCGTGTTCGGTCACTGCTCAAAGCAAGGTTCGGTGCCCTCTTCCCTGTTTTGCGTATGTACAGCATGCGGTTCTATTGGCAGGGATAAATTAGCGGTCTGGGGAAGAAAACCTCCTCTAAAGTGGGCTAGATAGAACGCACCAGCACAACTGTAACAACACAGTGACTATTATGTAGATTACAGAGACATACACTAGCACAACTGTGACAACACGGTGGCTTCTATGCAGATTAGAGAGACGCACTAGCACAATTGCAACAACACCGTGACTGTTATGCCCTTTAGCAGCATAATGAAATACGGTGCTATTCAAGAAGTAATATAATGGCGTTTACTAGCTGATTAACTCTGAGTAAAGGGGGAACGTGGACATGCGGAGGATGTGTGTAGTAAGTGTAGCCCTAGTGAGTAGAGGATGGCGGAGGATGTGGAGTAGTGAATGATGAAGAAGAGAACAGTAGAGGATGTCCGCTGTATAGGACAGTAGAGAACTTGAGTGAATGAAAATGAACGAAAGAAAAGAAGCATATAATTGCATACAATGTATTCTTGTCCATATGATGATGATCAGCCTCGGGCGGGTGGTTCTTTGACTCTATCTATTTGCTCACCTCCCAGATGCAAATGCTTAAATTTATGCATATAAAATGAGGGTATATATATAAATATGATAAACCCGGTTTCTCAGAGAATCTTTTTTTTTCTTCCTCCTTTACTTATAGCCAGCATCAGTAACACCTGTCTATAATGAAAGCTATATCTTTCTTCTTGTTGTTCATTGGCCATGTGGTCGCTGATATGATTCCGGATAGATGGACCGGTGCATCTTGTTCCAATCCCAACATCTTCCAGAGCTTACTCGTCAGTTTTTATAGCAGTGGCGAAGATGTAGGTAATATAATGAGTGAAAACCACCCAGTGGGCAGTACTATATTGGAACAGGTTAAGTCATGGGGTGGTGAAGCAGGAACATGTGGGAATTATGAAGGGTGGTCATCGACTACAGATAGCAAAGGGTATAAATGGTACGTCACTATCGCCCAGGGTGGTGATGGTTACATCCTTAGTAGCGAACCAAATTGCGTGTTTTCGAATTACTTTTGTCCAGATGGCACTTCCTGGGAAGTGTTGGGATTTATTCGTCAGTATGGCATTGTCGTCGGTTCATTCCAATTACTCATTATTGGAGAACAACGTACCTGCATCTTTTTTGCTAGAGAAGATGGTTATGAGTTATGGGCAAAACAAGTCTTCCCTGAAAACACTTGCATTCTGGCTATGGGGGTAGACGGCTTACCTATTGTTGACCTGACAACTGACGGCAGTGGAAATATAGAAGCAATTACCTGGGACGGACAGAACGGACAAGGAGAGACGGTTCCTGGAAACTCAATTAGTGGTATTGCTAACGTTGGTACTGTAACAGGACAAGTTACTGCTTCTGCCACTGCGGTGTCTCCGTATTCCACCGTTCATTCCGCTTCTTCTGCAGCAATCTCTTCTCTTGGTTCCGTGACAAAATCTTCTGGCCCTACTAGTTCGTTAACCTCTTTTTTCCTTTCCACTTCTTTTGGCAATGGAGCAACTGCTGCCTCTGCGTCAGCACCAGCTGCAGCTACTTCTGCCGGTTCTTCTGTCGGTTCTTCTGTCGGTTCTTCTTCTGCTGTTTCTGCTGAGGGTTCTTCCACTGCTTCTACTAGCTCTACATCCTCCAAAAGCAGTGCCGGAAGGATTTTCATAAACAAATTGCTGAATTTTCTTGCAATTGTTATTGGGCTTGCAGTTGCCTGATGCTATGCTACAGTGATAGTAGATGAGCGTAGCAATGTTTGAAAATGCTGTAGACGTACCTACACCCCCTAACATTCCAAATAGATGCTAAACTCCTCTATGAGGGGCTTTCAAATTTTCCTTCTTTTTACAAATAAAGTCCAATCGCGGATTCGTCTAGAGATACAACTCTACACTCCCTAACATTTCAAATAAATCGTGCTAGAGTAAATAATACTTGGAAAACCTGTGGAAAGAACAGTATGTGAAAATAAAATGGTGTTGGCGATTGGAAGGTTGTGTCTCATTTAAGTGAATTCGTTTTGGTTTTTTTTCGATCGCTAACTTCCGGGTAACCCACGCAAGAGCGGCTGTGGGCGAGAGGGGACGGATTTGGAAACACATACTGCAGATAGGACAAATGCTAGCGGGAGTTTGAAGAGAGAAGTAATAAAGCTCCAATTACAGATATTTATAGACTTATAAAAGCACAGGCAAAGACAGAGATGGCAGTAGAGTTGGAGTAAAAGAAGATCTAACCAAAAACAATGCCAGCGGTGGCTAAGAAGGCAACAGCGTATTCGGTCTTAAAAAACATGAAGATGATTATATTAAGCGAGTGTAAAAGGTTGGGATGCCAATATATTTACCGAGCAAAGGAGACTGCTGTATTTATAGAAAGGATGTGCTAGCTTTTACACACGTCGAGACTGTAAAATGTTTTGTGCGAGAATGCTGCTAACGTATTTAGCGTTAACCTTTGGTGCCAAGAATATCTGCAAGGTTCCTGGCTTTGTCTTCTTCTTTTTATTTTCTTCTTAGCGAATGTCCGGGGAAGAGAACAGGGAAAAAAAGCCTTCTCAATTTTGGGAATCAAGTGCCAATCCATCTCAGATTTTTCAAGGTATGACAGCACCTTTTCGGTCGCTACAGGCAGCTGGGACAATGTTGTTCAGGTCAAGCGAACCACAAAGACAGGAAAAGGTCCAAAGAGAAGTATGAAGGAACAACGAAAAAAACTAGCCCATCAATAGATATACAGAGGACTAAGTTTGCTGTGCACTAATTGAACTTTTCTTTGTAGGAAAAGAAGGCTCATTTGTGTCTCTACTTTTCTCCTTGATTTTTACGAAGAGAATGACTTTGGCCATCTTGGGTAACACACTATTTCCCTTAATGGCATAGGTCAAATCGCTCTAGGTCTAAACCAGACAATTAATTGTGCCCAATTGCACACTCCTCTAGAGCATTTATCTCAAGTCTTGTAGCACACTTAGTCCAGAGTGTTTAAGCAAAGTATCTTTCTTTTGTCTGCATGCATTTTCTGCAGAGTGTATATACGATCTGATCTCGCACGCACATACGAAGATACCTGCCCAATATGGATTAGTACATGCTCATCACAATCAGGAACAGATTTAAATTTAATATAAAACTCTAATATTCACAACTCTAAAATTAAACTCACCAGCCGCCAAGAACACGCTACCCGATCCTGACTCAGTTTTTTCAGCTTTTGCAATTTTTGTACTAATAACCTAAAGCGCTGAGTACTTTGCATGACTTGTTGAAAATATCGTATATTGTGCATTCATACGCAAACGAAACGTGCCATGCGTGTACTTGCAACGCGCTCCGCAAAAGTGGAAATGTTAACAGAGGAAGACCCTGTTCTACTTGGATCAAAAGGTATTTTTATCAGAGATGTGCGGGCTCCAAAGTTTCTTTCACCGCGTAGTGCCTTTTTCGGCAAACTGCTATTGTGATCCTTAGTTGCGTTATTATACTACATTCTGTGCTATCTAGATTTCGGGAATCTTGCTACAGGTACTCAGTTTGCTGTTCTTTTGTCAGCGATTGCCAGTTTTGGTCTCTTCCAGAGTTTATAGTTTTGTAAAATAGTCCAGTCGCAAGATAAAAAAAAGCGCTGAATACAGCGATAGCCAATAATGCAGACTTACCTTTGATATACAACGGTGCGTGTGCAGTAAAATATATCTGAGAAGAAATAATAAATCCCAATTGAACAGCCATGCTGTAAACAGAAGCAGAGACTGTCCTCTGAGTGACAGAATTGGAATTCCTTGAACACCATCCAACTTGCACAGCATGATGATAAGGCGAGCCAACAGTTAAAGTGGTACTAGCCCATCCTACCCAGTGATTAGAATAGTTCAGGAGCTGTGGAGGGATAATTGTGGCTTTGAGGATGTGGTATCGTGGCGACTTGATCTATCTTGCCTCGAGACAAAAACTGACAACACTGTTTGACGGGTGAGAGCTTTAGGTTTTGGGGGGCTTTCCTGTGATTACCAGTATAGCACAGCTCCGCCAGGTTCAGAAGATATTTATGAGCAGCGCGGCACTACTTCATGCTTGGCTGGCTGCGCAAAATGTAGATTACTTTTTTGAAAGTAGGTAGTCTTCAAACGTCCTAGTATCAAGGATTGTAGACCAAGATCTGCCAAGGAGGCAAGATCAATTACTCAGTGGAAGCTGATCCTCGAGCTATTATGCACGGCTGGAAAAGGTATGACGAAGATATCGGAGACGTGCGAGTTACATAAATTGAGAGCCAGGTCATACACCGAAGACTTAGGAGAAAGTTGAAATAAGCAAGGTAAGTTCGTAGGTAGCTGCAACTGCGTCGGAGTAGACTATTCGCGGGTATCTTATGTATTCATTATTGGTCATGCAAGGCGAGGAGACCTTGGTTGTAAGCCATTCCCGCTAATGTTCTGCTGGATGTTTCCTGCTATACCTCGTCTGATAGATAACAAACCTGCCTCAGACATGACTATATATTGCTTTAAAGAATGTTTCTGCAAAAGCTGGAGTAGGCAAAACCAATTGGTGTGAAAGAAAGGTGAAGGAAGGTGGAGTGTCATATGATCGTTTTCGTGTACGCCCTTTAGGTGTAAAAAATTACTGAGCGCACATTCATCATCATCAGCAGTTTCTTGAATTTCTAATTACATATGCTTTGTGTACTTTTCTTCGACATGATAGAGCATGCCAGTAAAAGGTACTAAATAGCATCCTCTTCTTAGATATACAGGGCCAGCAGGTTCCTCTCTAGAGAGACCAGTTTATGCGGGTGAGTGTTTGTATCCATTTTAGCTGTAAAGATCTTGGCCAATTTGCTGATTAAGGTTCTGGCAATAGGGTCAACCTGCTGCTCAAAGACAGCCGGGTGAGTGCGTTGGATATCCAGATTGGCCTCTTTCAGGTTCACCTCCTGTCCTGAGAATTCTAGTTGGTAGTACTCACTGTTGGCGGGTTTGCTCAGCTCCAAGAAATTAATGCTTGCCAATAAAGCTATAAAGTCGTCTCTCCAGGTAAGGTCTCGGCTGAACTCGATAAAATTGACTGGACGCTCGAGGAACTGGTACAAAATGTTGTAGTCAACATTTATGTTTTTAAAGTCTTTTAATACAAAGTTATTGGCAGAAGCTGGGTCTAGCTCTGCATGCACACTAGGGTCCACAATGTCGTAGAAAAACCGGCACTTGAAGGCATCAGTGCTGTGGTCCTTTGGGATAAACCCATAGTTGAACAAAAACTCTCCAGACCCCTTATCCGGGCCATAATTTATAGTAATTTCCTCTCCGGGAGCTATATCTCCGGTCTGTATCAGTAAGACGTTCCCAGTTCCATCAACGTCGTATCTAGCATTGGCAGTGGAACTGTGGTTGCAAAGATCCAAGATTGGAACCAAAGACTCTGTTAATGCAACCTCTCTAGTCTCGGAAGGTATAACAGGGATAGAAACCGATCTTGATGATAGCCATTGTTCAGCCAGCATGAACTCGTGTAGACTAAATCCATCCTTCTCAGGATCACTCAGCGGACCTTCCTTGATGTATTGCAAGATCCTTTCGCCCGATTTCTCGATAAACATCTCATAGGAAACTCTGAGAGTATGCTTCTTAGCGTTGGACGCATCATATATAGGAGACCCCTCCAAACTTTCAAGTTCTTCATCGGTCCATACAATGGGCAAATTTATTGCGTTGGTATCTGGAAGAGTCAAGATCCATTTGCCAAAAGTCTCATCCGGTTTCCCGTGCTTGAAAGTCAGTATCAGATAGCACAAGAACCGAGTGACAATCTTATGATCAGCTAACTCAATTGAAGACTCTCCACCCAATTCTGTATCAAGTAAAGACCTGAGAAACGGCCTGGTCAGACTGAGTGCAGCAGCTACGGTGTATCTATTGATTATAAGAGAGCTGGGTACTTTGAGCAAGATTCCGTCCTTCGGTGCCTCAGAACCCAGCCGCAGACCTCTTCCCTGTATGGTATCATCAGAGATCTCGCAATTCAGTTCAATGTCATTGCTTTTAATGAACTCTTGGAGTAGTTTGCTCATTACAATGAAGTTACAGAAACTGTAAAACGCTGTGGCACGTACCAACGTTGAGAGCTTCTCCACAGCTCACGTAATAATTGTGTAAGGATCGGTTACATAAATTTAATAAGAGTGCATGTTGCTAACGACATATTCTAATAACTAAGGCTGTTGCTGAGTGATGTTCCTAGAAGATGGCAGTAATCTTTATATATTCTTTGGTTTTTGGGATTTCTGCTGGTTCATTATTGTTCTTGGCCATGTAGCTGGTTCCTTTCAAATGGTCAGAACGTAGAGATTAATACGTAACCAATTTTTCAAATCTTTGCACCAGCAATAAAATAATAGAAATTGTCGGAAGGCTTGAAAAATTGATGACCCTGCGTTAATCCTGTGTTGAGGGCACACAAGCCGACGCTAAAAACATGCCTTGTTTCAACTTCCCCTTCAACCAAATGCCCCCCCAACGTTGAGTACCCTATTGCTCTTCCTTCTCTTACTACATCGGCCATGTTGCAAGCATCCAGAGCATAACATCCTGCTACAGGTCCACCAGTCCTACTTAAAGACAAAGCAAGTCACTTGCCATTGGCCCCTGAGATAGGGGAAAGTCATGTCACAGTTGCACAAGTGTTCACACCGTACCAGTTTACCATAAAGTTGAATACCGATTCCAGAAACTCCTTTCAATGGTACGCCATATATACTTGTAGCTGCTGGCCTGATGGTTTTTGTCATTAAAGTGCGAGCTAATACAAACGCTCCCAGTATAACGATTGAGCCCAAATAAATAACATCGAATAATTACATACTCTGGAACGGATTTGACAGGATGAACTCACCAATTGGTTCCATGCCATTAGGAAGCGGCAAGTTCAAGGCTTGGAGAACAGAGTTATCCATCGGCTGCCATTCCGAGTCATTTGCTTCATATCCCTGGAAAGCAGTCAGGTCAACTCCGCTGTTATTGATCAAATCATCTAATGTCACTTCCTCCTTGGTCAGCTCGTAAAGCCCCTCGTTAGGTGAATTCTTGGGAAATTGTGAAATCTGTGCTGGCGGGATAGCAGGGGGCCCAACGCCCAAGTTATCAATACGTAGAGACAACAATGAAGTATTGGCAATAGTGATTTGTTGCATGGAGTCTCGTACTTTGGTATACAACACTCGGTACTCCTCGGGGCACTCGGAGCTTAGTGAATGGGCCAAGTCAACTACGCTTTCCAATACCCTGCGACAATCAACTGAGGCCTGGTTATACTTGATGGGCTCCGGGGATAATGCCAGAAAGTCTGTGAGAATATAACTAATATCAAAAAACTTCTTGCGCATCCCTGGTCCATGCACAACCATATCCTGGGAAGTTACCGTTGAGGCTACATGCAGGACCCTGGACGCAACATAAAGTGGGAACTTCATGTTGTTGGTTAGGGCAGCAGTATTGTGCAAGAAATCCTCTGTGCTGCTCCAACTGCAAGAGATTTTCCATAATAGCAGCATCAGCCAAGCCTGGGTAATAAGCGCATTACACCGCTGTATCCCTGAACCAAACTCTGGAGCTGATGAAAGCGCGTGCTGCAGCCCTCGTTTCACTCTAAAGACCGTTTGGACAGTGCTTTGCATTGGTAGCGGGCATTGCACATCGGGAACATCCTGCCGTACTTGCTCTTGATTCTGCTGCTGCTGCTGCTGCTGCTGCTGTTTTCGTTGTCGTTGTCTCCTACTCTGTTCCTCGTAAGCTTTCTGTACCAACTGTTCTTGTTTTAGCGACGGAGTCAAAACTGGTTGCTTGATCCAAAAAGATATGAAGGCATCCTCCATGGCAGCCATAATCTTAGTCAAAGCAATGAACTCATTATAAAGCTGGTAATTCTTTGTTTCTGATGGAATAATTGGGTATGATATACACTTGTTCAAAGTAACAGGTTTCTTTTCATGAATAGAAAACCCTCGTTCACTAATGTAAAGTCCCCAGTAGAATATCTGGCAGTCAAACCGTTTCAGTTCAGGGAGAGCATCATAAGTTTGTTGAGAATTAAGACCTAGTATACGTAACAGAGTAATAGCTTCCTGTAGGTAAAACCAAGCCACATCGTACTCTTCAGAAGAACAAAAGGAGAGGTACAGGAAAAACGATGTCTTGGCCACTTCAATACACGGGCTTCGAATGTACTCCAAACTTAGCTTAGCCTTTAAAACCTCAGAGATTAAAAAATCACGTAACCCGGGGTAACAAGCCATCTCTTCTGTTACCGATTTAACTCTTTTCAGTGATACAGCTGCCATAGATAAAATAAGACCATAAATCACATCCCCGGGATACTCCATCTCCAAATAGCTATCCACAGCTTCCTGGGTCATCATCGGTACAATTACATTAACAAACTTAATGTTTGCATCCAGCAGTTTTTTCAGCACTCCCGCAGGTATTTTTTTCCAATTGACGTCACCAATAGCTGCTCCATGCTGGAACCCATACTGCTTTCGCGGCTTAGGCGGTACTTTTCTCAGTCGTCTAATTTCAGGTAAAGGCCGGGTAGGCAGTGGGCCTGGAGACCGGTTAAATGTAAGAGATTGCAATATTTGCGTTGGTAACGTTTCAGATATTACTGCTATCCTATTTTCGGTAAAGAACCCAGTACCCAAACCTTTGCCTATTCCTCCGGTTCCTACACCGATAATATCTGGATTTCTAGTTGGCACAAGACAACTCTGAGGGTCCGTGACAGGTATAGCTGCTGCTGCTGATGATGATGACGATAATAACGACTTTCGCTTAGCAGCTGATGTTATAGTAGCTTTGTGTCCCTGCTTGTTGGAGTGGTTGAACGTACACTCCAAATCAGACGTCACGCACCTCCAGCACGGTTTGGTACCGTCGCATTTTATTCTACGAAGCCTGCATGAGTCGCACGTAGGCGTGATGGGTTTTGAGATTTTGGACTTTGTTTTGGCTTTCAAGCTCGAAGAATGTACTACCATTAATGCTCAGAATCTTCCAATTGGTGAAAGCCGAAATCAGAGAAATCAAAGTCTGACTCCTACAAGAAAACCGCCATGAGCTAAGCGTAAGGGAACTGGTTGGAGTCATAGGGTAAACATGTAGTGCAAATGAGAGGAATTTCTCGCACGTGCTCGATGACGGGTGGATCTACGGCGTATAAAAACTTCAGTCTTACTATCCAAGTTTCAAGAATTCAATCTAATGAGCGTGAAGTCTTACGTGAAGAACTTATTAAAAACCGTGGTTGGATTGTAATTTAGTAGTAGTCATATACAAGGGTGAACAAAGATGGATTTATTAGAATGCATATTTTGAACTCATTGAAGGTGAGCATGAACATGAGGAATACTCCTGAATAGAGATAAGAAAATAACAGAAACATGGAATGTGGTCAAAGCTTTAGTTACGTGAGTCTCAGGCATAGTTGTTCGACTGCTAAGAAGGAACTCACAACCTTATCAACTATCGTGCAACAATAGTAACTGAACAATTTGCTGATAAATAGATGAATGAATCACAAGATATAACACCACACTTATATACAAGACTTGATTTCAACTACTAGTTACTTTAAAGTGAATTAACAATCCCACTCGTACTACTTCGATGCTACTTATAAGGTGTGTTAGAACCTGGATTGTCTTTTAATTTATAAGCACCCTGGGAAAACCTTCCTTCCAGGGGATTTGCCCATCAAGTCGCGAGGACCCAAATAGCATCACGAAGAGTCTGATAACACAACTTTTAACAAGGTTATCTACAAAGATGAAAGCGTGACTATAGTCATTGAAACGATAGTCAAAGTAGTTTTTATATTATTTTTCTTAGTATGTGATTCTTCAGCGTTGGAAACATTTGGCATACATGCTTTTGATGTTACCGCGACAGTTGTTTTCAAATTTAAAATTGCACGCTAATTGTACTTACTATGACATCTCATAACTTGGTAACAATAAATCATCAAAGATAAAACTAATCTAACAAGCAGGTAGTACTAAGAGAGAGTCCAGTAACCTACTTGATGTATGATATTCTTTTGAATTCCAACATATCGTTAAACTTGCAGAACTCTGGCGCTCCGAGCTCGAATCTAGTCTCGGGTAGAATCATCTGATTGAAACGAAAGAGACTCTGTTCAATTTCTAAGAGCTCCTCAGTTGTCGGGTTTTCGGTGAAGTATCCAAGTGAAATATGATACTGGTAATCCTCGTCCAGTTTCAGTGTAAGTATTTCTGCAATGGCTGTTCTTGTGCTGTCTAGTCTTGCTGCTTCCTCAGCCACGGGGTCGACTGCCAACGCGATAACACCACTCTGCAATATAATGAAACGTTTCACTTTTAGCCTCAGGGGGGAATTCAAGTTTAAACACAGACCGTCTAGACGACTTTTGGACCATTTGGTACAAGTTTCGATTGAAGCGTCCCGAGGAAGTTTGGCCGGCCAGTTCTGCGGTGACCTGGCCACATCGTTGGCACCCTGACAAATAGTTATATGGTAGCTTGCTGGAGGCAGCAGAACAAGCTTCTTGCTGTACGCGTACGACTTGATCTCATGGTGAACGTCCAAAAGATCAGAGTAGAGCTGACTTTTTCGTGATAAATGGCAGATAACGGTGTTACCGCCAAAGGACCTGGCCTGGCCGTTCTGGCTGAATTTTCTTGTATCAATAGAGAATGATGTATTCATTCTCCTTCTACTAGTATTTAGAAATTATTTGTCCGCGTAGAAACGGCAACTGCGTGGTCATTTATATTTGTAGCGCGTTCGGTGCAGTTTATTAAGGTTTCAAGAGTCTGGTTAATTTTTTTCTAGATTGGGTAATATAATGTTCCATCACTACTTTAAATTTATTCTCCGTAAAAAAGAAATTTTGAACAAAAAAATAAACTCATGCATGTGCCACCCTTTCTCTCCGAATTATTATCGTCAGAACTTGTACAAAAAGAGTAAAATTCTTTCCAAGACCCATTCGCAGAACAATGACCACACGTTGCGACTCTACTTTTTACCTCTTAGTCTGGAAATAAAACCAATGCGTAATTGCAACTGCAGATTTCAAACTTTAAAAAACCCTTTGACCCCGCAATCCAGTCAATTGGGCGAACTCACTCCACGTGCTGGTACTGGCCAGTCCAAGGATCTAGATCTCGTTCTTCGAAGTATATCCTAAACGGGTAATTTTGTGCTGGTACACTATATCGAAAAGCATTTTTTTTTTTTCACAACTGGAACAGCTAAGAGCTGAAGAAACTAGTTATGTTTAACAGAGACCGCTATTCAACAGGCTCTTCATGAACCACATGTGCTAGATTCTAAAGGAGAAGGGAAAAATTTCTCTAAGAAACCTGTACAAAAAATAGTATTTATATCCCTCCTTGGGGATCTCATTTTTTCCCTATTTTTTCGAATACTCACAAACTAACTCATCCTTCATACAATGGAAAAGAATCAAGTTGAGGAAAGTGTTGAAGTTAATCCCCAGGATGCCATCAAGTTTGAGAAGGAGCTGGGTTTCCGCGAGGCTCTTACGAAGTATCGACCCGCGGTGCTGTGGTCTCTTGGTATCTCAACTACCATTATTATGGAGGGTTATGATACCGCTTTGATGACTAAGCTAATTGCCTTTCCTGCCTTTGTCGACAAGTTTGGCCTTCCTGGTAAGAATGGCCCAACTATTTCTGCTAAATGGCAGGCTGCTCTCACCAATAGTGCTACCGCCGGAGAGGTTCTAGGCTTATTCATGTTTGGTTTGATCACAGAACGATATGGTTACAGATGCAGTTTGATGACTGCTTTGATTTTAATTACAGCTTTTATTTTTGTTCTGTTTTTTGCTAAGAATCTGGGGACTTTAGTTGCTGGTGAAGTTCTCTGCGGTATTCCTTGGGGTGCTTTCCAGTCTATTACTGTTACTTATGCTGCCGATATATCCCCCCCTGCTCTCCGTGGTTACTTGACTTCCTACGTCAACATATGCTGGGTTTTTGGCCATTTCTTGTCTTCCGGTATTTTAAGAGCTCTCTTGGATATTCAGGATCAAGACAACTCGTACAAGATTGCCTTTGCTCTCCAGTGGATCTGGCCTGTTCCTCTTTTCGTTGTCATGTACTTTGCTCCCGAGTCACCCTACTGGCTGGTGAGAAATAATAAGATGGATGAAGCAAGAAGGTCTGTGGAACGCATGCTTAACTGCAAAGAGAAGGAGTCTGAGATTGCTGTTGTCTTATCTAATGTTATTGTCACCAATGAGCTTGAAATGGAAATGAAGAGAAACTCAAAATTTACTGATATTTTCAAAGGATCAAACTTAAAGCGAACCAATGTCGCTTGTCTCTTTTGGGTGGTCCAAGCATTCTATGGCTCAGCAATCACCGGATACTCAACTTATTTCTTCCAACAGGCCGGACTTTCCACCACTTACTCTTTTAACTACACCCCCTAACATCCCAAAACAACCCCCCCGATCGAGCTCCTCTGTGAGGGGCTTTCAATTTTACATCGGTTTGCCTAACTCATTTGATCGAAAACCGATCAAATATTTTTTTTTTCATCGGTTTTCAGCCAGATTTTACATCGCTTTTTTACGTGAGAGAGAAACCGATCAAATGGGCCCAAAACCGATGTAAAAGGTCCTGATTCTTAGGCCTTTTCAGCTCGACCGATGAAATCT
>PPNW03000011.1:0-235194 GCA_003708315.3 Groenewaldozyma salmanticensis
TCGCAAATGTTGAGTAGCTCATACTCGTAATCCTGACCTCGAATATCTATAGTGATAAATTTCGGTCTTCTAATAACAAACTTGAACCCAACTGATGAAGCTCCCTCCACAAGAGCTCCCTCATCTGGTGATGCAGCCTGGTACTTGATGGTCCCATCGTCCTTGACTTCAGGAATAACTGTATGGCAAGATGCTAAAAGAGTGAAAAACTCCTGAATTACTTGTCCAATTTCATCTTCATTCATGTCTTCGCGTAGTTTGTCGAATGTGTTATACTCCACTCCAGTCCCTTCCGCAGAGGACATTTTCATTTCCTCAGTGATTTCCGAGGCAAAGCATTTCCCAGCAATCGAGCATGACTTGAACTCCATGATATTCCTGGTTAATGTCCCTGTTTTATCCGAGAAAATATATTCAATCTGACCTAGCTCCTCTACTAAACTTGACGTTCGACAAATTGCTGGAGTATCAGTTTCCTTGTAATACATATCCAAATCAGAACTGATGAGCATAGCTTGGTAAAACTTGATAATCTCCACTGTAACAAACAATGAAATTGGCACCAAGTTAGAGTACAACACCCAGTATGTCAATATATCTGCAAAGAACTGTTTCACAAGATTAGTACCCTCCAGGTTCAAGTAAAACATTGTATGTGTCCACTGCTTGATTTTGATCACATTACCCATACTTGAAATGATTGCCAAAATGAGCAAAATGGAGAATAGGAATAAAATCTGTAAGTTAATCATTCTTTCCACTGCAGTTCTCTTAATAGGCGTAGCACTTGCATTTCTCATTAACTTCGTCTCGTGTCCTGTGAACACCACCACACCGTGAATCCAGGGGGTATTTCTTAAAGTGGCACCCCTCAGTAGCAATTGCTCTGGTGATAATGGAACTTTGCCTGTGGACAACTCGATTGTAGCGTCGTAAGTATACAAGCTGCTATTGGGCTGCTCTGACAGCAGTTTTCCCTTCATCTGGGCTAGATCCTGCGGTGACACTAAATGGGATGTCTCTGGTCGGGCCTGTTTGATTTTCAAGTTGGTCTCACCATCCAGGTTTGCGGTTTCAATGTAACACAACCCTTCAGGCTCTGATGATGCTAATAGTACAATATCTGCAGGGAAGGGTTCCTCAGAGTTTACTTTCAGAACATCGCCCACAGCAACTTTGATCCATCTTCTTTCCTCAAAATGCCCCGTTGACGGATTGAGCACGTGAACTTTTGAGTTATTAAGCTCTTTATCGGCATTTCCTCGCTTGAAATCCTCAATCAGCTCTTTCACTGCTGACACCAAAAGTACAACTAGTAGCGTACCCACTGTAGTGTATCTATTCGTTGGTGACACGTTGGGAACTTGCTGAATAGCAGCAGTGCATAGGAAAAACAGGTTCGCGTACTTGGAGAACTGCTCAAACAGAAACTTGGGCAAGAAAGTAGCCACATTGTACTTAGTGGTACTGATATGGTTATCCTTGTATCCTGAACTAGCATGTCCCACTGGATTATTAATATATATTTCTCGAGGACCCAACGTAGATGTGTCCTTTTCACTTTGACGAGTTAGTTTGCGCCATATCCTTCGAATATCAAAATCTTGCGACTCCTTATCATCAACATAGCCGCCGCTGGAACCTCCCGCAGCTCGACGACCTCCGGCTGGGACATCGGTTTCTTGATTGTTGAAATGATGTTGATGATGATCAGTGAGCGGTAGATCCATTTCACTGTACGACTGGCCAAATCCTAGCTTAGACTTGACATTAGAGTACAACCCGGAGATGCCACTTTTCGGCTGTCGCGTACTTTTCAATTCTGAATGGTGGTAGTACGGCGAAGATGAAGAGCTCCCTACTCCTCCAATACCAACTCCCATGGACGTATTCTTTTGCGGAGTGGTTGTATTATAGTTCTGCAGCATGCCTCCATCAGTACGAACAGTCCCTGCAACCCCTGCATAAGACGATGGAGCATCCAGGAAATCTTGGTCGTCTAAACCGCCTCCTGCGCCCAGGTTTCCACCAATGCCTATCCCGTCGAAATAATCGCTATCCCCTGGTATTCCTGATGGGGCATATGAGTCCACGGTAGTTATGCCATTGTGTGGCATGTATGGATCTGATGCAGTGCTATTATTTTGGTTATTGGCGTTGTTGTAAATGCCTCCTCCAGGGATAGCATTGGAAGTGGCAGCCCAGCTATCTTGGCGCGTGTTTCTCGCGGGCTGAGGTTCTGTAGTAGTAGCGTGAAAGTCATTACTGCTGTCGTGGATCAAAAGGTCGTCGTCATCATCACCAGCCATGAATGGGTTGTTGGTGCTACCATTCTGCTGTTGGCCATCAACCCCAGAGCCAATGGAGGGGTGGTCAATAAGATTGAACCCAGAATTGGACATCCACCAGAGCCGTTACAATAACTGGAATGCTAAGAGAACTTGTACTAGAAGCTTATATTTCAAAAAAGCTCATATAAATAAGCTGAGAGCTGAGTAGGACGGTATAATAATAATCTCTGTGAAAAGTAGTTCGCGAGTTATAAACTCTGTTCTGTGCTAAGCCTAAAAATATATATAGAAAACTGAGAAGATTTGAAAGAGGCGCGCGATTGACGATGCCTGAACATTAATTCATAGATCTATATGAATTTGATTTATGAAACTGGCAATTGAATGAAGAACAAAGTGTTTCTCTTATATACACGTTCTGTAAGATACTTGGCAAGCTTCAAAAGCCTGAGACGTTAGCTGTACCGAGGCTAAGCCTGCGTAACAAAAGCCCCCTATATCTCAACCGTGTCAGTCTCTTCTTCAGAACGCGCTGAGACCGCTTTCGCTTCGCACTTACACCCCTCCAGGTGTCTTTACCCTTTACCCGTTCAAAGACTGCAAATGAGACATACATATCTCTGAGTGGATATACATCCACGCGTATATATACATATATCAAGCCGGCTAGGCACAGAGCAGTGTCTCTCCTCCGGGGAACATATGTCAGCCGTTCTTGATTATATAATATATTTTTTTACAGGACTAAAAATCGTAGCCCTAAAAATATACTTCCCAAAGTAGATGCTTCCACGTCACAAACACTGCGATCGAGCCTAATTATTAGTATGGACTAGGGCACAATACTCAAGCCCACGCTTACCGGCACACTGCCCTTTCTCACTACTATCCACACACACACACACAGATCGAAGAAGCACAAGAAAAAAACCGACTCTTGAAATAATTTCTTGAAACTCTCTTTTCTTCAACATTTAGTTCATTTATTATATTTCATTTAATACACACAAAACAAAAATGTAAGTGAGGAAAAACGACAAAACATACACAGGCGGAATCTATTCATGATATATCCTCAGGGGGAGACAGAGGTTGAGAAAGTTGGTTCTAGGTTGTCATATTTTTGGAAGAGTGGACTTCACATACCCTGGTGGATATATCATGTTTCTAGAATTGAACAACGAAATGCTAACTAATTTTTTTTCAGGACTAAGAGAACCAAGAAGGTCGGAATCACAGGAAAGTACGGTGTCAGATACGGTTCATCTCTGCGTCGTCAGTGCCGAAAGCTTGAGCAGCAGGCTCATGCCAGATACGACTGCAGCTTCTGCGGAAAGACCACCATCAAGAGAAAGGCCACTGGTATCTGGGACTGCAAGGCTTGCGGAAAGACCGTTGCCGGAGGTGCTTACTCACTCACCACTGCTGCTGCCACCACTGTCAGATCTACCATCAGACGTCTCAGAGAACTTGCTGAGGCATAAGTGTGGACAATGAAGCAACAGAACCCCAAAAACTACCAAAGGATCTGGAGGGATTATTTATATATTACACATATACTGAACAATTTCTTCATTTGACAGTCTGAGAAAAATGCCGAGTACAGCTACATTTCTATTTGATCAAAAAGCGTAGGACTCTAAGTACCCTTGTTTGAATCCACTCTCTGGCTGTATCACTCAAAGAAATGCACACCCGAGAACTAGAGAGCCCATTGTAGAAGCGATAGCAAATGAATGCCTTCGCCCTCCCCAATTCCCCATATCCAAATGCCCGCAAGCCCAAGATGGGAAGTCTAAAGTGCGAGGGAACAAAATAAACTTATGTAACTTGGCCCTGGGCATGTGTCAGCAGTAGGTGGTAAACAATCTTTTTCGTGAAGGGCAAATTAGTTATATAAGGGAAAAGAAAAAAAAAAATTTATATAGAGATTTAGCCAAAACCCGTTGACCGAGAGAGAAAGACAGCCATATCGTTCGTTTCTATCACAACTTCTCTTTCTTTCATTACAAGATATTTTTTTTCTTGACCAACCTTTATTTAACGCTTTTTTCTTTCTATTTAAATGACTTATACACGATGCAGTCTTCATATCCATATTCTGACGATAAAAGTGGTCATTTAGATGATAATTCCAGGGATCGTGGCGGCGGCGGCGACACTATAGATACTACTACTATTACTGATACCCCTGCGAAAAATATCGGTGGTGCTGAGTGTAGCATTTGCCTCGAATCGCTTGATTGTATACCAGCCGAAGACAACGGCTCAATTGCAACGCTAACTTCGTGTAACCACAGTTATCACAATGCTTGTATACGTGCATGGTCTCAGCGGACAAACAGTAAGTTGTTTTGTGATTTTCAAGTTAGTTGTTTTTTTGGGGGGGGGCCTTTTCTCTAACATACTCTAGAATGCCCAACATGCCGAACTAGATTCAATGTGATTAGCTTAAAACCGGCCATTGATGCTGTTACTTCTACGAGTACATACATTGTACTAGATAAGGACATCCAGGTAGAAACTGATGGTGGTGATAGTGCTGCTGTCGCTGGTGCTGCTGCCGCTGCCAGTGCTTTTCTGGAGGAGAACGGTTATGACGATGGGGATAGCTACTACGACGATATACTCTTTTGCAGAGATCCGATAAGGCTGAGCAACTTGGGAGATGACCTAGATGGGTGTGTTGTTTGTGGTACAGGTGACAGAGACTACGAGTTGCTGGTTTGTGACGGGTGTTTTCGAGGTTTCCATGCTAATTGCTTGTTAATGGGAGAGATGCCGGCTGTTCTTAACTGGTTCTGCCCCAGCTGTGAGGTAACGAGTTCATCTGGAACTCGTCAAAGGCGCAGAGCACATACGGGGAATGTTGTTTCCTCGTCTTCGTCCTCTTCGCTATTACTAACTTCATCCTCGTGGTCCCCTTCGTCTCTGGCATCTTCGTCGAGAAGAGCACCCCGCATTCGGAGATCCCGTAGGGGTTTTCCGGCGACACAGCCCAGAGCTTCTTCTTTATCTCCTCCAGCATCAACCCGGGAGGTTCAGCATCAATCCGCAATGTCGTCGCCCGGCGGCGCAGAGTCGCCGCCAACACGTGTAATGTCGCCCTCGGAGGTGCAGTCCTGGGAAATGCTAGAGCAAGCATTGATAGATGGCGAAGATCAAGCTCAGGAAAATAGACAGGTAGAAGGGAGTAGGACAGAGCAAGAATCAAGAGAGTTACCCCCTAGGAAGCTGAAGCGGCCATCTCGGCTAAAGAGAGGGAATAATAATGAGGAGCAATCTGCTAGTGATACGTGCCGCGAAGATGAAGGCGCTCCACATAAAGGTGACCAGCCTACTTTTGTTCAGTCGCTTCTTTCAAGCATCCGCAGTCAGCCTGCGCCGCCAACAGTCACAAATACACCTCTCAGAGCTACAGTTGTACCGAGCAAACGGCATTTTTCATCATCTCCAACTATGGAGGAGCCTTCGAGAAAGATGTTCTCCCCCAGCAAAAGTGCTCCCAACTCTCCTGAATCGTTGCCTAGTCCACCGGTGCTGGGACTGGATACCAAAGAACAAGTGCAGTCTGTTGTGCGTAATATCTTGCGGCCGATGTATAGATCTGGCAAGATTGATAAAACCCAGTATACTCTAATCAACCAACGAGCCAGTCGAGCAGTGTATCAGCTTATTCTTTCACTCGGTCTATCTGCATGTTCTTCGCCTTCATCTTCTTCCTCTGAGAAGGAGGGAGACTCGGAAGAAAGGCCATGGCATGCGTTTGTCCAGGAGTGTGTCGACAAAGAGCTCAAAGGTATGGATTTGTGAGAGGGGCGCACGCGTGCCTAATTTATACATATCTTCTTTTTTTTTATTATTATTATTTATATTTATTTATTTGTTCACTTTTTGCTTGTTCAGCTTGGTAATTTTTTTTATTTCAAATGCATTGGATATTTTTTTCTGGCTAGGTTCATAACAGCCGGGTAGATATAGAACTACAAATCAGTTTCAAACACAGGTAGTCTTTCAATCATGACACGGGCCTTTTCATAGACAGTGAACGTTACAGCCTGACCGGGAGCAACACGCATAACTCTTGGGGTAATACCCTTGTACAATGCAGCCACACCTTCTTGTTTGACGAGCTGTCCTGCGATTCTGTTAAAGCGAGCAAGTCCCGACTCGGTAGATGCACCGGATTCCCGTTGCATTCTGGTTTTTATTGTGTCCAGAGGTGCATTTGAAAGAGGGCCCAATGCACCGGATATCAGACCAATAAGAGAGGTCTGCCATGCTGGTAGAGGGACGTTGTCGCCATGCATTTCCTGAAGTTTCTGTTTTAAACCAGAATACACTGTAAAGTTCACACCCTGGTTGGTGGCCTGTCTAGCCGCAGTGAGAACTACTCCTCTGTACACAGCGCTGAAGCCTTCTTCCCGAATTACAGTGTAGAGACAATGCGCAGCGTTTCTGTATTTGGGCGTGTCCACCGGGTCGGCGAGCGAGTGGTGTTGTGCTTGTAATCTAATCTTGATAACTTCCGTAGGGTTTACCACCAAGACTGCTTCGGTGAGTCCAGCGCCCACGCCAGCAGTAAAAGTTCCCAGGGTTTTTATAGGAGTTCCGTCAGCCGGTGCGAGTTTCCGCTTGAAATACTCGTAAGATGAGAATCTGATAGCCATCTTGGGCGTTATCCCCACAATCACTGCGCCTAACCCTTTGTAAAGACCTAACGGGGTCTCCTTCTTGATAATCCTAGCTCCAGTAGCGAAAAACCCACGCGGTTTGACACCCGGCGTCTTTTTCTGGAGCTGCATACGAACCTTGATTGTGTCGAGAGGATGGCATGCAGAAGCCTCCATCATGCCTGCGATACCACCGGCAAGGAGGTCAACCGCGGCGTGACTGCTCTTTTTTTTTTCAACCATGTTTGTAAGGACAAGTATAGAAGAAGGATGTAATGAATAAAAAAGAAGAAGAGCAAACCAAAAAAAATAGGATTTGTATTTATATAAGTAACCGGGATAGGATAAATGGAAGTTAAGCTGAATCGCCCAGTGTCCGTTGATCCGGGGTCACAAAAGAAAACACGAGCACACCTAGATGAATATCGATTTCTCGCAGCAGCGAAAAAAAAAATTAGTACTAGGTTTGAGAGATGAGTGAAAAGAGTCAGGAGAGAAGTTTGATTCCGAGTTTCCAGGGATTTTCTGCTTGGGCCGGTAGGGGTTTCGTTCAGAGGTTAACGGGGGGGAGTGAAACACACGCTTAAGAGAGCCTCAGAGAGTAAGAAAGACAGTAGAAAAGAAAGAAAGAACCCAGGAAGAGAAGCCCATGTATTTATAGCCACGAGAAATCCATGCTTCATGGCCCCCTCAGAAAGAAAAAAAGTGCTTTTGGGGAGCGAAAAGCAAAAGCAAGAAAATCCAGGTCAAAATCTGGGGTAAATGTCACGTGCTCGGGTGTTCAGTCACACCTCGGCCTCGGCTGGTTTCTGATGATCACTTTCTTTAGCTCTATGATGGGACTATCAATGATTTACCTGATATACATAAGCTGTGACTCTTTTTTTCTTGTTATTTCCATGTTGGTTCCCGAGATTGTCCGTTTATTATTCGGGGTTAGCTCGAAGTTTGACATCTCTACTGACGTGCTACCTACGACCGGGTCTCTTGGGACGAGCAAACTTGTTTGCGCCGTTGAGTCCATTGTGGCTGGATGCTGTTGTCTCTGGGTGCAGCTCTTTTTGTAGGCGGTCCTCGGAGAACTCAGAGCCATCTGTAGCTTCCAGCACGAGAGGTATCGGCAACTTGGTGTAATCCTTGGCTGCCGATACTAGTGATTCGCGATTCGAAGCGTACACCATTCTCTCTTTGATCTTGGAGCCAGTCGGGCAGGTGTAGATAAATATCAGTGGCTCCTGGTCCTCGCCTTGGTGTGAGTGTTTGTACTTGTATATGGTGTACTGAGGGTTCACTGGGTCAATGAACTTAGTAAGGTCATCTCCAGAGCTAAGTGGCTTTTCATTGGCCAGATGTACAGTTTCATCCTTGAGGTCTATTTGCAACGCCAAAGCCTTGGATTCAGAAGTCTTAGCTAAATCTCGAAGAGACCTTTCTACGTCGGGGTCGATTTTGAATTTCAATCCCCCACCACTGCTGTTAGTGCTGCCACTGCTGCCTGTGGAAGATTTTCCGTGAATGTGGCTTCTTCCTCCAGCAGTACCCATCATTCTATCAGTCTCGGTTTCTGCCACGTCTAGCAGCGATCGCTCCTCCTCGGTCAGAGGTGCAGAGGCGTTCAAGTGCGCTTCATGCGCTTTCCATCCTTCCTTGCTTACCTCGTCAAGGTCTGTCCAGAACAAAATGTTACTGAACCGCTCTGAGCCGCCTAGTTCCCGATGAATGGTGTTTGCACTGGAGGAGTAAAGCATCTTGCTTCGAACCGGAGCGCTGTTTGGCACAAATGCAATGAACGCATACTTATCATCCTTGAAATTCCCATTATCGCTGTGCTTGTAGACAATGTACCTTGCCTCTTTCTCGTTCAGATGCTTAGATACCAATGGAAAATCTTCCTCGTAGGTTGCACTGCTCTCGGCTATAGGTCCTGGCTCACATGCTTCGTCTTGAATTGTGAGTACGATGGCTCGCTGACCACCTTCCAGAAACTCCTGGAACTTTTTCTGAAGCTCCGGAGAGACTACATTGATGGTTAGTGTCATTGATTGACAAACATGCTTGATGACCTTTCTTACCTTGAATTCCGGATTGCGTTGACATTGCTAGTTTAGACAAGTGATATAGTTGTAACAGGTGCCTATCTCTGAATTTCGATTGATGAGCTAGAGCAGCTTAATGGAATGTGTTTATGTAAGCGGTCTGATATCGTCTACGGCAGCGAGCCATGGTTTACAGCGGAGACTCTGCTTCAGCTCTATTCGAAGCTCTTGGGTATGTAGCTTTAGAGAGATAAACTGCGCATGTTTGCTCTTACAAGTGCAAGTGGTGTAAATGTTCTTTGTCCTGACGGGCATCGGCAGCTAATGCACCTGCTGATGTCTGTGCTGCTCAAATAGCTCGCACATGTATGCACGAACGGTATTCAAGTATTCTATTCATTATCAATTACTTGAGAACTCTATAGGAGCAAATTGAGGAATTCAAAGCTCTTGTTCAGCAACATTACAAAGGAAGAAGACACTCTGGGAATGGCTGCACCCTTGAGGTCAAACCGCTGTCAAACCGCTGTCAAACCTGCCAGACAAAGACACAATGTTATCACCAATGTTCTCCTCGTACCTCCACCAGTAAACAAACGCTGATGTTCATAGAGCATCATTATCTCCCAGCCAGACCAAATACAAGGAGGCCATGTTACGAGTGATCTCGAAATGAAACGCGTCCGACTCGAGATCGAACACGAAAAAAAAATGCCTGGCCTATGTAATATTTCAGCATATCGCATACCAGACGCGTGTCAGACGCGTCTCTATTTGTATCTCACATGTGCAGTAAAGCTGGACTGAAACATAGCAGCGCCCAATGGTGATATCAATTTAGAGTTCATGAGACCGGTGCACACAGGTCACTCTAGACAATCTAGACAAATAAATCACAAGGGAAACAGAGAGCAGCACCAATATACTGTGGGCGCTCCTTTGTTTGATTTGTGAGATTTACGAGATAGAGGTTATTTATACACGCCCTAGCACACTCTTTATATATATACATATACACTCAACATCTGCTAGCATCAATTTTTGAAACTGTCTACTCAACACGCGTTCGAAAATAGGTTGGATTATTGTTTTTCACGCCTGTGTGCTGGTTGGAAATTTGGAGATCTTCAGCGGTGCATAAAAAATTATAGATTCCATAGCTGCGATCTCGTTCATGCACACAACTTAGTATTGAGTGTACGCAGCTGCCCTTCTCTTTTTCTCAGTCTTTTTCTTGCCTCACAAATATCATATTTTTTTTTTCAAGGGGATTACTAGTGTCTTACTAGAAACCTCAAGGAGTTTATCCTTAGAAGCTTGCTGTCAAAAAGCAACAGGTTCTGCTTCTTATAGCAAAAAGCGTGGACCAGAGAGCGTTCTCTGCTCTTTTTGGTGTCACCTCATTAGTGGGTTCGACAAGGCGAGTAAGCAGTGAAGAGCTCTTGAAAGTCTTTAAAGAATTAAAAAAAAAAAGCTGGTTTCTAACTTTTTAGGCAAGAGTAACCATTTAAACTCAGGTGGGACCACCTAGTAACACAAGCTTCTCGCTTGAGCTTATATTCCCTGCAGAGCGAAGGCTGCAGTACATTGAAAGAAGCCCTTGGGGATCCACTCCAGGAGATAGCAATAAACAGAAACTTATTGCTTTTGGATAAGTTTTAACAGCAACTTACAATACAGGTGAACTTTTAGTATTTATTATTCTTTTCCTTAGAATGAATTCACCTCCATTCCACAAACAAGCAAGCGGAGACTGCGATAACAGTTCATCAATATCGTCAACCTCAACTCCTCCACCGATATTCAAAATACCGCCAAAAAATGCATTACGGGCTCATTCATCGCCGAGCCTGCCGTTCTTATACCCAAGGTACTCCCCTCGTTTATTTGACGACATTTCGTTTTTGCCCACTAGAAACAACCCAGACGTGGTCAAACTGAAGCAAAACAACAGAGAAAAGGACACAAATGAGCAGCAGCAGCATCAACATCAGGAACAGATCACGTCGGCTACTGTCACTAGGCTGATTGTGCAAATGACGAGTCACGATATACTGGATTACAACTTTATGTCTGACTTTTTCCTGACTTTCCGTACATTCATGTCTGCGGAAGATCTTTCAAAGTTGCTATTTACAAGGTTTGCATGGGCAATCGATTTCAACTCAAGGCACAAGGCAGCCAGCGACTCAACCTCATCATTACCAACCTCTTCATCAGAAATAGGAAGAGATGTTGCATTACGGACATTTGTGGTACTGCGACACTGGGTCCTAAATTTTTTCCCAGATGACTTCGTACCATCGTTTCAGCGCCGGTCAGAGTTCAGTAACGCGGTCAACCGGCTGTATAACTGGGACAAGGTCCAGAATGATGACAAAATAATGCATATGTTTCACCAGCTCAAGAAATCATGGCTCAAGTCCTGCTGCATGTATTGGGACCTGGGGTCACCGGACTCGGAGAATTTTGACCTAACTTTGCCTATTTTTCCCGGAGGTTCCTTTGGTAATGCCAAAGTTGGTACCAGGCACAACGGTGCTGAGTATGATGGTGACATTGACGGGCCCGAGGCACGACGACTTACTCTACTTTCTTTCTACAAAGGCCCCATCAAACCGGTTTTAAGCAGTAGCGACCTGAGGGGAGCTGCTGCTGCTCACAATGTAGCACCGGTGCTTTTGAATGACCTCGAGGAAATGCATGGCAATCTTGCACTAGCTGTTGGATCTCTCATCAAAGGAGGTATCACTTTGTCTGGGGACGTGGAGGTTAAAGGTATAAAGCCTCGGACACCTCTGAGGAAGCTCAAATCCACGCACAACTTGAGGGTGTCGTTCAAAGATGAGGAGGAGGAAATACCCGAGAATACCAGGAGTCAACGAGATAATCTGGCAAGAATGCTTGACTCATGGGAAGCTAGTCCTGACAGAAAAGTGTCCAAGTTTATGAACAAAGTTATAAGCATGATGGATCTAAGGCAAGGTGTTAAACGGACTCGTGGGGGCAGGAACAAAAATACTGGCATTTCGTCTGACGGGTCGGGAAGAATTGATATTTTGAGTGCTCGCGTTATTGAAGAGCTGGACCAAATTCTGAAAACTCAAGAGGAGCAAGCTAATGATTTGTTCAATGATGATGACACTGAAGAAGAGGGCGGCAGGAGGGCTCCTATCAGAGCACCGTTCAATGAGCTTCATTTCAGCAACACAGACAACAGCAGCATCAATACATTTGAGGAAGATCCCTCACCAACAAAAAGACCTCGAGTAAGCAGTAACGTTAACAGCAGCAACCTAGTTTACTCCGACCTTGCAAGCAATGAGGGCGTTGGCCAGAATGGTCGGACAATGTCTCACAGTCATAGTAACGACATTATCATTTTACCCAGAGTCAGGCAACATAACAGACGACCTGTTTCTACCACTTCATCTAACTCGTCTTCCTCATTGTTCAATGCCCGTCGTATATCTATGATTGATAGTCTGAGGATCACTGACCAGCTGGCAAATACTTCTTCCGAGGATTCGTTGCCCATAGGGGCACACGAGGAGTCAGAGGAGGACCAGGAGGAAGGCCACGAGGAAGCAGAGCCAGCAGCGAAAGTAGAAACCACAAATCAACCCAGCAAGACTGAAGTGGCCACCACCAGCCAATTCAAGAGATGCAGTATAATGAGTAAGGCTTCAGTGTACACCTATGAAACGTATGACTCAGATATTCATGGCAGTAGTACCGGCACGATGAGGCAAGGCTCGAGATCGATTAGAACAAACTCCAGAAGTAACACATCATTGGCATCTGATATTGTTGACGAGTCTCCCTCGAAAAGCACCACTACAGGCCCAGGCAATGCGTTCAGGCTGCGTCGACTACAGAACCATGATAATCTACGAGAAATTACCAACTTCTCACAGCCTTCAACCAACCACATGGGAGAATTGTCTGCAAGTGATGATGACGATGACGATGACGATGACGATGACGATGACGATGATGAAGACGACGCTGAAGAGGAAGCGAAGGAGGACCAGGATGCAGTAAGCTATGACAGTGATTTAGATGATGATGACTGTTCGTTTCAGAGTTCAAGCAGTCAGCTCGAGGATGTTGACCTGAATAGCGATGAGCCGATAGCTCTGGAGGCTACCGCACAGCCATTCGGGATTAGACAGGTAGACTATGAAGAGAGAAATTCTTCATCTTCCTCCGTTGATACCGGTACTAGTTCTTACGCCAGTGGTTCTATGGATACGGCTCGGCAACACAATACTCGAACTAGCCACCGACAAAATAAAACACCAGTGGGTTTGGCTTCTGCCGCTGCTGCTGCTGCTGCCTCTGTTGCTCCTGCTACTGCAAACGTTGACACGGATGTGATTGATCCAGAGGAGAATGCTTACTCTGGGGTCGATCCTCGTATTGCAGCTGAGCTGGCTGCGATACCCGATGACACACCAGACGAGAGTGCGCTGAGAATAGCATTAGAGAAACTGGAAGGGAAGTATGTCAAGAAGGAGAAGAGTGGCAATGAGAAGTCAGCTTTATCAGCAGTGGAAGCAGAAAGTAGTGAAGATGACGAGCCTGAGTTTGAAAGTCAAGGCATGGAAAATCAAATGATTCTTGAACCTGCCGAACCTTTTTGCATGCCCAAGGATCTCTCGGGTGGGTTTACTCTTCAGCTTGACCCATCTTCACATAGTTCCAACTTGTATCGTGCTGCATTTGATGCTAAGCCCAACATCAGCCAACTCAACATTCCTGCGGGGATTGATGCAAATAACGAGATGGAGGACTCTGAAGAGTCGGTAGGAGGGGCATCTCGCGAGACTACAATCAAACACAAAGAGGTAGTAGCTGCTGACAATGATTATTCAAACATGAAACCGCCGCCAATTCCAGTCTCACCAGAGTACCATCAAAGTCTCCGTCATAAACTTTCTGCCAGGTCTTTGCGTGCCAAGGTCTCAATAAAATCATTTAGGGAAGCTCGTTTGAAGAAAGCGCAAGAAAAGGCCAAGCAGCAGCAGCACCTGGAGCAAAATACGGAGCTTCCGGTTAAAACATACCAGCCTACGCATACCCCATTTATTCTTAACTATAGCTCGGAGGCTATCTGTGAGCAACTTACACTTATTGAGAAGGACGCTTTGGCGGAGGTCGACTGGAAAGATCTCATTGAACTTAACTGGAGCAGAGGATTACCGCCTACTCAGAGTTGGCTTGGGCTACTAGTTTCCAAAAGCATGCGTGGGGTTGATATATCAGTGGCAAGATTCAATTTAATGGTGAACTGGGTCAAGTCTGAGATTGTACTGACCAAAAATTTGACAGATAGGGTACAGACAATATCTCGGTTTATACATGTGGCACATCATGCCAGGTTTATTCAGAATTACTCTACAATGATGCAGATTGTACTGGCACTGGTTTCACTGCCAGTTTCTGTGGGGTTCATGCCGGTCACTTGGGCCCGGGTACCACAGGGAGACAAGGATTTATTGCTTCAGCTTGAAGAGCTGATTGTACCCACCAGAAACTTCCACAAACTCAGATCAACTTTAAACAATATTGACCCCAATATCGGATGTATCCCATTTATTGGCCTTTATATCTCGGACTTGACGTTTAACGGAGAGCTGCCCACATTCATTCCCAAGCCTGAAGCGACGCCATGTAAGAATAACAACATCCTGTCGCCAGTCGACGATAGCAAGTTGGTGAATTTCGAGAAAGTGATGAACGCAGCCTCGATTGTGAAATCTCTGATACAGTGCATTGAATGGTCTAAAAACTACCATTTCAAAGCTGAGCAAGACTTGCTGGCAAAGTGCCTCTATGTGCGATCTTTGACCATAGAAGAGATGGAACTTTGCATACAAAACATTGATAATCCATAGTCATGTACCACTAATTAAGCTTAGTATCTCCTCTCCTCAGTAAAACGAAGGGTCGAGCTGGACAAAGCAGCATTGTCAGTCATAATAATCATCTCTTTCGGCAAGTTGACCTTCTAGTCGCTCTCTATCTTCCTCAGTGAGGACTCGAGGCATGTATGAAATAGAAGGTTCAGTCCTTGTATAAAAACAATGATCACCGCGTAAAGAGTCCTGCCGTAGGCTTTGTGCGGTTTTGTTTGTGTAACGGGGTTGGTCAACATTTTGTATTCTACGTTCAACTTGGGTTCGTTTTCGTGCGACATCAGAGTCAGCAAACTCCTGGTTCGCCCTATTTATCTGACCAAGGTTCTTGAGCAAATTGCCCATGAGACGTTTACCTCGAGCGTTGTCATTGCGTTGAGACATGCTGTAGCTAGAGTGACTGAAGTGACTGGAGTGACTGGAGCAGGCTTGCTGGAGTAAGTGATTGAACGATGACCTCAAAGCCGTGCGCCTATCCAGCCTATTACTGTTAGGTGAAAACAGATTTCTGAGAATTTCAAAGATCGGCAGGAAATAAATTTATCAAGCTTGAAAAAAAAAAAAAAAATTAAAAAATAAAAAAAAAAAAAAAATTTCAAAAGCTTTTTGTATATCCACCAAACAAACTTTTTTCTTTGGCTGTTTTGATTCTGGTCTATTTTTTTTTTGCTCAAACAACATACATACCTGGGAACAATGTCTGACGACGTAAGTATAACCCTTTATTAGTGACTGCTTCATTTTGGTTCTAACTCCAATCCAGGTCATTTGGCAAGTTATAAATCATCAGTTCTGTGCTTTTAAGCTCAGTGCACCCAATGGACAGAACTTTTGTCGAAACGAGTACAACGTAAGTCTACAATTTTTTGGAGTTTTGTTTTGTTTTTTGCTGGCGAGTTTTCTTCTAACGAATAGGTTTCTGGATTGTGTAATAGAAACTCATGCCCGTTAGCAAACTCGAGGTATGCCACAGTCAGAAACGTGGATGGTAGACTTTACCTTTACATGAAGACTGCTGAGCGAGCACATACGCCTGCTAAACTGTGGGAACGAGTAAAGCTATCGAAGCAGTACAGCAAAGCGTTACAGCAGATTGACGAACGACTGATTTACTGGCCTGGGTTCTTGATACATAAGTGCAAACAGAGGTTAACTCGACTTACACAGGTAGCTATCCGTGAGAGAAAGCTGACTCTCAAGGAAGAAGAGCGACATTACTCTGCCACTGCCAATAAAGTCAGGCGACGTGAGCGTACTAGAGAAAGAAAAGCACTTGTCGCTGCTAAATTGGAGAGATCTATAGAAAAGGAGCTGCTAGATAGACTCAAGAGTGGTGCATATGGAGAAAACCCACTCAACGTGGACGAAAAGGTTTTCCAGAAAATCATGAGCAGCGTTGAGGCCGAGCAAGAAAAGGAGCAAGAAGGAGAGTTTGAAGAGGAAGAAGAGGAAGAAGAAGAAGAGGAGGAGGAATATTCTGATGTCGGCGAAGTTGAATTTGTGGAAGACGATGATGACGATCTGGTCGAAATGGAAGACTTGGAGCGTTGGCTAGCAGATAGCGACGATAACTCCAACAAGAAGAACAAGGATTTTGCTAGCAGCAGTGATGATAGCAGTAGCGAAGACGATCTCAGCGACGATGATGACGGCGACGATGACAAGCCTAAAAGCAACGGAGGAAAGCGTAAGGCACCTTCTGGTCACAGCAAACCTCAACCACCTGCCCGCAGAAGACGTGGTCCCAGAGTGGAAATCGAATATGAACAAGAGCATGAGACGAACAGTGCAGTGTCTCGTGCTTAGATTTAGTGACGCATATAAACACACGCATGAATTACACTTTTTTTTCAGGGAGGGTTATGGGATGTTAGCAGGAACATACCTGCGCTCTTTCAAATGATTTCAGTTGGGAGTTTGCTGGACAATTAGAATCTTGCAATGCTCGTTGCTCATCATTCTGACTCAACTATCCCAGTGCCCTACAAACACTGCTATGCCGAGGGAAAAAAACAAGAAGAAAAAAAAGCAGCCAAAAGCTAAAGGAAAAGCCGATATGCTGTTTGAAAGCTTGGGCCCATGGGTGCATGAATTCCTCGACATGAACCGCGGTCATCGGGAGCGGTTATAACCAACGGAGGAGGGTTTAGGTTTTTTTTATTTTTTTTTTGTTCAATCGGCTCGCAGTGACACTTGTTCCTTTCGTCCCCACAATTTTTCATCTATTTGCATTGGCATGTATATCAAACATCATTCCTTGACTGGCGCTCTTCCGGGAATTCACGACCCCCTTATATGTTTGCATCATTGTGTGTACATGCTTGAACTGGGTGTACATGTGTGACTGAATTTTTCTGGCCGGTTATTCGGCTAAGTCCACTTTCTCCTGGCATGCATGTTACAAGCGTATCATAAAGGGGAATCCCGGGGATGAGGCTCATTAGAATGAGTCAAAGCTGCTAGTGTTTGTGCTGGCTATATCATGCTATTTTCCTGGGGTAATTGCTCTATATATATATAGATATATAAATGCTATACACCTCTCGTCTTTTTTATCTAAAGATCAAACAATTTCATTTATACTCGTTCTTCAAGACCTCTAATTACAGATGATAATTCCTCGCGTCGTTTCTCTCAAGCCTCTACATACAGCAGCTATTCTCAGGAGTACTCCCACTTCATCTGTCATTTCTGCCAGTGCTTCATCTGCGGCAGCAGGCTTGGCCAAAACTCGAGCTGCTTTCAATTCTGCTACAAACTCAAACTCAAACTCAAACTTCAAGTGCGATACTCCGGTGATTCACGTTTATGATAGAGCTGATGTTAACCCACCAGCCGGGGCCGAGGTACATTATGTGATTGATTCAAGGCCAGCCAGCGAGCGGAATTAAACAAACAAACGAACAAACATACAACTTATTTATATAGACTTACATATATATCAAGATTGAGTAACGTTATTCTCACTTCTTGCATTATACTTCCCGGTCGATAGTATTCGATTGGTATCCACTTTCAGCCATTCACTAGTAGACACCGGATCTCTCCATGATAAATCCAAGCTATCGTCATTGGAGGTGGAGATCTCATCCACAGTGAACCTTACATCAATTCCAGTGGGTCCTTCCTTTACAGAACCGTTCTCGCTGATGAACTGACACAGAAGTTTCTCTTCGCTTCCCTTTTGTAATGCCAAGTATGATTCTCCTGTTTGATACAGCTTCCATATTATACATTGTCTCTGAGCATTGAAACTCGCGGCAGGTCGGCTTTGTGCTGCCACTGCTTTGGCCTCGGTAGATGATATGCCCGTCACAGGCACTGTCACCACCAAATCACGAAGACGTAGTTTATCTGAGGGGAAACTGTCTGCTAGCTTGAATGCAAGCATCAGCATAGCCTTATTCTCCTGAATTCGCCAAATCGGGGTGAAAATGACCGGTATCCTGCTAAGTGCCAACGAAGGTTTCAAAGCATATTTGAAAGCGACAGCACTTCCGGAGGTTGATATCCTAGTAGCATCAATCTGATAAGAGTCATCACCACTGGCCCGTACAAACGCAGGATTAGGAGCGATTTTATCCAAGTGTTGTAATTCCTGGTTTCCCCTTTCTCCATTCCCGAAAACCAATTCCACAGACCGAGCTGAGTCAGAACCATTGTAAGCTAATGCGACCTCTCCAAAAACTCCTGCTTGGGTGATCACTCCATCAACAATACTGGCGTTGACCGTCTCCAGAATACTACCCACTAGTCCTGGTCCCTGAGGTAACTCTGCATGTCTCAAAGTAGGCCTGACCGAGCTACTTGAAGACTGCATTGAGTGCAATGATCGTACATCATGCTGGAAGAATTGTTGTGAAGACTGCGGACTGAAAGAAGACTGCTGCACTGGCGATTGATTGCTAGGTGCCAGAATAGGAACATTGTTGTTTGCGCTAGGAACAATCGGTTCCTGCAAGTGGTGGGCAGAAGGCGCATACTCAGGAGATTTTTCTTCAGGGATTGATGAGACACTCTGCTGCTGCTGCTGCTGCTGAGGCTGCTCTGGAGACCTTTGCACCAGAGTAGCCAAAGGAGCCTCCTCAGAGATGGTCTCACCAATAGGAGCATTGAAGTTCTGCAACTGGGCCAAAAATTTTGGGGGAGTAGAGGTAGGCGAAGAGGCCTTATTGATATCAACTCCATTCCTATCTTCTGTATTGGTAGTGGGCTCAATATCAGTGAACAATCTTGACTGAACATCTCTTCTACCTCTTGCTCGTCTATTAGAAATAGTAGGCTTCGATCGTAAACTGGTGGCAACGTTGGATAACGCAGTATCAACGTCAACGGTGTCACCCTCAGTAACACTATTTTGTCTGATATCTACTCTTATTAATCCAGGAGTACTGCCACTGGTTCCATTATTGTTGTTATTATTGTTATCAAATGGAGTTTCATCTTCACGTTCAGTCTCGGGATCATTCTCATCGAAAATATTGTGCTGATGCTGCTGCTGTAGTTGTGGCTGCTGTTGATCCGAGAACGCACCGTTAGGCTCGCCAGCTCCCGTAGGATTGAGTTTTCTTGAGGGAGGTGGCGCGGGCTTAGGTTTGAACTGCTGTTGCTGCTGCTGAGATTGAGGCTGTAAAGCCGGCTGGGGTTGAAGAGCTGGATGAGCATTTCTTGCAGAGTTTCTACTATCACCGGCAGCAAAGCTACTTCTGTAACGCAATGGCACAGAGTTGTTGTTGTCGCCGCCAGCACGAGAGCTTACATCACTGTTACCGGTAGCAGTCGCTCTCAAGGGGGGATATTGCTGCTGATGCTGATGTGCATCATCACCTGGCTGGGCATAAATACTTCCAGTGTTGGTACTACTTGCAATACTTTCCTCATCCACATCTCTGACGCTTTGCAATCGGGTAGGAGATACAGAACCATGTCTGCCATATCCGCTCTCGCCCTTTTTAGGATGCTTTTTGTTTTTCCTGAAAATTGAGCCAACCTTGGACCTCAGCTTGGCTCTTCCAGAACTCAAAGGAGTATCTTTGGAGTTCACACTACCGTTGTCATCATGGCTAGAAGAAGCAACAGCAGCAGCAGCAGCAGCAGCAGAGCCGCCAATAGTAGAAGCATGAGTGGATGCAGATGTAGCCCTATGCCTCGCAGGAGCATACAAACTATCGTCATCAGCACTTCCATGGTGGGGTTTACTGCGAGCTTCTTCAGTAACTGCGGGCCCTTGTACTAAAGCTTGAGCAGCAAAGGACCTGATGTCTTCCACGGGCTCAAAGTTCAACAACGAGTTTAGTGATTTCTCGCATACTTTGACATGACTTTGCGCCCGATCGACTTCCATGGTCTCATATCTAGTCAATACATCCTTCAGAAACACCAACCTGGACTCATCGACAAGCTCAAATTGTGAAAAGGCATGAGGAGCCTGAGATTCCCACTGGCTCCTAGTTTCAGCAAGCTGTATCTGTGCTTGCTCCGTCTTGCTGCTGGCACTACCAGATTTTTTACTCTTGTTCGATGCTTTGGTATACTCAGCTTCACTATCATCCAGATGTTTCGCAACCTGATATAGTCCATCATGCAAAACCCGTACATCCGACCATTGTCTTGAATTAGTAGTGAAGTTTTTCAAAGGAATTTCAATTTCCTTTTCTAGCCTTTTGGAGAATGAACTAATTGCAGCAGAATACTCAGCAACTGACCCAGCTATATCCTTCCAAGTATCAGCAAACGTGCCCATGTCCTCATCTCCCCGGGGCGCTTTCTTTGCAAGTTTTTGCAACTCATCAGCATATGTCTCTTCTATCTTCACTCGCTCTTTCAACCAGTTTGATATCTCGTCGTTCATTACTTTGCCCCGATTGAGGCGTTCCCGCATCAGGTCTACGGCCTTGGTGGGCGGATACGCCGGTAGAATGGCATTGGAGTATTCGTTTCTAGTCATCTTTGTGGTGTAAGAAACTTTCTCGAGTATGTTCAAGTTAGCCTGGATGGCCTTTTGGCTCGTTTGTTCTCTTTTCAAGACAGCCTTCTTTGTATGGTACTGGACTACCAAAAGAGTAAAAAGCTCACCAAGTCAGATTCAGAAAACAGAACTTGCTCCTGCCAAACAAAAAACGCCCTACTGAAACAACCTTTTCAAAGAAATGGAATTGATTTTCGAGTATTGTACACGAAGAGGCAACAGGTTCGTCTACCTGACAATATAGCGAGTATATATGTATATATATCGAAGAGAAGCTTATGAAATTGTGTGTGGTAAATTTACCAATCGGGTTAAGAGCCGGCTAAGAAAGTGGGGAGGTTTTGACAAAATGTGTGTCTGTCAATGATCTCTTTTTGTGGAGCCTTGATCATACAGCACAAGGGCGAGGAAGATCCTTGTTATACAAGACGTTTAAGAGCCATTCTGACACAAGAGTGAACGATTAGCCTTGCATTATACAATGCATATGCTAGATAAGACCTCCCTAGCAGAATATACTAACAATCTGGCACATAAATAATCATTTAGTTATACAATAAATATAAATACATATATATATATATCAAATTTCTCGTCGCCAGTTTGAAACTTCTTCATCATACTGTAGCATTTGATTAGCTCCGTCATCATCTACCCCAATCAAGCCCGGGTCAGGTCCAAAATCACCTTCATAGATAACAGCGCCAGCACGACGGTGGGAGTCGACCCATATGACTTCATATGTATCCAGGATATCCTGGACGGTAGGTCTCTGTTCCGGATCTGGGTTTAGCATTTTCTTCACCAAGTTATCCAAAGCCTCCGAGTCGTCAATCATGAACCTGGGTGCCCATGATGGGACCATCATTCCGTTACCCAGTCTGCGTGTCCGAGGATGATGCGCATGGCCGTTGCCTTCATTCTTGGCGTCACTGGAGACAGCAGAAGACAAGGACACAGTAGGTGGGATCTGTGGAGGCGAGGCGGTAGTTAAAACTTCGTCTTCATCGTCATCCTCCCCATCCTCATCCATATCAGAAGAACCCAAGTTAGAAATGTTTGGATTCTCAGCAGACAAATCTCCTGAACTCAATCTCCCAGCATCGGTCAAATCTCCCGACCTCAATTTCTGCCAGTGCACACCATTATCTGGCAAAACAATGTTTGCAGCAATTTCTAGCATCATAATACCCAGCGAGAAAATATCCGCATACTTGTCATACCGCTGACTTGACAAAACCTCAGGAGCAATATACTCTCGGTCACCTTCCCGCTCAATACCTGCAGCTACAGGGTACTGTGTGGCCATACCGAAATCACCAATTTTCAAAGTTCCCTCAAAGGTAATCAAAATATTGGCGGGCTTGATATCCAAATGCAAGAACCCGGAATTGTGTACGTGTCGAAGTCCAAGAGTGATCTCTACCAGAATCTTCCAAACTCTCCATTCATCCAATCGTGAAATGTTTCCTCGCTCAGATAAAAATACATCAAGTGATCCATTCTCACAGAACTCAGTCATAATGTACAAGTGTCCATTAGTTTCCCACGCATCTAGTAAATTCACCACATGCTCTCTTCCAACTTCTTCAATATCAGTTTCGTCTTCATGTCTTGTCGACAAAACTTTCAGAATTTCAACCTCCTCAAGCCTTCTTTGACGTGCCTTGGGTCCCAAAAACGGGTACTTTGTCCTCTTGACTGCGTACACGTTGGGCGTCGTAGTTGCTGTTGTTGTTACTGCAGCTGTAGTTGAGGTTGAAGTTGATGCTGTAGCATGCTGAGGCGACCCAGTGCAATCAGCTCCTTGTTGACTATCCTGTCGTTCCGTGACAGAATACACCACAGAAAACTCACCACGGCCTATCAATGCCACCTTCTCGAACCTCTCAAGTAACACGGGGTCAGAGAACGCAGCTGAAGCAGGAGGCTGCGCAGTATGATTGAAAAACGGAGTTACCAAGATGGATACATTGTTAGCTGCTCCTGTATCACTGTAATTGTGACCAACAGAATGCTTCATGAAATCGCCATAGCCAGGATCCAGAGAACCACTACGACCAGCATTCATTGAGTTTGTATTTGCATGCGCAAAAGGTGCCAAATTGGGCGCTGGAGCATTGGTCGTACTTGACATGGTACCTGCTATTGCTGTAGCTGCGCTTTCAAACATGAGTCCCTTTGCAGGAGTTCTGGGAGGTTCCTTGTAGTGATTGCTATTACTCTTGCTGTTATCATGTTGCCCAACCGCATTGATCATGGCACGAGAAAACGAGTTCTGACCACCATTAGAGTCTAACGATAATGCCAGCTGAGGCTCTTCCTGACTGCAATCGCCATCGTTTTGCATGATAACATCAGGAGTATGCGGAGAAGATGAGGTGTGTTCACTGGAAGAGCTCTCGCCATTGCCGTTCCATCGAGATATTGATAACCTTCGGAGTTGGTTCTGATTGCTCTCATCAGCAGCTTCAAACGTTTCTTGTCTGGTGGCTGCTGCTGCTGCTGATCCTCGGTTTCTACTCAGAGTGATGGTACTTGCATCAGAGGCATGTCTCGATGATTGCAAAACGTTCCGCACAGGGATAGGCTGTGCTTCAAAAACCGAGCTGGAGTGTTCCTTGGTAGGTGTATCGGGCACGTCATACATGGGCGAATCGGGAGTATCCAGCACAGAGTCAGTTGAAATGTCACAAACGCTAAACCTTAAAAGACTGTTCCTTAACCCTAGCCGTGGTCTTTGAAACTGGCTTGTATTGCTCTCTTGCTGCTGCTGTTGTCGTTGATGCATGTCGTTGTGTATACTATTAAAAACCGCAGGTACCACAGGATTAGCTGCCGCTGGTGTTGAGCTAGACATTGTTGGTGTTGAAGAAATCAAATTAATGGGTCGTTTGCAGGGCGTATCCGGAGGAGCACTATGCACGGAAAAACTGTTATCCCCGGACCCATTCTTGCCACTTGCCCCGCCATTTATTCTATTCCGTTTAGACAAAAGCCCCGTACTCATGAACGCCGCTTGTAATGGCTTGACAAATTTATAGTCCGGAGTCCTGTAGTCACTAGATGATTCCGCATTTGCTGATGCTGATGCTGAGGGCGACGATGAGGCAAGTACCGAGTGAGATATTTCAGCTTGCAACGATGAGTTGAGCTTCTGCTTTGGCTTGAGTTTTGACTTGTTGTGCTTGCCACCGTGTAGCGATGACGATGAAGACCCCGAGGACGACGCCGAGGACGAAGAGGGCAGGGATGAGTTTGCCAGATCCCTGAAATGAAACATTGATGTGTTGAGTTTGAACGAGTTGCTGCCGGAATTCACAGTGGTATTCGGGGTATAATCCATATTGTAACTATTACCCATCATTGATGACGACATTGTTGAAGAATGATGCTTTGACGGTGAAGGCGACGGAGAATGTACGTTGAACCCTAGCTGATGATCTTGAGGTAACCCAAAAGAATGCGAAAATGGCGAATTTGAACTAATCTGCCGGTGTTGTAAACCATGACCGTTGTTATTACTATCATTATTGTTGTCACTCTTGAAAAATGCTGAGTATGCCTTATCGATAGAACCTTGCCTTTTCATCTCTACCCCATTGAAAAAAGCGCCATTATTGTCTTGGTGTAGCACTTTTCCTGGGGTACTAGTGCTTGTCGGGGATGCAATGGAGTTATCTGAGGGATGCAGTTTAGGGTTTGAGAATGAGAACTTTGCCGGCACGGCACTGTCTCCCGGAGGATGTGGTCGTTTTAGAGGCAAATCCTCGGAGGGTTGATGATGCAGACGTACCTGGAAATGATGCTGACCGCTTACCGGTGTTCGAGAGTTATGCAAGGATAGTGGCGACTTGATTGGAGTAACTTTCCGATTTGGAGATACACTTCCATGAGAGGTCTCTGCTAACGAAGGTCCCCTAGATGCCTTGTCCAAATTAAGCAGCCCAGTGGATCTCTTGAGCCCACTAACAGGTGTAGTCTGACCAGAAGATATTGAGGATGAAGAGGATGAAACCGTATTATGGATAGGCTCGGCGTTCTCAGTATCGGAGGCGGTTAGTCTTCTTCTAGTTGATGTTTTCATGTTGTTGGTATCGGTGGCGGTAGCACTAGCTGCTACTGCACTAGCCTCAGCTATCCTTCTTGACGTACGACGTAAGTTTAATGACGAAGAAGAGACCGGTAAAGATGCAAGCCGGGTCCGGGAGTCCTTTCCCGGATTGTTGTTGTTATTATTGTTGTTGTTGCTGTCATTGTTGGGGGTGTCAGAACCACTACTGCGAGTGTTTCCAGACTGCTTTCTCCGAGGATATGGTGCAGATGAAGCTTCAAGCATTGTTGGGTATCAGGAGCTCTGGCGTGAAGAAGAAGTAGTACAAATCCTGAAGTACTGCTCAATTCCAGGGTATAAAGCACAATCTAAATATATGTCGTAGCAAAGAGGTATGCAAAGCTGGCCACGAAGAAGAGCTCCAAGTTTCTTGTCAATAAGTACCTATCCTACGCCTGAGCAGTGAGAAAAAAATAAAGAATAGCCTAACCTTTACGCAAAGAGGAGGAGGATAAAATTTGTAGCAACACGCAGAAATCCAGAATTAAACAGACTCCTCTATTCTATAACACCGGGGTCATCCGTGGCTGGAAAAGCTTTTGCGAATCACCCTTCCGTGGAAAAGGCCTTGAGAGTTGAAATGTATAGTAAACAATAGAGGGAGCAAAAGAAAAAAAAACCTGAAGGAAACGGAATATTAAAAAAAAAAATAAAAGTGTAATTAAGGGTTAGTATTGTTGTTATCCCAGACGCGACTCGCGATTTAATATCTGAATCGGCGGGTATGTCAGCTATAAGGGGGGGCGAGCCTAACCGTCTTTACACACCACAAAAAGAATATATAAAATACCAAAAATGGACGTAGAAATTTAGAGTTCATACTATAGCAGAATAGGCTTCTAAAGTGCCATAGATTAGAAGAATCCAAGCAGAAAAAGCCTGAGTTTATCCAAGGCAAAAAGACGGCCTTTGACAGAAGAAAAAAGAGAAGAAAGCAAACAGCACAAACGTGTTTGATGATGCTAGTATATTCGACGTGTCGAGAGCCAAACTCAACAAATCATAACGCGTTTTCGGTGCCTAACCTGTGTTCTTCACTATGGCCAGAACTGTCTTCTCCCTTATCCTGAACCAGATGTAAACTATCCCTCGACCAGCAGAGCAAACCTCCCGGAGAAGCAGCAGCAGCACGTAAGAGACAAGCCAGAGCTGGAAAAGTCGCGAGAAAGCCGTGTGCTCATTTTGACAGTTTACGTAAGCAGATGTAAGATATGGTCAGAGCATTCCTGAGAATTCAGCATGCTGAAGCTACTCATACCTTTTAATGGTTCTTGAAGAGTCGAGCTGCTTCTGTTTCCTACTAGGCGGCCATGCTCTCTTATCAAAGGATAAGACAGAGAGCAACGTTTGCCTGATGACAAGCCTTCATGCTGTAGAGGTCCTCCATTAGGTGCAACTGACTTGTCATGGCCACTGTACTCAGGACGGCTAGGAAGCGAGCATACAGGTCACTGCTGTTAATACTGAGGTTTTCAATAAGGCCTCAGCACGCTCAGGTTACTAATACTGGCTCAGTACTGATTCTTGAAAAACAGCCACGACCACTCGTTAGAACCAGGTTGCTTCAAACTCAACTAACAGTCACTGGTTGCTACAAGCCACAGCTGCTATTCAAAGCTAGCTAGACTTTTAGTAGTAAATATACGATAAATAGCTATCTATAATGTTCAATACTAATTCACGTGATGCATATCAGCTCTGGTTTCCTTGCTGTGAGTTTTCCCATTGCTTGATCGTCTATTGCTCTGAGTCCACACGGCGTATTTTTCAGCTCCCTCTTCCCCAGAGGCTAGCCAAATCCAAACCCACTCCTGATATATATATATACAAACCTTTTTTTTTTTTTATTTCCCTACTATAGGCTCCAAACTGACTCAGAAATTTTCCGAGTGTGCTGACCGCTTTCATTTTCAGCTGTGTTCGTGCTCTCTTAGGTTCCTTCTTTACACTTACTTCTCCCCCTCTCAAAATCATCCCAGTTACCCCCAACTCGTCCTCCCCGGAACTGTATGGCAATAACCGATTTCGATAAGAGGCGTTATTATATTCCAGCAACCAACAATAATTACCTTGCAAGCACACAATTGAATACAGTTGTTATCTAGGTAGCGACGGTATGGGACGGCACCACAAGGTCTACTACATTTTTATAGAGTAGAATCAATCATTGCTTGAAGGATAGTAAAGGGATAGAACTGCACACAATAGAGAGGCGGATTTTTGCGAAAAGAGATCAACAGGGAGCCTTTTTGACAGACAGCAAGAGTTTGAAAAATACGGGTCTTTCATTAAACTGAATCTTTTTTTCTGGCTATGGATAGTGGAAGGCATACCCCTGTTGGAGCACGGGATCGCCCACTCACAGCCAAACGGCGGTCTCCCTCGAAGAAACTGCAGTCTCCAGCATCTACACTATCAACCGAGGCCACCATTAGACAAGATAACACCAGCGCATACTCAACCTCTGAAGACTTTGACGAAAGTGATGACTCCGACGAAAACCCTATCGCTGCTCTCCAACGGCAACATTATTTACAGCAACAACAGCAGCAGCAACTACAGCAACAGCAGCAACAGCGGGATCAGCACGACCATGTTGACCTTCCGGCCACCCCAAGGTCACGAAGACAACTCATACAGCCTAAAGTGCCTCGAAGTTCCAATTATAGTCCTAAAAATGCCACGCCGCGAGCTGATGTAACTCTGGAAACAGAGGAGGGACAAGATGAGCTGGAAGAACTGGAGGAGCAAGAAGGCAACGACATCGACGATCTTGATGATGAAGGCGAACTAGATGAAGATGAAGCTGATATTGACTTGGACGACGAAGAGAGCTTTTACGAGGCCCTGTACACAAAACCAAACTCGCTCACTAGCAGTAGCAACCATTATAGAACATCTTCGCGTAGATCAAACACATCAACCACTAATAGTGGAATTGCTGCGAACATGACCGTGGAAGCTGAAGTTGTTTCTGCTGTTCCAACGGTAGCGGTTGCTGGAAGCGAGCCTAGTGCACTAATCCTCAACGACGCGAACGACGGAACTACCTCGTTAGCAAGTCAATCAGGGAGTGGTAGTGGTGGCGTTGGTGGTGGAAATAGTGGAACCGCAACATCAAGTAATACGGGGACAAGTATGAAGGGGGCTGCTCAAAGCCTTGTGGGGTCTAGTGCTAATTCTGGGGTAGGAACCCCTTTGGGTGTTGCTGCTGGGCCGAGCTCTGCCTCTGTAGCAGCTGTTGCTTCTGCAGTTGCATCTGCTACACCCGTCACAGCTAGCAATGCTGTCACCACTGTTCCGGCAGTTGCAGCAGCTGTTTCTGGTGGCGGAAGTATAGGCCCAGGTTCAAGCTCAGCTGGCCTGACGTTTGGATCAAACTCAAGTATACGAGGCAAAAAGAGCACAGATAATGTCAGTAACCGGAATAGCATCAGAAGACGGAAAAAGAAGAATACATACCTGAGCACAGGTTCGTCCAAAGCACAGATTTTTGCTGCGAAAATCGCTGATGCGGTAGACGAAGCTGATTCTTCCGATTCTGACGAGGCCTTTGTATACGAGTCGAATCCAACCGATAGCAAAACTAGTATAACCGGCCAGAGATTCCAGGCTAGGAACGATTCTGCATCTAGTGGTGGCGCTTCAACAGTTGTCACAAGTTCAGGATCCACTCCTACGCTGGTAGGAACTGCCGGCGACAACAGCAATAAGAAACTTAGTACTAGGCGAAATCAACAAAGCTTGGATCTTATTCAGCAGCAGCAGCAGCAGCAGCAGCAATTAGCACCGTCACAGCAACAACAACAACAATCGCAACCACAGAAGCCTTTGTCATTGGAAGTACAACCTTCCCAGAACTTGGAGCAAATAGTTCCAGCGCAACAATTCTCGCCGCAGGATCAACCGTCGATACTGCACGATTCTCAAATATCTCCACAGCCATTACCTCAACCAATGGTGTTACCTCCACATACAGTAGATGGGGGAATTAGTACGCGCAACCCATCTAACTTGGGTATACCGGAAAATGTAGCACCGCAAGCATCTGTTGCACAGCTCAGACAACACATGTCACGGCCAGGAAGTCCTCGGACTTCGTTATCAAAGATATCAAGTCTAGGTCCTCAGCATTCGCCGTTACTTCGAGGTAGTGCATCTCGGCTTTTTGATGGAGGCACTGGGAACACGTCTACCATTGATGGTAGCGTGAACTCACGTTTGATTGCAGGTGGTGGTAGCATTGGTGGAAGTTCAGGGGGTGTAAATGGCATGAGCAATCTGGGGAATAATAGCAACAGCAACAGTGTCGTCAACAATAACAGCAGTAATGCCAATGAAAGCAACCTGAGGAGATGGAGAGGCAGGTACCTTGACGATGACGATGATGATTACCAGGGAGCAAATGAAGGTGATTTCGAAGACGAGGAAGTGTTTGTGGGTGATATAGGCGAAACGACTCCATTAAGGCACTCCGGGCAAAGCATACGAAGACCACGCAAAAATGGAGGGCCAGGTGGTACGATCTACTCTCCTCATAATTACCGACGGATTCCATCAACGAAGCTGTATTACCTGCGTATTGCGCTATGGATTTTGTTAGGCACTTTATCCATCCTAACTTCAGGGTTCATGTTTGGGTTCGTGATGGCGTCTTCGAAGCCGTTAAATCATGTGAAAATGACCAACATTTTTCAATTGCTGGTCAGTGATGAGGAACTGGCATTTGAGGTGATTGTAGAAGCTATGAACCCAGGGTTCCTCGGTGTTGATATATCTGATGTGAACTTGGACCTTTTTGCAAAGTCTCCCTATGTCACTGACGGCTGGTTTGATTTCGGCGATCCTCATACTATGTTTCTGGGTACCGTTTCTAGTCTAGACGTGCCCATCTCATACGACGGTGCGTTTTTGAGAAGATATGTCCAGAAAGCAGTTGGCGATGTAAAGCTGGTTAACCCAGGGAGGAATATCACGAGAACGGGTCACGGTGATGATGATGGCGATGGTGATGGTAACGGTGATGGTGACGGTGATGGTAATGGCGATGGCGATGGTGATGGTAATGGTAAAGGCGATGGTAACGGTGACGGTGATGGTGATGGAAAAGGAAAGGGTAAAGGAAAGGACAAGCTCAACTCTGGATTATTGCAGTTGGCCTCTTACAAAGAAGATGAGCTTGATGATGGTCAAAAGATATGGAAACGTATCAGTGTGCATCCATTTGAACTTACTGTCAGAGGTTTACTCAAGTATAACCTGATATTCGGCCGTTCTCGAACCGTTTCGGTTGCTCGCACTGTTCATGTTGATCCAACCACCGACACTGTAGACACAATCTATGATTGAATGGAGAGTATTATTTATCACTAGCAATACGCATATATATAAACTAATTAACAAACGACGCGTCTATTGCATATTTACAGGGAGCAAAAAAAAAAAAAAATAAAAGAAGAATAAATCGGTAATCTAATTGCTGCTTTATCTATGAAGTATTCTAAAAGAAAATATTAAAACTCTAATTGGCCTTCTCGAAGTAGTCACTGGCCTTGGCGGTGTTGATAGTGGCATCACCCTTCTGCCAGTTAGCAGGACAGACTTCACCGTACTTGTCAGTGAACTGGAAAGCATCAACCAATCTCAAGGTCTCGTCAACGGATCGGCCGACGGGCAAGTCGTTGATGGTGATTTGTCTGACAACTCCCTCGGGGTCAATGATGAAGATACCTCTAAGGGCAATGCCGTCCTCCTCAATCAAAACACCGTAGTCTCTAGACAAGGTGTGGTTGGTGTCGGCAACAAGGGGGATGTTAACACCGCCGAGACCGCCCTCCTTCTTGGGGACATTGTTCCAGGCGAGCAAAGAGTACTCGGAGTCTGTGGAGGCGAAAAGAACCTCAGCGCCTCTCTCCTTGAACTTGGCGGCAGCATCAGAGTATGCGATAATCTCGGTGGGGCAAACAAAAGTGAAAGCCAAAGGAATAAACGCAAGGACTAACCACTTGCCCTTGTACTTTTCGAGGGAGACCTCGTCAAACACGCCGTCAATGACAGCGGTCTTCTTGAAAGCAGGAGCGGGATGTCTAACAGTTGCAACCATTGTGTTTGTGTGTTTGTTAAATGTGCTTTAACGTGAATTCCTGTGCGAGAAGTATAAAGAATAAAAAAGAAGGAGAAGGAAAAAAGTCTAAAATGTGGGATGGACTTGCCCTTTTATGGCGTAACTAGTGGAGAGCTCCAGGGCCTAGGCGAGCTGATCATTATTAATGTGTAGTCGTCATCAGCCAAATCTTACATGATCTGACACGGTCCAGACTTTTTGGAAAGATTTCATAGCCGTGTGTTGAGGAAGCTTTCGCAGTACTGATTAGAACGAGCCATATATGAAAGAGATAACGTAATCTGCACCACCCCTTCTGTCGGCGTTCCAGCCTATGGACATGACAAATGAGCTAAATGGGACCCTCGGGTTTGGCAGAGCTAGCATAGCAAGAGCTTAGCAAGGTCAATTGATGCGTTATAGGGTTTATGTGAGCAATTGGACTGAGCTGGGGGGAACTATCGATAATAACATTGAGTAATGCTGGGCAGTCTGTGCTTTGGTTTAAGGAGTTTCGACAGAGTTAAAGCTACAGAGAATCCAAGAGAAGTCTTTGGATGACAAAGGTTTCACGCAGCGCACGGGAGATGTGTTTCAAACTGGTATTGAGTGAACTCTCTGCTATTACTCTCTGCTATTACTCTCTGCTATTACTCTCTGCTATTACTCTCTGCTATTACTCTCTGCTATTGCTACACCTCCGAAAGATCATTCTCATATTCCGGCAAATTGCGTATACATAACCTGATGACAGATACTGGTATAAGTGTCTCTTTGAGATGTTTGTTGCATCAATATCTTGGCTGCTGTCATCCAGAGAGTATACTTCATGCCCAAAGGTATAAATTCTTCCGAAAACGTTAGATTTCACAAGCATATCAACTCCCAAAGTCAAGCCAGTATTTATAGCATGGCCTAGACCGTTCAAAGAGAGCTCATAAGCTTTGCCTTTACTCTGCTTGCAACACTAAAAGTTCTTGGTGTTCAAATACTAATCAACCTTAGAAGAGACTGTGAACTGCAATGCCGACTAGCACCAATCAAAAACTGAAAAGGCGCCAGCCTCGTAGTTAGGTACTCTAAGTAACGCGTCTTCTTCCGGCAACGTCGCAATTGCTCGGATGAAATACAGCGTAGCTGGCCCTAGTTAACCCTTGACTCTGTTCCGTCATCCATACTCAGACATATTCAGTCGCACACACCAGGCATCTAAACTTCACAAAGCAACGTGTCCATGCAAAAACAACTACTAACACTACCTTTTAGTCCGCCATTACTTGGTTCAGTTTCAACTAAAGCTTTGCAGAATAGCAGCGCCATATAGACCTAAAACAAAGCTTGACTAATCGTCAAGCATCAGGCAAAAACTCCTTTTCTAACTCTATAGGATGTACTAATCGATCGATTTCACTACAACGCTTCCCAGACACCTTAAATTCCAAAGATCTTAACTTTCCACACACGAAAATCCGAAAAGCTTCATCAGCAATATTCTATCACAAGTCTACTACCATCCATATATCCGTACACTGGAACGAGTTGAAGGAAGGGCACGCTTAAGGGTTTGATTATAGGGTTGAATCTTACAAGTAAGTTTTGGATGTGTTCGTTAAAGATTGATTTAAGTGGGGTTGGTTTAGACAAGAGTGCTGGCACAGGTTTGCCATTCTTTTGCCCTGGCAACCCAAAACCTTTTCTGATCTTTATAAACGTTTATTGGGACTGTGTAATCTAACTGATGTAGCCTTCCTGTGGTCGAATCTATTGGTTTGATATCATCATTCTACTGGAACTAACACCATTTCACTACGCTTTTTTTTTCCTCACTTTTCTCACATCAACATACACAAGGAACCAATGATGCGTTCTTGAGGAATTCCGGCTTTTGATTTTATTGTAATAATTGGAGTTTTTTTGAATGATTTATGTTTCTGGATTGAAAAATTGATAAAAAGTTTCTTTTAAAAAAAAAAGCAAAAAAAAAAAAGAGAGAGTAATATCTAATACAAGAATAAGCTGTTGGAGTATGTCTTATCCACTGCAATACCAGCAGTACCAGCAGGACCAGCAGCAACGTGATGATAGTCGTAGTGATTCAAGGTCGCTTTTAGAAGCTTTGTCGAATGGAAATGCCAACAAGAAGACCACCACGACTATCACGACAACGACAACTATAACTACAAATGATAACAATGACAGTGGTGACAAGATTAGAGAAGAAGAGAGTGGAGGGTTTTCATCAGCAGATGGAGGTCCATATTCAGACTCGGCTCCTTGGCGAGAACAGCATGCTTTAGCTCAGATATCAAGAGAAAGCAATTCACCTCATAATTATGCCCGGTCTGCTGCCTTGTCTTCGAGGGCGATGGGCAACGGGTCATCGATAAGTTCTGTATTGACAGTCACTGAGATGGCTATGCAGATTGTCGACGAGCGTGGTTCATCCACCGCTTCTAGTGGCAGCACTGGCGGTGGTAATATCTCTCGATTAGATTCTGCACCTTCGACTCCCGGAGGAAGAAGTGTTTCTGGGTTGGGTCTTGGAAATAATGGCGGTAGCAGTGTTAGTCTAGTGTACCCAACTCCCCTACAGAGGAATAACCAAATATTGGAAGAACGACAACGGCATATTAACGAGGATATCAATAGACAGTTCTGGACAGCACTAGATTTGAGTGGTCAGGGTCTGTTAATCACAAGCCCCAAACTATACAACTACAAGTTTTTGCAAAAATTGTATCTTGATCATAATCGATTGAAATCAATTCCAAAGGCAGTTTGTAAGTTGGATCAGTTAAGAGTGCTTGATTTGAGTGAAAACTCATTGACAGAGTTACCAGCAGAACTGGGTCATATTTTCAATCTCCGATATTTATTTCTTTTTGATAATAAAATCAAATCTCTGCCTTTTGAGTTTGGGCTGCTTTTCCAGCTGGAGCTTCTGGGTCTAGAGGGTAATCCTATTGACGACAGGACCCAGGAAATCATGGGCAAGGAGGGAACTAGAGGTGTTATCATAGATTTAAGAGAACGTGCGCCAGTACCTGACCCACCACCAGCCAGGAAATGGATCGAATATGGTGATGGAGGTATCAAACGCCCCAAGACGGATACTAACACTAGCAGTGGTGATAATGCCAACAAGAATGATAGCATTATACGGGGAAACGAAAATATTGTTATTCCGGAAAGTGATAATGATGATTCTTTTACAGTTACCAGTTATAACGTCTTGTGTGACAAATATTGTACACCGCAAATGTATGCCTACACTCAATCGTGGGCGTTGACCTGGAAACATCGAAGTGAGCTTCTGATCAAGGAGGTTACCGCCTTGCACACAGATTTCATTTGTTTACAGGAAGTTGATGGTGAATGCTTTGAGACTTTGTTGTTACCTGAACTCACTAAACGGGGGTATAAGGGACTTTATTGGCCCAAAACTCGTGCTAGGACCATGTCAGATTCCGAAAAGAAGAAAGTTGATGGATGTGCGATTTTCTACCGTGGGTCTAAATTCCACTTGATGGAACGTCATTGCGTTGAGTATAATGCTATTGCATTACGGAGAGATGACTTGAAGAAAACTGCAGATATCTACAATCGAGTCATGAATAAGGATAACATTGCTTTGGTGACTGTTTTTGAGCGAGTTGCTGCACCCGGTCAGATTCTGATCCTGGCAAACACTCATTTGCATTCCAACCCTGCGTTCAAGGATGTGAAACTAGTGCAAGCAGCACTGCTCATGGAAGATATCGAGCATGTTGCCACGAAATATGCCAGTAATCGTACTACTGAGGGAAGCAAGTTCCCCAAATACACAGATGCTAAGCAGATCCCCTTGGTGATCTGCGGTGATTTCAATTCTACTCAGGATAGTGGAGTATACCAACTATTTGCTACTTCGAAAGTACCACCTGATCATAGTGACTTGGAGGGCCACACCTATGGTAAATTCACTGAAGATGGAATGAGCCATAAGCTATCTTTGAAGTCAGCATACAGCGAGCTTGGGGAGCTCACATTCACAAACTATACACCCACTTTTGTCGATGTGCTGGATTACATTTGGGTTTCCACCTCAGCACTCTCGGTAGACGGAGTTTTGGGCGACGTGGACCAGGACTACGTGTCAAAGTTTGTAGGATTCCCCAATGCACACTTCCCATCTGATCATATCTCTCTGGCTACAAGACTGACGTTCAAGAAGTTGAAAGAGCCTATAGTTAAACCAGCAGCTCCCAATTTTGGTAACAAGAAGTAGGTTGTATATATTAAGAGGTAAAAACATTTTATATTACAAAAGTCTCATTACACAAATAAAAAAAGAAAAAAAAACTAGAAGAAAAAAAAAAAAAGAAGGAAACAAAAAAAAAAAAAAAAAAAAAAAAAAAAAAAAAAAAAAAAAAAAAAAAAAAAAAAAAAAAAAAGAAGGAAACAAAAAAAAAAAAAAATAAAAGAAAGAGAGAAAAAAAATAAATAATGTGGAGCTCGAATTGCCCATCATAGTGGAGAATCTACCAAAGATTGCATTAAGTTCGTTCCATGAGCGTCCATTAAGAAATTCGCATCAAAGTTATCAAAGATGTTATCATATTGCCAGGACTCTGCAGTATCCAGGGGTTGTTCTCCAGTGTCGTTTGTCAAAATGCTCAAGTTGTCATGCACTGGACCTGGTATTGGTATATGGTTAGTAGCCATGTTATACCTTTCAGAAACAGCATAGAGCTGGCCATTGGTTGAGCTTGCGTTCATAGCAGTATTGACAGTTGCTGGTGCATTTGCAGTTGGTGGTTTCGTTTTCGCTGCTGCATCGCTATATCCTAGTTTGTCATATTGACCTTTCTCGTTGATTCCGTTGTAAACCATCGGTTGTTGCAGGTTGGGCTTCTGCTGCATAGAAGCTTGCTGTAATCGTTCCTGCTGCTGTTTTCGATACATGCGCTCCTGATATAATCTTATAAAGCTCATGTGGTCAGAATAATTGAAAGTAGGGGTTGAGTCAAAGTCGCCGCTATCGAATGTCGGCCGGCCATTTTGTTTCATCAAATCGTTAACCGATGAAATAATTCGGTCCAGAGATTTCACTGTTTTGTAGCATGGTAAGAGCTTATTAGCTTCGACAGTCTTGTCCAAAACTTGGAACGCCTTTTTAATTAGGCTCACTAACGCTCGGTCTGAGGACAGGTATCCCAAGTATGGTCCCAGCCACAGCAGTTTCAGTAAAAATGCTGAGGCAGTTATAAACACTGTGGCATTGAATACAGGACCTTGTCGGATAAGTCTTTGCGTATCGTTATCGCAAACAAGCCATTCTAAAATGTCCACCGCAGTGCGTTCAGCTAATCGCACGTATTTCCTCAGGGAGTCTGTGATGGCGTTACTTTCCGGAACAGAGTTCAAGTCTTGAATAGCATGCAAATTAAGGAACAGCTTAGCATAATGGAAAGTCAGTAAAACTGGTTTACAACTTGAAGGAGGTAATTGTATCACCAAACTGACAGTCCACATGGCTAACCACTTCTCTAATTGAGTGTTCCATTGATCCAAGGTGGCATAGAATATCCCCTTATTATTAGCATCTATCCCCGTAAGCTCTTGTCGATACATCATTATTATTGTTGCCAGTTCGATATTAGCCACAATCTTCATTTCGGCACCTACACCAGCTCCACGGATCTTCGCCACCATCTGTGAAAGGAAAAACGGAACGTACTGGTTACGTTTGGCTGCCATGATATGGGAAGCTTCCGAGCTAGTGCTTGGACGGTCATGCATAATACGTAACCTCTGCTCAATGACATAAGACATTAACCCAGCAGCACATACTGCTCTTCTAATATGGTTATCCAGTTTCATCAATGGCGAGGATGTTTCATTGACGCTTTTCTCCTCTATATCAGGCGGTGGAATGGTTTCAGGTAATAGCCTTCCAATCATGTCGCTTGCCATTAGCGTGAGTCTGAACCCGACCTCGTCTCCTAGATAAGCGCCTGCATAGAGAATGGCAAAAATATCACTCAGCAAACTTTGAGTGTTAATGTGACTGTTCTGGGGTAAAGTGATATCCACTAACCGTGACCGATCAAACTGGGATATTTGAATTTCGAAATCCTTACGGAACTGTTGATGCAAAAGATGGTACTTGGGCAGATAAATTGAAGTGATTGTGAGAATTGAGCAGTATAGCAACGGGGCAACTGTTCGCAAATTTGGATCCAATGGAGGCATGAAATCAAGTAGAATCACGGGGACATACTTTGAACTACTCGTGATGAAAAAATCCATGCATTCCTGAATTTGTGAATCTGAAGTAATCTCCACCACCGGTACCAGATTCGAAGATTGTTGCTGCTGTTGTTTGTGATTATTGACATGTCTACTGCCATCCCCAGAGTCACTGCCTCCCCAAACTTCACTTTTGGGCGATACCGATGAGCTACTGAATGAGTTCCTATTCATATGCCTATACTGTCCAGGTCCCTGTGGGTAGCTGCTGCCGTTATTATTATCAGGGGTACTACCGTTGTTGGCACTCTGAGAATGAGTGAAAGCCATCACAGTGCTGAGCAATCGATCCATGTTGTTCTGCAGCTGGTTCAGTCTAGCATTGACGTTATCCAATCCAGTCTCACAAGCACTACACGACGATGCAGAAGACATTCGACATTCTTGATCTAGCTGTCTACACCTATCACATTGACGAGGCTCCGAGTTGTCTGAAAAGGTACACTTTTGTTTCCGGCTTTTGCAATGAACACACGGCTGTACCCTCTTTCGTCTCGAACCTTGTTCCTGGCTAGCCTGGAGTGGAGACTGTGGACGTTTTCTATCAAGCCTGCTCTGTTCCTGCTGATGCTGCTGGAGTTGCTGTTGACGCTGCTGTTGGCTGGAGTCAATAAGGTTGTCGATATGCATGATACCTTCCTGAGCATTCACCGATGATGGACTAGCTGAGATAGATCCGGAAGTATTATATCCCATTATATTACGTTGCTGCTGCTGTTGACCGTAAGCTAAAGATGGTATAGAGAAAGTACGCTCGTGTTGTTGTTGTTGTTGTTGTTGTACACGCTGGGCATTGTCCATTTGTATAAGTAATGTTTTATCTGTTAGGAGTTAAAAAGAGCATTGAAGAGAAAATGAATTTAAACTCGAATCTGAAATACCAAATTTGGTGGGCATGGTTAGCCCGGTGATCATTTTCTACATATTTATCTATTCTCACAACTCTCCAAACTATGCTAGCTCATTTTTGTGAGATTTTTTTTAATCCATGACGTTGATAGGATATGATACTCGGAGGCGCTAGACTTTCCTGCAATATGCTGATACTCGTGAATCCATTGAACACTAGTGGCCAATATATTGTGGCAATAAAGTCCAGAGCTTTTTCCTTTGCCAATCTTGTGAGTCAATAATCTTTTTTATTTTTTTCCAGATGACGTAAGCCGAGGACCTTACTACATAGACTCGTCGCCTCCTCAAGCTTGTCTCTCGACATGTCTGCTGGCAGACCTAAATACCCTAAAATTGAAAAGTACAAAGCGAAATGACTAAAGAGCCCAAGAATTGGAGGCGCATCTATGAACAGGTCAAAGAAATGCGGTTGAGGGTAGTTGCGCCTGTGGATACTATGGGTTGTGAGCGGTTACCGGAGGCGGTGAGCTCGACTATATCTCCACAAGTTTCGAGATTCCAAATGTTGGTTGCGTTAATGTTGTCTGCACAGACCAGGGATGAGATCAATGCAGTAGCAATGACCAATCTGCGCACAGAACTCGAGGGCGGCCTGACTTTACAGTCTATATTAAAAGTAGATGAAGCTAAACTAACCAAGTTGATCTACCCTGTAGGGTTCTATCGTCGCAAAGCTAAATATGTCAAGGATGCTGCTGTTATACTACGGGATAAATTCGGTGGCGATATCCCCAAAACAATCCCAGATATAATCTCATTGCCTGGTGTGGGTCTGAAAATGGGCCATTTGCTAATGCAGATAGCCTGGGGCAAAATTGAAGGTATAGGCGTGGACGTTCATGTGCATAGACTTGCAAACATGTGGGGATGGGTACCCAAGTCATGTATTAAGGACCCTCAAAGGACAAGAGTAGCTTTGGAAGAATGGCTACCCAGGGAATACTGGGCTGAGATAAATCCCATGTTAGTGGGGTTTGGTCAAACGATTTGTTTGCCCAGAGGTAGGAAATGCGAACAATGCACTTTAGCAAGGTCTGGGCTATGTAACAACGTGGATAAAGCTCGACTTGCAAAGTTCAAGGTGGTGAAGCAAATAAGCAATGATATAGAAGACATTGCGAATTTTGTTGCGCAAGATGTGAAGGATAGTTCTGCTGCTGCTGCTGCTGCTGCTCTGAAGGTTGAAGTAAAATCAGAAGAGGTTTTGAGCAATATTCCAGAAGTTAAACTGGAAGATCAGGTAGTAGTAGTATCTCCCGCCAAGAGGAGGTTTAGTTGCGCTGAACAAGATGTGAAAGATAGTTCTGTGAGAGTAAAATCAGAACAGGCTTTGAACAACATTCCAGGAGATAAACTGGGAGATCAAACTTTCAAGAGAAGAATCATGACTCGGAGCGCAGTCAAAAGAGCCAGAGCAACCAGCTAGAATGACAAAAAAAATCTGACCTTGAAGAAAATTTACCAGCTGATATTAAAATTACACAGGAGATTTATACACAGAAATATATAGGCTGCTGGGTATGAATAAATATGAAAATAAGGGGTGATGGTGAGAGAGAGTTGAAACATCGAACGCCGGAACAGAGAGAGAGAGAGGAAAAGGATTAATGACATTAAGGCAGTTCTCGCTGAGGAGGAAAAAAAAAAGAAATAATTCTCCTGTGAAAAAAAAAAAGACTCACTTAGACGCTCTCCACGGCAGGTGCGGCAGCGGGTGCAGCAGCGGCGGGTTCACCGTGCACTGCAGTATTGGCAGAGTAGCTGGACAATCTGTGATCATGATTAGCGAGAGAAGCATCCTTCTCTGTTCTGAAGACAGGGTGTCTAGGGTAAGAGTATCCCAAGGCAGCAAAGTCCAGAGACCTAGTTTGAAAGATGAATGCGCTTTGGATAATCACGAAAATGACCACATCAAGAACACCGTAGAATGCCATTTCAGAGTCAGGCTGAATGACATTGCCACCCTCGGAAAGACCCCAGGAAATAGGGTAAAGCATCAAGATGAATGCCACAAGATAGGAGTGGTATCCCACACTTTTGAAGGTGTCAATAGCTTTGGCGGCAGAAGGGTAAGCCCAGGACAAGTGGAACATCACCAAAAGCAGTGCAACGGCGCCAAAGGTGAAGTAACCCCACTTGTAGGTAGAGTCAATCAAAGAGCCAATCAAGAGAGAGACTACAAAGACTTCCTGGGTAAGGATGACAAACAGCGTAGTGGGCCAAGACAAGCCAGAGGCAGTAGCCAAGTTAAGCAACAATGGCGGGAAAGCCAAGAACCAACCCACGTACCTGGAGTAAAAGATCTGTCTGATACCAGTTCCAGCATGATGAAACTCGGCCTCTACGCCGGTCCACCCAAGATCAGACGCCATGGTGAAATACAAGACAGTGAGGAACAAAGTGGACAAGGTAGAGTTGTAGAAGAAGAAACGCTCATGGACAGGTCGGGTCAGGTAGGAGAAGACAACGTGCAGCAGGGTGACCAGGGCAAACAGGGCAAAGGCAGCCCAGAGCCAGTCAGAACCGTGCGAGGTGATGTGGATATCTGTACCAGTAGGAGGGTTGATCTCCACGGCTTGGTTGTCACGAACCAGAAGTAAGTTTTCAAGAGCGGGCATGTTGAGAGATGTTGTATGAAGAAGAGTTATGAGAAGAGTGATGAGAAGAGGAAAGGAAAAAGGGAAAAAGAGAGGACAGGTGGCCCCTTTATATATAGTCCCAGCGTCTAAACGGAAAAGCCGGGATAGAGCAGCAGCACCACAGGGCCAGCGTCGTGCCAGAGATTGTGCCAGAGATTGTGCCAGAGTTTGTGTCAAGGTTGCTCACGCGCCCCTACGGCGAAGAGCAGCGCGGCCAACCAGGAATAAGCACCTGGCCGGCGGACATTAAGGCACCCGCTGCAGATCCGGGCAGCAAAAGATTACAGATTCATGTCCGGATATCCGCGGTTGTAGAATATTTCATGGTTTTTTAACCCCTTTTTTTTATGTATCTATTGTAGACCACACTAGTGTACTTGAACTTCTTTTGTGCTTCTCTGCTTAGTGCTCTGCTTCTCCTACGTGAACTCGTCCTGCTCAAATGAACAGAGTCGCCGGGGTACTCTGGAAACTCGCGGAAAGCAGATCGCCGATGACACAATGTTGCAGATCGGGAGGGGGGATTAGGGTTTGGCCCAGATGTGTGTGGCTGCTGCACGTCTCAACGGCTTTTGGCTGCTGGAGTCTCAGTGACTCAGCAATCTCTGACAAGTACCGTGATCCTAGGTTGGAAAGGCCGGCTCTGCTTGGATCTTGCTGCCTTTTCATTACTAGGCCTAGCAGAAATGGTAGTGCCTGGCTGGTGGCCCGGGCGCCATTTGACCACTATATGTGCGCATCTTAAATGTATCTCACAGTATATATAGCTTCACTGACAAACTCTTTGCGACCTTTCCACGACCGCTCCAAACTTACCGGCCCAAACCCAGCCTGCCTTGACCTTCTAGCTCTAAGCGACCCACGTAGCCGGCTCCCCGCGTAGCGCCTTGTACGTCATCTTGCGCCAAAGTAGCGAGATCTCGTGAGAATGGTTAGGGCTGGACAAAACAGCCGCCAAACCCGAAGAGTTAAAAGCAACTCAAGCAGCAGCCAGAGGTTGCGAATCCTTGTAGAGCCTGAGTATCCCCAGAATTGTTATCCGTTGCTTCCGCTTTAGTAATCACGCTGCATCTTGATTTCGTTGCTGGGGTTCGACCTTGTTGCATGTCTGAAATGCAAGTTTGCCGAATAGCCGCGCCCTTCATCGCTGGTATATATCGTCATCATCATATGTTTATGTATTATACAACCCTCTAGAGATCTTACTCGCATCAACCTACGCACAGGTCCAAAGCACAGCTCTCTGTGAATTATTACCAGAACTACCCTTGCAAATTATATCGACTAGGTTTATAAATTCAAAATTCTCCGCTTTACCAGAAGAATACACGCCGGGCACAGTTTCTTCTGGTTTTTGTTTGAAGTGAAATGCCCAAACTGCGCCATGGGATAGGGCTGTTGTTGTCAACGATTCTTAGCGCTTTGTGCGCTTTTGGTGCTTTGTTTTGTCTGTGGTGCTACGTGAAGCAGCTGTTAGCGCTTGCCTTTTCATGTGTCTCTCAATATCAAGACAAGGTGGCATCCTCGGCGGCCCATAAGCTCAACAACACTTCAGTGTTGCAAGGCATAAAGTGTCTCTCAGTCTCAGAGGATCGGTACTCAAAATCTTGTTCCGATATTGTTCTTACCAGCATAATAGGTAAAACCTGCAGATTTTCTTTAGATTTTGCTTTACAGGTCGGAGGCCGCCTGACCGGAATTGTAGTAACTCTTGTGGTTCTTTACGTTTTACTAGACTGCTTGTTTGACGTAAGCTGCCATTCGCCTCGGATAAAGGGGATCCCAGAAGTTCCAGGTTATCCAATTGTTGGTAATTTGTTCCAACTTGGCCCCAGTCAAGCATTGACGTATCTGAAGTGGGCCGGAAAGTACGGCCCTGTGTTTCAACTACGACTGGGAACCAGAAGGGTAGTAGTTGCCAACTCCTACGAGTCTGCGAAAATCTTGTGGCTAGACAATATGACTGCAAACTCATCTAGACCGGTGTCCTACACTTTCCATCATGTGGTTAGTTCGAGTCAAGGGTACACTATCGGGACCACCCCTTGGTCAGAAACGTACCGGAGAAAACGCAAAGTGGCTGCAACAGCTCTGAACAAACCTGCCGTTCGGTCTTATATGTTAATTATTGGACTCGAGTTTGCACACTGTATACGTGAAATGATGCAGTATGTAAATTCGGTAGAGGACATTGCAGTTCATCCGTTTTTTATCACCTACGCTTTAAACACCGTAAGATTGATATGATTCACCCCTTTTTCCTTCTTTTCTTTCTTTCTTTCTTTCTTTCTTCATTCTAACGTGTAGAGCTTAACTCTGAATTACGGGATCCGTCTAGCTGAAATGGACAAAAGCATGCTTAGTGAGATCACTCAAGTTGAAAAGGAGATTGGCAAGTTTAGGAACAATTTTCACAATTACCAGGACTACTTGCCACTACTTCGAGTCTTTCCCACTTCATCTTATAGCAAAGCTGTAGAATGCAGGAATCGACGTGACCATTACATGGACTTCTTGCTATCCGAGCTGCGAGATAACATTGCCGACAATAACAAAACGAAATCCCAAGGTCTTTCGTGTATTACCGGCAATATCTTGCAAGACCCGGAAGCCAAAATCACGGAGCAGGAGCTCAAAAGCATCTGTCTAACAATGGTCTCTGCAGGGATAGACACCATTCCTGCCATGTTAATCTACTTTATTGGACACATGTCGCAGGATTACGGCCAGAGAATACAAAAAACTGCTTTCCAAATAATCGAGTCAAAATACCCGGATGGCGAAGCCTGGGACCACTGCCTTGAGGACGACAATATCACCTACATAAGGGCGATTGTCAAGGAAGTACTTCGTTTCAGTGCGATGCCAATCAGTTTACCTCGAGAAACTATCAAGGATATTAACTACAAGGGGGCCAGAATACCCGCACATACCACGCTTATACTCAACGCTTTCGCTGCTGACTTTGATGAAAGTCACTACGACTGTCCCATGCAATTTGTACCGGAAAGATACCTAGATTCCAGGGAGCGCATTCGTCTTGGAATTGATTCTCAATTTGCCAAAATCCGGCCGGGACCGGGAACAGGCGAGGGTTCAGGCCCCCCTCATTATGCTTTTGGAGCAGGCACAAGAATGTGCGCCGGGGCCAACTTGGCAGAGCGTGAACTATATACCGGAATTATGAGAATAATATCCTCGTTTGAAATCCTACCTCCGCAACTGGAGAGTGATAAGATGACTACCAACCCGTTTGAAATCTTTGCGGAGCAGACATCACTGGTAGTGGACCCCCCGCCGTTTCGAGTAAGGTTAGTCCCTCGAGATGCGCAAAAGCTGAAAAGATGGCTCGAGGAGTCCTGAGAGCCAAGTGAGAAGAAATAATGAAAAAAAAAAAAATAATAAAAGATTGAGCTATCCAAGCAAAAAAGAATAATAGAAAATGTACGTATACGAAAGTAAAGCACTATTTATCAGTCTCGACTCGGTCGCAAATGTGTCAAATAATCTGTTAATTCTTGACACCTTCCTTGCTGGATATGGCGGATAGCGTCGTACCGAACGTCTATATATACACACCTGATCATTTAAAACGATCGTTTTTTTTTTTCCAGTGACACAAAAAGCACCGACCCACTGGATCTTTATATATATATTTATATCCTTGCTTCTTGCTTTAATAGATAAAATGACAAAAGTGGGTTATTCTTTCACCTTTGAGAACGTTGGACAGGGATTCCTGCGTCAGGATGACCCTAAAACCGACCCGAAGAACTACGACCATATCAAGAATAACTTCGGACTAGCTTTGTCCAGCTGGAAGGAGTTTCAAAGCAAGTTTCAAGAACTGAAAGCCGGGTCTGATAAAAATACCAGCTATAAGGTGCTATTTTTGGCGCGTCATGGCCAGGGTTATCATAATCTTGCACACGAAATGTATGGGGATCACGACTGGAACACGAATTGGGCCTTGAAGTATGGAAATGGTGAAATAACCTGGGGACCCGATGCTGAACTTACCGAGCTCGGAATCCAACAAGCTAAGGACAATAACAAAGGTTGGAAAACTCAAATTGAGGCTGGAGCACCGTTACCCGAGGCTTTCTACGCCTCGCCTTTCACTAGATCGCTAGATACCATGGAATACACATGGAGTGATATCATGTTCAATGACAAGAAGAAGTACGGAATAAGACCGCCATTGGTTTTCGAGGAACTGCGGGAATCCATGACTACGCATACCTGCGATCAAAGGAGATCTAGAAGTTTCACAGCTAAAAGGTTCAAGGATGTTGAGCTAACAGAATACCCGGATGAAGACACTTACTGGAATCCGGACACTCCCGAGACCGCAGAAACTCACGATGTGCGGACTGAGAAGTTTTTGAATTTCTTGTTCACTAGAGACTTGGACCAAGATAAACGGGAAGAGTATATCTCAATCACAAGCCATTCAGGAACAACGCAGTCTTTCTTAAGAGTTATCGGGCATCAAAGATTTGACCTTAATACCGGCGGAATGATTCCAGTTATTATTAAAGCCACGAGGAAATAAAGATGAAATGACGAAACTTTTGTTATATGTAAAATATATATAGTAGTAGTACATGATGAAGTAGAATGCATAAATATAGAGTTTTTTTTTTTCTTCTAGTCTTGACAGTATGTGTGTGCTTTGTGTTGTTATTACTTTTGCTCTAAGAACTTGAGCTTTCTTTTTTCCTCGATAAATTTTCCCCATCTTAGCTCAGCGAAAACACAGCCAAGGGACAAAAAGCATAGACCGGCAACAATGGTGAAAGCACCACCGGCTCCAATACTCAAAATCATCTTATCAACCACCGAGAGACCGACTGCGCATAGCAAACATCGAGACAAGTTGACCACTGCGGTGGAACTTGCAGAGTCTTCGGGAAACAAATCTGCCAGCAGAGTCTGAGAAGTACTCAAGAAATAAGCAGATGCAAGTGAAATGAAAAATGTAGACAGGATAGGCACAATGTAATGCACATGGTATTCAAAAGTCCATCCAAAGACAAGACAACCAGCACAGAGAATCACCGATGGAATCCACGCAATGCCTAATCTTGCTTCTTGAATGTTGAACTTGGACATACTGACTCTGACTCCCTCTGCTTTGCATTTTGCCTTGTACTGGTGAAGCTTTCGGCGATAGTAAAAAGTCATAAGTCTTCCAGCGCCCATGCTTCCAATCAAACATCCAACACCACTGGACAAAAATGCCAATCCAGTTTGTGTGATATCAAAGCCATAATTATTTGCCAACAAGCTAGACATGGCAGTCAAAGCCATGAACCAGGCAGTATAGTGCAATGCATTGGGGAGAAGCACCAGCCAAACGTCCAGCAAACATAACAATTTGACTCCCTTAAAGAAATTCAGGCGATGTCTTGGAGGAACTATAATATCCTCGTAGCCCTCATCTCCTTGCTTGAGTGGTTTTCCTATCTTGCGGCGTCTGAAATAAATATATAACGACTGGTAAACCAATCGCTTGGGGTACAAAGATCCATCTCCAACAATAGTTCTGTTAGTCTCTGGTAATCCCACAATGATCCAGCCTAAGGTAACAGCAGCAAATGCAGCCAGAAACCAGAAAATTGCTCTCCAATTGAAAGCACCAGCTAAGGCTCCACCAATTAGTGGGCCGAAACAGTTGCCAACAAGTCCTAGACCGTTGCCAATTCCCATAAACTCACCTCGAGTCTTCCTGGTGGTAACATCACTGACAACGCCACTGAGTAATGCAAAAGTAGTGGCTCCGCCAAAGGCTTGGACCATTCTCAGCCCAAAAACAGTCCAGTATGTCTGTGACAGAGCAAGGCCAATACATGAACCAATGTAAATGATAAAGCAAACCATGTATACCGGCCTTCGGCCATATGAATCCGATATCGAACTCCAGAAAATCGGGCCTAACCCTTGGAAAATAGAGTATACTGTGATTGTCAAGTTGATTTTCTCAGTGTCGACATTGAACTGGTGCTCCAAGTCAGTAATTGCCGGTATATAGATTGGCGAACTGACAGTTGAAAATAAAGCAGCCAGTGCTGCAATAGCTGTAAGATACCACATTTCAGACCTTGAGTATGTTGAAACACATTGTTCAGGCACTGAAAAGACCTTTGTCAGCTGGTTCTCCGCATCTGCAGTAGAAGCTGCTGCAGCTGATACAGGCAGTACTTGTTTTTGTTCTTCCTCGAAATTTTCTAGTCGGTCTCTCACAACCTCAAAATGAAGACCATCTTCACCAGAAACCAAAGGCTCCGGTATCGTGAACGAGTTCCTTGAGCTCTGATTGCTTTTGGGAGATGTGGGAAACGAGTCGTCTCTGTGCCATATCGCTGAAGGCGCTGACGAGGGTGGATTTGATGATGCAAGCTCTTTGGTAACCTCAGAGAAGAGGGGGTTATTGTGATTATTATTCTTATTAGGAGAAGTCATGTTGTATCATTCTAGACCAAAAACCAAAGAGAAAAAAAGAAAGAGTTATCAATGCAGGGTATCAAGAGACTATATATGTCCCAGCCCAGCAAAAAAATAAAAATAAAAATAAAAATAAAAATAAAAGGAAACCAAACGGAAAAACTTTGTGAATAATTTTCGCCCTGAGATAAATTAAGGTTTGCAGAAATAAAAGTTTCTTATTATTGCTCCAGCATGAAAAGAGTCAAAAGAGAGAGGACCTTTGTGGAACTGCAGGTACTCATATATATAAGACCAGGTATGAATAGAGTCATGAATCGCGTGGCATGGTGGTGTAATCCAAAGGGGAAACAGAACCAGATGGGGGGAGACAGAGAGGCAATGAGACGCTTCTTTACTCCTAGGGTACCCGCGCAAGCTCACCGTTAGGGTAAAAGTGCTTGAAAAATCATTCATGGTATTATGCCATCAAGGGAGGTATTAACATGCAACAAGTACAAATCAGGTGTTTGTAGGTAAATTTTTTTTTTTTTTTTTTTTTTTTTTTTTTTTCCAGGAATGGGCGATGGAACTCTCCGAAATTGTCCGATCTCACTACATGTACCTTTTTTTTTTCAACCTCGAGAAGACTGTATCTTGAGAGTGAAAAACAGCTGGTTCTGTTCAATTGAGGTTCTATTTCTTGTATTCATAACGGTAAAACAACCAAATGCAAAAATTCGTGTCTCTCTCAGTCCTTTTTTTTTTTTTTTTTTTGTTTCTTGTATCTTTTCGTTTAGAGGTTTGTTCCGAAGTCCAGTGATCTTTGTTCGGATCGCCCAACCTAAGTAAGGTTTTTCCGGGAATGCACACATGCACGGCTGAACGAGATTCTTCCGTTAACGCTTTCGCAAGCTGTTTCGGCGTGCGATGTTCTGGAAAGATCACCTCATGCCGTGTCACAAGCCTCCGAGTAGTGCTTATATAAACCAGCTTGAAGAAACATGTACAAGATGACTTTCTAGTGCTGAGAAAAAGCTTCCAGTCTTTGAGTTTGGTCTTTAGTCTTTTTGACTTGAGTATCTCTGTGAATCCTGTCTCTGTGAATTCTGTAATGCTTCTGCTGATAATAGTGGCTTGCCAGTCTTCAAGGCCAAAGCCGAGTTCCATAGTGGCTAACCCCAAATTTTGTAGTGGCTAACCCCAAATTCTTCAACTTTTCTAGACATGCCACTTTGTAGTACCAAATTCAGAACAATAAAAAAGAAAAAGAGCCCACAGAAGCTACTCTCACATCACATATTCTTCCTCCCATGACCTCCTCCTCCTCCTCCTTTGTCGGGGGCGCCCTACTCCAGATTGGTAAACCATTTCTCCAGGAGCGCAAATGTTGATGATAAGATCAAGTTGGTCGTGCGCGCCTGGTGGTTAAAACACCACCTAGCGTTTATCTCGGGGAAGGCAGCAGCATTTGTTCTAGTGCATCTTACATTTGCTTTTCTGCTTCTAACCTTTGTCTGCATGAGAACCAAAGCCCTGCTCCCCGGATAATGCGAATTCTCAGGTGTTTGATTTCTATATCGCTGTCCGGTAAGCTTTCCCCCACGAGAATATACACATTGATGAGTACGTCGATTTTTCTGCCATTTACCGTTGAAGTGATGGAGAACCAGCTCCATACTAGCAGCAGATCACGCCAGTTTGAAGTTCTGATAAAGTGACACACGACGCTTGTTGATTGTTGTAGCCTACTGCTACTCCAGTTTTTCTCAGAATAAACTTGACTCAATAATACTCAAGCTCTCAGTTGTAGACCATATCTTTCGAAGAAGACAAAAAGGCTTTGATGGCATTATCTGAGGCGTCTCAGTAGTGATTTTGGTTGTACTCGGCTGGCTGTAGGCCATATCTTTCCAAGAAGACAAAAAGGCTTTGATGACATTATCTGAGACGTCTCAGCAGTGATTTTGGTTGTACTCGACTCGTTGTAGACCAGCCAGGTACTCAACCCCAAAGCTTTTTTTTTTTTTTTTGATTTCAGGCTTGCGAATTCAGAATTCAGCAATTTCCAGCTTTTAAGATATGTTGCAAGTCGTGGGATTTTAGGAAACTGGTGGGTTAAGGTGCCCAGTGCCTTTAACCTCACTCAAATTCATCCACTATATTGGCTCAAGCTTGGGAAAAGCACTACGCGTGCTGTCAGCCAATATGCAAACCACTGCAACAAGAGCATCAACAGCAGCTGCAGCAGCAGCAGTAGCAGCGCAGCCACCGCCTCTGTCTTTCAAGATTAAATAAGCAGCCAACATACCAGGGGTATAAATCAATGTGACATTGACAGCCGTTGACTCCGCTAACAACACAAGCCACTCGGTGGGATATCTTCCAACATAAGGCATTACCAGGTTCAACCAGAATACCTGGTTTAAGCCACAGAAAACAACACCTTATGTCCAAATTATCAAATACACCTTTGCCGCATCTTTTGAACAGAGCGCGCAAAAACTGCGTTCAGGTTCACTCCGCCACTTAATAACAAAAGCTTGGGGAACCCCTGATTATACCGCCTTCTAAAACCTTATCTGCCAATAAATACCCTTAACAAAGCCATGTTATGTTTATAAAAATACCCCCAAAATTACGGCTGTTGCCTTATTACTAGCCTGGCGTAACGACATGACGGAGTATTATATTGCGAAGTTCTCGAAAACCAGACAAAGTCGATCCTTGATCAGCCCCCGCCAATTTTTCAAAAATTGAAAAATCTGAATAAAATGGGGAAATTCTTCACTTTTTTGAAAAACTTCCCATTTTGAATCTGCCGTAACCTTGTCAAACCTTAAGGGACCTCTATGAAATTTTGTATCTACCATCAAAGTTAGCTGGAGATACCTATGGTTAAGTCAAATTGTGAATTTTCCAAACTTGAATGGTTCAAAATTTAAGGAATTGAAGAAATGTTGGAGGTGTTTCAAAATCGATATTTAACCACAAATATACCTAAATATATCGTAATATACCAGAATTCAAACATACCCCTCAGATTCTATGAACAATTCTGAATCTTTTACCATATTCAGATATCGCAAAATCGTCGGTGTTTAAGTTGTGAATTCGAGTTGGAAAGATTTTGAGCAATCCGCAAACATCAGTGCCTTGACTATTTTCTCATTTTGAGAAACTCGATGCAAATCTCTGGCGCTTTTACGTACTTTATTGGCACCTGTGGACTCAACAATATACATCGGCCCAAAGCAATTTCGCTTCAATCATTAGTTATTACGACATGCTATAATGACATTTTATATATACATATCTATATTTTGACAAGAATCTTGGGTCCTACACGATAGCATCTGGTAACTATTAGCAAAACGACTACAATTGACCCTGTAACGCCAGTGAACAACTGCGCATAAAGGTATCCTCCATTGTCCCTGACCAATAACGCTCCGCCGATTGGTGTTCCCGTAAGTAAACCGAAACTACATACAAAGAAATTCATTCCAAACCTTGTGCCTAGCACGCTATGATCTTTAGTCATTGAAGCTATGCAAGCAGCTGGCAAGGAAACAAAAGTTCCTGTAAAGAATCCATAAAATAATGCAAAGGGGATTAACATGTTTTGTGAGGTGACGTTAATCCATGCATACCCCATAATAGTATATGCCAAACCGCAGGGTATCAGAATATTGAAAGGCCCTACTTTATCAGCTAAGAAATTGGGGATAAGTCTACCCAACACTGAGCCTCCGTTGAGTATTGAAATAAGGTAGAATGCAATTGTAGCGTCAATGCCAGCACTCAATGCGTAACTTTGAATATAGAAAATTGGGATATAAAGCCCCCAAAACCCGAAAAATGTAGATAGAGTATAAAAGAGAAAGGATACGTCTCGTAACGAGGGTACATCAATCAATGGGCCCGACCTTCTTGGTGGGAGTCTACTTCTCATAACAAGACAAGGGTAAATGCTGGTAGCCAGAATCAAAAACCCGAACACTCTGGTGGCCCAGGGAAACCCAATTCTCGGAATTAGTTTGTGAACAAGAATAGGGTAGATTACACCGCCCAGCGATGAACCACTGGTAATTATCCCCAAGGCTGTTGCTCTCTTTGTTGAGAAATATTGCGACACCAATGCTATTGCGGCCATGAACAGGAAATTTGCACCAATGCCGACGCAGATTCCCTGAGCAAGCAGAACCTGGTAGTATTCCGTAGCCAAACTGGTCATCATGATGCCAAATATAACAAAAAAACTACCGACATAGGTCAGTAATTTGCCGTAGGCGGCATCCAAAGCTCTTCCACTGAATATAGAAAGCGCAATCACCAGAAACCCTTGAATTGACCCAATCCATGAAACAGTAGAGTTTGTAACATCTGGAAAGAGAGTGTTTTTGTAGTAAGTTTGGTAAACTCCAAAAGTGTTGACTACTCCCCACGAGTTAAAAAGCATGAAAAATCCTCCAGCAACATGAGACCAAGCAAGGAACCCACCATCTGGGGGAGGGCCAACTTCAAACTTAGTATGCTTCGTGGCTGCTTGGTTCTCCACGTCAATTTTCTCTTGGTCTGTTGGTTCGCATGGTCCATTTTCTGAACTATGGCCATTTTCCTCGGTGTATCCTGAAGCTATCCAGTCATCAACATCCTGATCAAGCTGAGTCTCTTTCATTTTGCAAGAAGTTTAATTGAATAGGAAACTCTAACTTCAAAAGTACATCGTTTAAAGCCTAAAAAAAGGATTATAAATACTTTGTTTGTACAGAGCTGAACTCGAGTACCTATAAATTAATTAGTTAGCGAGCCGAAAGCGCTTGCTGAGTAATTCTGCCAACCAGAAAAAAAAAAAAAAAAAAAATAAAATAAAGTTACCCGAGTATCGCTAGTTGAATCATCTCATGCCTAATCAGGCTTTTCGATTATAATGAACCCCGACGCACGCGCTAATCTTATCTTAGTCTGTTCTTACCGCGGCTCTCTGTCTACTCTGGTCTTAAGTCTGACTTCGCGTGCTTGCCAATTTGACCTTGAATTTGCTATTACTGCAATTTTTCTTTTAGCTTTGATATTTCAAGTCTGAAAAAGCCAGAGGATGAAAATCGTTGAGCGCGGATTCTTTTATTTTTTTTTTTTTTTTTTTTTTGGCTCTGGGGCACATCTGAGTTGCTGTTTCGGTCCAGCGCACATCGAGACCTTGCGCAGCCTTGATTTGTAAACGTTTTGTGCAGAGAGGGTGAGTATATATATACAGAGGAAATAACCTTCACCTCAGTACTGTTCTAGTTCTGGAACAAGAACTGCATATCCTCTGGGGTCAGCCTGTTCATCGCCGAGTCATCGTTACCAATTGTGGCTTGAATCATTTGAGCTTTCTTTTCCTGGAGCTCAATGATACGTGATTCAATGCTGTCCTCGACGACCAGTCTAGTGATTTTGACCGGCCGATGCTGGCCTATTCTATGTACACGGTCACCAGACTGCCACTCCACACTGGGGTTCCACCAAGGATCGAGAATAAATACCTGAGATGCCTCACACAAATTTAGAGCTACCCCTCCAGCTTTCAAAGAGACCAGGAAAATCTCTACCGAGGGTGTCTCCATAAAATGCTTGATGATACCATCTCTCTGTGCGGGAGACATACTTCCCTGTAGTTTAACTGTTTGGAACCCTGCTCGTCGTAATCTCCACTCAACCAGATCCAACATACTGGTGAACTGCGAAAACACAATGGATTTGATAGTCTGACGGTCACTTCTTAGCTTGAACAGTTCTTCGGCAAGAGCTTCAATCTTAGTAGAACTTCTCCAACCGCCACTCATATTGATTCTGTTGACGATACTACCCTTTTTGAAATCCTCCTCATCGATATGTATAGCTGGAGCATTCAAGTCAATTGTCAGACCCACATGACACACCGGGCATTCCAGGTCCTTTTCATTTCCTACAAACCCTTCGCAGTACTCCCGAATACACATTCGACAGAATAAGTGATGGCATCGAGATCTAATTGCATCTTCGGCTTCGTCGTCACAAATTTTACAAACAAGAGAGGTGGCATCTAGGTCTGCAGATACCTTTTGCTGTTGTTGCTGCTGACGTCGGAGTACCAGGTCTGGGTGGTCTGCAATCTGTCTCATTCTGGTAATCAAGGTAAAAATATTTGCATAGTTATTCAACACCACACCTTGGTTCACGTAAGTGTTGAACTTACGATTGACATCAGAATACACACTGGCATACAGGTCCTTTTCCTCCTCGTTAAAATAGTCTCTTCTGACCTCCACAATTCTAGGGGGTAGCCCAAGATCATCAGCTCGCTCTAACTTAGTACGCCGGAGCATAATCTGCTTGATCAATACTCTCATTTTGGTCATGGCGCTATCAATTGCTTCTTTACTGTTACTTTGAATGTTCTTGAGCAATGAATGGTTGAAGAAGTTACAGTGGCTCATCACTGGGTGATCGCATTCATCACAAGTCCTGCCGTTCGAGAACCGCCATTCATTAGACTTGCAGTCACACTTCTTGCAAAAATATTGGCAAAAGGGTTCAACTTGCAAGAATCGAAGCAAACTGTACATTTCACCAATTCTGTTTTGCAGGGGAGTTCCGGACAAACATAGTCTGCGGTCGGCATGAAGATTGAAACATGCTCTAGAGGTATTTGACTGGCGGTCTTTGATGTTATGCGCCTCATCCAGCACAATTCTTTTGAACTGAATAGAGTGCAACGGAGAGCTCCGTTTGATCATTTTCCCATCACGCTTGAAGCCATACTGCTGTCTTCTGTAATCTGACTCCACCACGGAGTAAGTGGTTAGAATCACATCGTACTGACGTAAATCTTTAGTGCTGGCAGTTCTCTTGGCGCCATGATACAATAAAGTTGACAGCTTACCACCAGTATGCAATTCAATTTCATTCCTCCACTGCATGATAGCTACCGTAGGGGCGATAACTAAATTTGGAGCCTCAGAATTTGGTGGGTCTGACATGAACAAAGCTACTGTCTGGATAGTCTTACCCATACCCATTTCGTCGGCCAGAATACCACCCCCGTACTTGCTCTGCTCTTGCTTGATAAGCCAGTTAAGGCCTTCTTTTTGGAAAGGCAGCAACGTAACTGCCATTCCTTCCGGCTGCGGAATGACTTCAGGCTTTATAGCGGGAGCATTCTCCAAATCCTGAAAAACAGTCTCCAATTGAGGGTGATTGGTATACAGCTGTCGGTTAATTGTTGCTTGCGTCTTCCAGTATCTACTCAGACGAGCCTCGTTCATTTCTTCTTCGGTCTGATCAGGTCGTCTTCTTGGAGCTCTCCTTTGCCGTCTTGCCGGTGCTGGTGCTGGTGCTTCGTCGTCGTCATCTGATATAATCTGAACCTCCACGACTTGTAAATCATCATCATCATCATCGTCGTCGTCATCTTTATCGTCATTGCCATCAACGTACTCTTCACTACTCTCGTCGTCGTCTTCCTCGTCGGACAGGACGTATGAGACGCGCTTAGCTCTGCTGGATCTGTTACCGCGAGTGAGCTTCCTTGTCACTAACTGCTCGTCTTTCTGCTCGTCTCTCTGTTCGTCTTCCTCGGAGGTACGGGATGATTCAGACGGTGCTTTGGAGTTGCGTGCAGTGGCGCTGGATTCATCTGAAGAACCAGCCGTAGCAGGAGCGGCAGCACGACCACTTCTTGTTTTTCTCTTGGAAGGGAGAGAACTCTCCTTGATAAAACCGCCTATACACATTAGTTATATGCCGACTGAAGAAATACCCCAATAAAAGTTCGTACCTTCTTCGTCAGAGCCTACAACAGTTAGAACCACATAACCAGAACACACAACCCTCATTTACTCACCTTCAGACTCGACCTTTGCTCGCTTGCTCCTCGAGCTGGCAGCTGAAGTCCTTCTCTTTGGCGGCATTTCTATAAGAACCAAAAGGTAATGAAAAAAAAAAGCTAAGGAAAAAAAAGGGCCCGGCAACAAGTAGAAAAAGATTTTTTTCAGCAAAAAACTGCCGCTATTAAAGGTCTCGGAATCTGATAAGAAAATTTCAATTAAGACCTTGTTAGGCCATGATGACTCGAACACGCATTAGCCGTCGCAAGCAATCCACGAAGTGTACGCGGTCCAGACGCGTGGTGCGCTGATTACGTACTCATGTACACGTTATTATATAATGTTATGTAATCTTTAAAATTGTGGCAAAAACTGAAGAAAAAAACTTTTTTTTTTCTTTTTTCTTTTTTTTTTTTTTTTTTTTTTGACTTTCTTCTTTCATTTTAAAACTCAGCCCAAAGGAGTAGCTCAAGCCGCGTATGCCGTTTTCGAGGCTGACATTTCATGATTTAGGTCTGCATCGTGAGCACGCCTTTTTGTGCGCATCTCTGGAGAAAGGCCCTAGCTTTCAGAACTAACCGACATTCTGAACCCTTCCTGGGCAATTTCTCTTGGGGGGTTTGTTTCGTCTGTTTCCTGCTGAGAGTTTCCTATTCGGACAGCACCCAGCTGTAATTTCTGACGGTCTCAGAATGAAACTCCCGGCTCTAAACCTTGCACAGTGGGCGCATTTGAGTCCAACATGAAGTAGATATTACGTGCTTGCACCTGTTCTTCGAGGCCCTGTTTTTTTTTTTATTTTTTATTTTTTTTTTCTCTCTCTATTGCTTACCGTGCCAAATATAAAACTAACGCCATCTCGGGGAAACTGATTTGCAATGCTTAAAGCCAGGACGGGTGCGGCATAATGCTCATCCAGAGTCTCTCTCTGCCAAATTCCTGTGCTAGCTTGGAAATTTTTTCTTTACTGAGTTCCCGTCCTATACCTTCTCCTCTTTTCCATTTTTCATTCTTTATTCCTTCTCATTCTTTTTTCTTCTTATTCTCTTTTTTGTGAATTTGTTTCTTGTCTGCTGTTCGTTGTTGCTGTTATTTCTCAGTTACTGGGATCAAAGCTACTGTTGTCAACTTTCCAACCATGCTTGCTGACAAAATAGCGTCTCCTCAGGAGGCCATTTTTCTGGAAAATGAAGAAACATACGGAGACATTGAGGACCAGCCTAGAGGTGCAGTTCTTGAGGACCAGCTCAATAGGTCTCTGACTGCCCGACAGATCCAGATGATTGCTATTGCTGGAGTCATTGGTACTGGACTGTTTCTGGGTACCGGAAAGTCCTTGCATAACGGCGGCCCAGCTTCTATGCTGATATGTTATGCAATTATTGGCGGTATTGTGTACCTGACCATGCTGGCGTTGGGAGAGATGGCTACGTATGTTCCTGTAGCTGGATCATTCTGTACATACTCCACAAGATTTATCGACGAAGGGTTCGGGTTTGCGCTTTTCTGGAACTATTGGTTCAATGACGCAGTCTCTACTGCTTCTGACCTGACTGCTCTGCAGCTTGTTTTTGCATACTGGACAGATTTCCCCGCCTGGATCATTTCGCTGATCTTTTGGGTCTTCTTAATTGTTGCCAACCTGATCCACGTCAAAGTGTACGGAGAGCTCGAATACTGGCTAGCCCTGCTCAAAGTTATTACAATTGTGGTGTTCATAATACTGGGGATTGTAGTGAACTGCGGAGCTAACAACATGCACGAATATCTGGGGTTCCACTACTGGCATATCGAGGATGCTCCATTTGTTGATGGGTTCAAGGGGTTTGCCAAAATCTTTGTCACTGCGTCATTTGCATATGGTGGTACCGAGTCAATTGGTATTACTGCCGGTGAGACCAAAAACCCGCTAAAATCTATGCCACAAGTTACCAGGACAGTGTTTTGGCGTATTTTGCTGTTTTACATTCTTTCAGTTTTGATTATCGGCATTAACGTTCCCTGGAACTACCCTGATTTAGATACTGGCTCTACGGTGACTTCGCCGTTCACTTTAGTGTTCCAGCTCGCTGGATCCAAAGTTGCCGGCTCATTCATCAACGCGGTTATTGTAACCTCGGTCATTTCAGCCGGTAATCACGCTCTATTCGCTGGTACCAGGCTGTTGTTCACTTTAGGAGTAGAAGGGTTCGCTCCAAAGGTATTCACCCGACTAACCCCGCATAAAATACCCTATGTTGCTTTGGGTGCAACTGCACTAGTATCTGGCCTTTGTTTCGGATCTTCGTTCATTGGTGCAGGAACTCTGTGGGACTGGTTACAAGCTCTGGTGGGTGTATCTAACCAGATCTCATGGCTCTGCATAGGCCTGACTTCAATCAGATTCAGAAAAGCAGTGGCCAAGCAGGGTAAGCTTTCCAAACTGCATTTCAAAAATTGGACTCACCCTTGGGGACCTTACGTGATCGTGGTCGGATGCACTGTAATCATTCTGGTCCAAGGTTGGTCATCATTCGCTCCCTGGGATACCAGCTCATTCTTTCAAAACTACGTGGAACTAATCATATTCCCAGTGATGTACATTGGATGGAAACTACTGAAAAGAACCAAAATCGTCTCCCTGGACGAAATGGACCTGGAGACTGACAGATACATCCCAAGTCGAGAGGAACTGGATGAAATTTATTACTTTGAAAACCTAAAAGGCTGGCCAAAGTATAGGCACATGCTTCGCAAGATGTTTACCTAGTCGTCTGTAACTTAACGAAAAAAAAATTTTTTTAAATAAGAAAAAACCTCACTTTTGATTGCCTGCATGAATTGAACTCTGTGCCAAGTTGAACTCCTCAGCTTCCTTTATTCGTTGAGGTAGATAGTCTCCAATTTTCATCAATTTAATTCTAGACGACTCCACTTTGAAACTCGTTCTCTTTTCATTATGCTCTGGGTTTTCGTCACTGTCTGCTGCCGTTTCTTGGGTGTTACCCCAACTGAAATCATCAAACTTCCAAAAGGCATTGAGAGGCAGTATGAAGTTCCACACTGGTAACGAGCACAGATAGATAAGCATCCATACCACATAAATCCATTGGTGCGCAGTAATCAATATCAGCACACCAGGAACACCCAATATGAATGCCAGCAATATCAGTGGCAAGATTGGGATTGGACGACGGTAGATTGAAGTGACCCCAAGATACACTGTGAACACCAAAGCGGCCGGTAAAGTCAACGTGCCAATTAGCTCAATCAGCACCACAAACTGCATGGATATGCAAAAAACCCCGCATAAATCTCGCACCAAAACAAGTTCCATCAGGTTGTGCACAGTAGAGTTTATCCACCTTCTGCGCTGATCTAAAAGTACTCGAAACTTTGCCGGAACCAGAGTAGTACATTTAGCTTGCGGCACAAATACTTGTTTTCTACGAGGGAAAACTCTCAGCATCAATGAAGACAAGTACCGGTCCTCGCCCAGCAATAGCAAATTCTTGCGGTGTAGGGTCTCTACACGACTAACTGCATACCTTTCCACGATATCAGGGTTCGCCAGGATAGGGACCCAGTATCCACTGTCTCCCTTGGGTGCTTTGATACGATACATGCAGAAACAACCAGGAAGACATGTAACTCCTCCAAACACAGATTCAAAAGATTTCGTCAAATGATGCGATATGAAATATTCAAAAACTTGGATTCGAGTCACCCAGGATTCATTCTTGTTTTGAATCATAGTTTCACCGCATAGTCCCATGATATCTGGGTCCTTGGAAAGACAAGTCACCATATGTCGAAGCGAATCCTTGTATATCCTTGTATCCGCATCAACCATTAATAAAGCCTCGTATATACCAGGAGGTACCCCAGCACATTTCATAACAGCCCAGTAAAGCTCATTTTCCAACTCAGTCATTCGTTCGTCAAATATAACCTTTTGCAAAAAACTCATCAAGATTATCTGGGAGTCTCGTTTCCCTCGGTTTCCAGCCATGTTAGGGTCCTCTCCCGGTAACCCCTTTTTCAAAATACAAATCATGGGCACTTTACCTCGTTTCTTGCCACGCTTGGAAGCAGGTTTCGGATTGAGCCTGGTCAAATCATCATCAGCCATCGTCACGGTATCAAACTCATCATCATCATCATCATTATCATCACCACTCGGACTATAGTACCCACAATAGACTTCTGCCAAGTTGATACGCATGGAGCCCTGGCCAATTGCGAGGTATGCCAAGCTTTTAGCTGCCCCAGGTGGCTCGCAGAAATCAAGCATGGACAGCAAGATGTCACCTGTAAGCTTCCCATCTTTGCTGCCCTTGACTCGACCATCACAAATAACAACCAAAAGCTTGTTTGAGTTGGGGTAATCACAGTCAACAATTGCATCAAGGCATTCTCTCAGCTCGGCTTCAGACTCGGTATATGCAGTCACAAGACAAATCACATACTTGATTAATTCTCTGAGAGCACTTTCCATGGACCCGGCAGTGGTAGCAGGCAAGTGCTCCTTGATGCAGCCAGTGCGTATATCAGGAAGCATAATAGGAGTATCCAACACTCGAGCGTCACCCTCAGAATCATTTTCAGGCAGCTCCGAAAACACCCTGTAGATTAGCTTTCCTATAGCGGTGTATCCATTGATACCCATTCTCCAGGACAAAAACCACTCAAAGTAAAGCGCAAACATGAACTTTACAATGACTATGCTAAATACAAAAGTCAGTGAGATAATCAAAACTGTATGAGACGTGATACACCCTAAAGTTGCGGTATCCAAGACGCCAACTTTGGCAATCTCCATTAAACAGTGTGCAACATCCACCAACTCACTACTTGACCCAAGTTCAAATGACAGGTCTGCATGGGTCCCTAAGGAAAAATTCGCAAACTGCGCAAGCGGTGGTGCCAGTTCCCAGTTTGTAGCATCCAGCAACTTCAACCTATCCAAATCTATAATGGCGCCCATATAGGTAATCAATCTATTTTTGGGAGTTTCAATATCATCCCAGGTATAATACACGTCTCCCACAGATTTCATGGCGTAGAAGATATCTCGTGAGTCCTTGCTCAAGTGGCAACCATAGCCAAAATCAGTAGTTTCAGGTATACGCTCCATATTAGGACCAATCAATGCATTTTTAGACAGACTCAAGGAAGCATTGTTAGAATCCTGGAAGTTTGCAACAGGACTTTTGGGTATCACCAAATCGCCATACACGTCCGAGTTCTTGTAAAAGGTCTTGGAGGCCAAGTGTAAAGGCGTACAGGGGAAATAATAGGGATATCTATTTAGAGCATCTCGGGGAATAGTAGTGGTATCCTTGGGTATTAAAAACTTTGCGCACTGAGAATTAACGTTCTGAAACAGAAAGGAGGCATCACTCCCGCCCATCTGAGGCATATTACTTAGTAGCCTTGGCCCAACAACTTTACCATTAGGGTCATCGTGTCTGAAGTCAGATACATTGTACAAGCGACCATGTACCAGAATTGAATCTCGGGTAATTCCAGTGTAGTGGACTCGAGGCGCGGGCGCCGCGCATAGCAGTGCGTTAAACCCAAAAGTGAAGAACCCCACCATGAAGGTGATTAAACCAATGATGGAAAGCAGCCCAATCTTTTCCCGCCATGCATGCTGACGTCTGCGGCCCTTTATGCCACAAAATGTTAAAATGGGAGAGATCACTGGGAAAGTCAAAATTTTGCAGTAGACATCCCATATTGACGGAAGAAACTCTTCGTCATTATGAGTCTTGCCGCCAGAACTCGAGCTAGCAGATGACTTGATCCTGGGTAATTCCAAAGTTGCTGTATCTTCCTTTACAGTGGCTGCACCATACCCGTACATTGCGCGGTCACTAACAGTACCAGTGGCAGGTTTTGCATGGCTGTATTCATCTTCCGGGTTAACAGCGTCTCTGAGATACTGCCTAACATAAGGAGTCGTCCCCAATGGAACAGACAGAACATCTCTGGGGTCAACTACATACTGCGCAAAAGGATCATTACCAGTGGTCGAGGGCTCTACTTGGATATTGCTGGAAGCAAGAGCATGCTGCGCATAGTAGTAATGCGGATTCGAAGGGTTCAACTTGGACCGCTGTTGTCGAACCAATGCTCGATGTCTTCCAGTCGAATCCGTTCCTCCACTCGCGCCAGCTAAATTGCTGCCGCTAGTTCTAGTCCTGTCCCCAGAAAACTGGGGTAAGGGATTAACAACAGCATTGCCGTCTGCGGCAGCAGCATCATAAGTTCCACCACCACCACCACCACCACCACCACCACCACCACCACCAGAAAGCTCCTGGTTGGTGTCATAGTAATGCTCAATTGAGTCTAACCCAGGGCTGATTTCCGGTTTATTGCCTCTAACCGGGCTTTTTTTGTGTCTCCACATTACTACAAGCCAAATATTTTGATACTTTAAGTCTGGCGTATAGAAGATAGAATCAAAAAGTTTGTTAGAAATTTCTGAGTATAAACAAAACCCACACACACACATCACGCGCGGATTCCCCGCGATTTAAAAAGCCGTTGGGTTTTTGAGTGGAGTTTTCAAAGAACTCGGAAAAAAAATTTTCTCTGTTTCCTTTCATTTCAAACTTGAACTTACAGTTTGTCTTGCAAGCTGTTTGAGGTTTAGAAGGTTGGCCGCCGTGAGCTTATCATAGATACTATTTAAGCTATTCGAACCGGGATTTCTCGAGACTCAACAAAGAGGCTATTATAGTTTATCCGGCCAACCTTATCACTCGAGAGCTATAATATCACTTTTTTTCTTTTCTTTCTTCTTTTCTGTTATTTTGGTTATTCTACTGACTTAAAGCTAAAAAAATGGTTCAGCAAATTCCGGTCTGGTTAGACTGTGATCCCGGCCATGATGATGCCGTGGCAATGTTGTTGGCATGCTGGCTACCGTACTTCAAACTAGTTGGAATTTCCACTGTTTACGGCAATGCGCCACTGGATAGAACCACCAAGAATGCGCTATCGCTTCTGACAATTCTAAAACGCACAGATGTCAAAGTGTACCCGGGATCAACTAAACCTCTGGTTAGACCGATATCCACTGCCCCTAGTATACACGGCGAGTCAGGACTAGACGGCACGGATCTACTACCAGCGCCTGAGTGTGAACCAGCTGGTGACGAGGGTAGTGCTGTAGAGGCAATTTCTCGAGCTATAGATGAATATAAAGGAACTTTGGCCATTGTAGCTACGGGGACTTTGACTAATATTGCAAAATTAGTGCTATTATTTCCGGAAAAACTACAAGACGTTGCATATTTATCTATCATGGGTGGAGGAGTAGGAATGGGGAACTGGACTACTTATGCTGAGTTTAACATCTGGTGTGATGCCAAAGCTGCTGAGATTGTGTTTGGTAATACTATCCTCCGGCCGAAAACTCTTGTCTCTCCAATCAATTTCACTCACCAAGCCATAGCCACGAAGGAAGTGTTTAAAGCTATAAGCCAATCAGGAAAAGGCAATGATGGCTCGGTTTTAAGAAAAATGCTTTCCGAGCTCATGGAGTTTTTCGCACAGACATACAAGCAAAATTTCGGGTTCAGTGACGGTCCTCCCGTTCATGATCCATTAGCCCTGATCTCACTTTTGCCGTTTTACCATATAACTCGCCCTGATTTACACCTAACTTATAAAAGATACTCTATATCCGTGACTCAAAGCGGGGCGGAAGAAGGTATGCTGAAAGTCGTATCCAACGTGAGAAATGGAACCTATGTGTTCACTACTATGAACATGTGTGTGCTATGGAATTTAGTACTAGAAGCTTTAGACAATTGCGAAAATAGCAGTTAGCTTACAATTAAAGCATAAAAAGAAGATAGAAGAAAGTTGAAAATATAAATCATCGTTCCGTAAACATTAGAAAAAATTATAGAGAATAAAAAAATAAAAAGAGGGGTGGTAATAAATTAATATAGTTCAATTAGAAAGGGTCCAGAATTCGCGTTTCAGAGTTTTGTCGTCTTTACCAATTGAAGCCAGTACAGAGTCGTAATCCCAGATATTCACATCATACCCGCCCTTATCTTTGTACAAACCACTGATTTTCAGCTCGTCTTTACCATCAACAGTAGAAGGTAGTACGCTGCTAATTGAAGTGCTTTCATCACCATCTACAATACTCTCCTTTGAGTCGTTGTGATCGCTACCATTGCTGCTATTAGTGTTAATAGTACTAGCGTCAGTCAGGCCCTCGTCATCGGGAATAACTAGCTGGATATTGAAAGCTTTGACAGAATCAATGGCTTGGAAAGCAGCTCTTAATACTACTGCCTGAACATTTCCAGTCCAGGTATTACTTTCAGCGCTAGCATTGATTGCAGGCTTCAGAATCTCCTCTTCAGCAACTGTACTGAGTCCGTTCTTTGATGCGGTGTTCGGTGTTTTTACAGCAGAAAATGGTAAAGGTGTTCTGAGAAGAGCGTTCGGAGTAAGCCCCTTCGGCTTGCTTCCATTGTTATTACCGTTGTTATTACCAGCACCAGTGTTGCTGGCAGCATTAGTATGAGCAGCTCCCGTAGAGGGAATATCGCTGTTACTCTCAACTGATCGAATCGCAGTGTTCAGCTCGTCCTGGGGTATATCCAAAACTTCAGCAAGCGTAGTGAAAAAGTATGCCATGGGCTGCTTCTCTGCAAGCTCTCTCTTCTTCTGTATAGCTTCTAGAGCAGTCTTCTGTTGTCGAGCCCGCTCATCCAGCTTTTCCTTCTTGATTGGCGGTTCTCCAGGTCCAACAACGCGGTTTTTAACCGGCGGCGAAACACCATTTTTGGGAGTGATCTTGTTGTCCTCAGGAGAAATAGCTTGAGGAGTGGTACCTGCAGAGTTCAACTTCCGCTTCCTGTTCACCGGGAACTTGAGCTGGTCAGCAGTAAGTCCGGGCTTAGCATATGCAGGAATACCAGCAGGAGAGTTAACACCAGTAACAACACCAGAGGCTGAAGCAACGGCAGGAACAGGAGTAGAAGCAGCTGTTGGATGCCCAGAACTGTTAAGCTGCTGGGTCTGCTTCTGAGCAGCCTGCTGTTGTTGCTGTTTAAGCTGCTGCTGCTGCTGCTGCTGCTTCTGTGTCTGTGCCTTTGTTCGTCTACCCTTTGTGGCAGGCTCTTTCTTAGCAGGTACAGGAGGCTGTACGGCTGCAAGAGGCTGCTGCTGTTGCAGTTGCTGCTGAGATTGAGCTTGTGACTTCTGGGGCAGACCTTGAGACTGCTGTTGTTGCTGCGGCATCTGAGGCTGGAACTGCATTTGCTGCTGCGACATAGCAAGCTGCGGCATCTGCATCATTGAATTCTGCTGCTGAGAAAGATTTGACATCATACCTTGCTGCTGTAGTTGCTGCACCTGAGGCTGAAACTGGGATTTGGGGTCATCTAGTGAGATAGTATTGTTGCCACTCAAATCAATGGTACCGCTATTGTTGAAGTTTCCTCCATGGAATCCTTGCATCACCGCAGTGTCATTGAACGGATTTGAAACATTCTGGCCAATAGGCTGAGTGTTCAAACCAGGTTGCCTGGCTGCCATAGAACTCATATTGGGACTGATCATGTTGCCTAACACGGTTCCCACTGGAGGCCCCTGTGCTGTATTCATAGGTAAGTTCTGTTGTACTTGTGGCATCTGCTGCTGTGGCTGCTGTAAGTGTTGCTGCTGTTGCTGGGGAGCAGCTTGACCACCAGCAGTAGCAGCCCCTTGTTGAGGGAAATTACTTCGCTGAGCATTTTGCTGCAGGTTATCTCGAACAAACAGAAAATATCGGTTTATTTCAAACTTTGTTTTATCAAGAATCTGCCTAGTGGTCAAGAAAATACCTCGCTGCAACCCTTCCATCTGCTCCTTGTACATAAACTTCAGCTGTAGCAATCTTCTGGTAGCAGTTCCATTTTTGGTGATGAAGTAAAACATGGGTACCAACTGATCGATACGCTGATACATGTGAAGCATATTTTGCATATTCTCCTGAATATACCTTTTATCCTCCGGTGGTAAGCTATCCGTGAAGTTTTGCAGCTTCAGCGGCACCTTGGCAGCCTCTTCAAAAATCTGTCTTAGCCGTTGACGGTCCACGTCTCTCTGCATCGACGTCTGGTTCATGTTGTTAGGTAAAGCCATTGGCATATTGGCATTGCTACCACTTGCAGCATTGTTACCGCCCAATGAATTTATGCCCTGGGCCATATTCTGTGGAACCATGTTGTTACCAGACATATCTTGAGGTAACTGGCGTTGCTGAACTTGGGGACTCTGCTGAGGTGGTGCTTGCGCTGGCTTAGCAACTGGCGTTGGCTGACCTTGCTGTGGCTTGGACTGCTGTTGGTGCTGAAGCTGGGGAGACTGCTGTGGTGCTGGTGGTTGCTGAAGCTGTATCGAGTGCTGCTGCTGCTGCTGTTGCTGTTGTTGCTGAGACTTCTGGGGCTGCTGCATTCCCTTGTTGGCAAAGTTGAAATTCCATTGATTCATGTTGTTGTTGCCAGGTTTTTGCACTTGCCCAGTTTTGTTCATTTGTACAAACAACTGATTAGGAGAGGTTTGACCTTGATTATTGTTAGCACCACCAGCAGCTCCTGTTCCTGCTGCTCCTCCTCCCATACCAACGCCGTCCATTTGCCCGCTGGCAGTCTGAGGTCTTTGTATCGCACCTTGCTGTTGGCCCTGCATCCTATTCTGATTTGGCATCTGGTTGTTATTATTTCCAGCATAGAAATGAGACTGAACCTGAGCACCCGGGGCATTGGTTGCGCTTAGTGGTCGTTGCTGTGGCTGAAGATGGGGTTGCGGCTGTTGCTGAGGTGGTGGACGCTGCTGCTGAGAATTTGGCATAGATTGCTGGTTGAGCATTTGAGCTTGGCTTTGCTGCTGATTACTCAAATCTGATCCCTGGCCCTGACCTTGTCCTTGGCCCTGCTGCTTGAATTGCATCTGTCGTAAATGGTGGAGCCACTGTATATGCATCTGATGCACATGCTTAACAATATCTAAGCTGGATTTAGGTAAAGTCTCGTTTTTTATCAGCTCGGATATCTGGCCCCAAGTATTCACGCCTTCTGGTAAACCAGGAATTCTAACCAGCATTGACGGTGGGATGGGTATATTTCTCATATCGATCTTCGGCATAACTCTCTGCGCTGCATTAGTTGCCGGTACAGCAGAATTTTGGAGGACTGATGCGGTAGGGCCGCCGGCAGCAGCCGCTTGACCGGACTGAAACTGGCCCTGGGGCATTTGTTGAGGCTGGATATTCTGCTGCAACGGGCTCGGTCGGCCCTGCTGGTTTTGCTGGTTTTGTTGGCTTTGATTTTGCTGAGGCGGCGGTCTCCTACCTTGCTGTTGTTGCTGCTGCTGGGGTATGGGCATTGGCTGGTTTTGACCTATTGGTGTGCGTACTTGCTGCTGCTGGTTAGCTTGCTGATTCGGTTGCTGCTGCTGATTGTGCTGTTGATTCACTTGCATTTGCAGGAACTGCATCTGTTGTTCGCGACTAAGGTTCTGCAACATGGGACTAAGGTTCTGTAACATGGAGAAATCAGTAAAGTTCATCTGATTACTGCTGTCATTCTTTTGGTTGCCATTATTACTGTTGCTATTATTGTTGTTGTTATTATTATTGTTTCCATTATTGTTGAATTGGTGCCCCTGCTGTTGCATTTGTTGGTCTGACATGTTACCCGCAGCCATTTGTTGTTGTGACGATAGAAACTGTTGCAACGCATTTCGCATAGCCTGATTCTGATCACCGCCGCCATTATTGTTTTGTGGCAGACCTGCCATTCCTTGGTTGATACCAGGTTTGTTGTTTGTGTTAGCAGTGTTGACACCGCCAACTCTCTGGTTATTGAAGTCGTTGATTCCATTGTTATTATTTGTAACTTGTGCAGAGCCCTGGTTACCATGGTTCATCATTTGCGGTTGTAGAGAAGACATGAAGTCAAAATCAACAGCTCCCGCGCCATTATTCACCTGTCCTCCTCCTCCACCGCCACCCGACGAACCACCCAGCATTTGCATCGAAACAGCGTCATTCACATCGAGAGATGGTTGTGGCTGCTGCTGCTGCGACATGCCTTGTTGAATTTGTGTTTGGTTCGTGTTTTGGTTTAGATTCTGGTTCGCATTTTGGTTCGAATTTTGGTTCTGATTTTGAGGTTGGTTCTGGCCCTGGTTCTGGTTTGGCACTTGGCCCTGCTGCTGTCTGTGCTGTTGCATCACCGCCTCCTTTATTGACTTTATCTTGTTCTTGCACTGAACAAGGTAGTCTTTCTGTAGTATATTGTTAGACCTCATCAACGAAAGAAGCAAACACGAATAGAAGCACTTACCCTCGAATGTGAGTTTGAAAATATCAGACTTTCATACTGCTTCGCCAAGTTAACAATCTTCTCTTGTGGATACGTTGGACCCAAGTTCTTGATAACGCTGACTCTGTGAAAATAGTTAGAATAAGCTCTAATAAAACGAAGAAGAAGAAGAAGAAAATAAGATGCTCCCAGCCTACTTACAAAATAAATATCAGCTGCTTACGCTCCTCAGCTGTAATTTCATGATGCCATGACTGCTGTCCTGGCTGACTTTGACCTGGCTGCATTCCCGGCTGCTGCTGCTGCTGTTGATTCATACCTCCCATCAAGTTGGCATTTCCCATTTGTGGGGCTTGGCCCTGTTGTTGACCCTGCTGGCCCTGTGAAAAATCCATGGATAATTTGGGAACTCTAGATCACGCTCACAGCCTCCTTGGTGCACGTTCTACGAACAGTGACAATATGAAGATATGAAAGGACTGAAGTCGAAATAAGGCTACCGTGCTTTTCTTCGCTCTGAGTAATCCTGATTCTTTTCCTCTTGAGTTTTTATTTCCTTTTCTGATTCCGGTCTTCCAGTGTACTCCCTACTCAGTCTCCACGACCGTGTAGAAGCAGGCACAAAATACAAAAAAAAAAAATAGAAGTTGCGGAACTCTAGAAGAACAGTACTCTGCCAGAAGATTGTGAAAAAAAAAAGGTTTATAATAACATTAATAGGGGAAAAAATGCTGTTACCACACATGCAGCAGACGTACTGTGTCTTCCCCGATCACTTATGTATATATGAACAAAAAAACCTATATAGAGCTCCAGATAAAACACATTTGCCAAAAAGAACCAAATGGTGAAAAACAGGTAACCAGGTCTCTATGAATAGGTCTTAGGTCTTTAAGTATAAGTCTCTATATAAATTGCGGTCTGTGGGAAATAGAAACCCTGCTGAACTCAATTTCTTCTCGTCTCTGTGATTTTGACCTGGGCTGACTTTCGATCGCTTTGGGCCCTTTCGTGTTAGCTGAGAATTTCCTGAGCGGCAGACCTTCAAGCCTTTGTTAGAGCTCATTACTTGTTAGTGAATGGCGGTTTGGTTTGCTTGGAGTACGTATACACGATCTTCTCCTCACTCTGTAACTTGGTTATTTTTTTTTCTTTTCATTTTCATCTGGCCCTGCCTTATTAGGAAGGTTTCAACCAAGATAGATGTTTTTCAACTCAGTACCAGCCGTGACCCAAGAGTTTCAAGCAAAATCTATGCTTAGATGCTTGTATCATTTCAGGGTCTGCGGAGAGAGCTTGGCAGTTTCAAGTTGTTCTTTTTGGATTCTGATAGTTTTAACATTGCCAAGTTTCAGAAAACGAGTAGTGAGAGAACAATGTCTTTTCTCTCTCTCCAGATGAACAATGTCTCTCTCTCTCTCTCTAGATAATAACAGACTTTCAACATAGGGCTTCTGATGAATCTGTCTGGTGAGCCGTAACGCATTGTCTCAAGTCCCTGCAAGTCCGGTATCTGGAAGAATACCAGCATGCAAAATAGCTTTAAAAGCCCGAACTGATTTTCCTGCAACATTACCTTGGAATACAACCTCTGGCAAGCGCTCAAATTTCAGAGTTATTTCAAGCTTCTGCTGCCTCCAGGGTTCGTTGAAATCGCGGTGCAATCTTGTGGAGCCGTATTGGATCGACAAGAAAATCCTGCACTGATCTGCACGAACGTCTCTTTCCTTTTTTTTTTTTTTTTCAGTTTCTTTAATTATACCGTCAAAACCTTAAAAAAACCTTTTGGAAGGAAAAATTTCAGTTGAATAAAGCTCGTTGCCAGATGAAATTACTCTCAAATCCCTGTGTCTGCCAAAGAAGACTGGTAAAACCCGGTAGCTTCTAGGTCTGCTCTTTTGGCACTTGAAATGCCATATATGTAATCCCCGTCCTGATACTCATATACAACCCAGGGAGAATCCGGTACAGAGCTGCTACTATCCCAAGTCAATACAGAACTTCTGTCAGCAATCGCAGTGGTGTTGTCGTTTATCAAGTGGTAGTCCCCAGAGGGCATTCGCTTAGCAGCGTGGAGAAACAAACCACCTACTACACACTTTTGTATCAGCTCACCAGGGTCCCTTGGTTCGCTGATTTTCCCTGCTGACGTTTGCAGCTTTAATCGATGGCACAACTCACTAAGCTGATGGTAAATTGTAACAGCCTTATCCAAAACTGTATAGTTCAATGCCCAGGACGTTGCCCATTTGCGTGACTTGCCATGTTGGATAAACGATTGTGTTATGTTGAGCATGGTTAAATGATCTCCCTGCTTAACAGCAAAGCTTGCATGATTTTTCTGAGCCTCTGTCCTTTCAGTAGTTGCCCTTGGAAACCACAACATCTTTGCTAGACCTCCTACCGCAGAAGCAGCAGATATCAGTAAAATTTCATTCAAACACCCGCATTTCCATCCCAGAACAATCATTCGAGAGATCTCTACTGCTAATGGAAACTCAGTCATGATGTTGCCATCACGTGTGAGTTTTCCGTCATGCGCATCAACTGCACCTAGCCAGGTAAGCCAAGTTAGTGCTCTCGCTAGAGATTTAGCGCTGGGCGACGTTATAAATGGGAAAGATCGACTCACATTTTCAATGCCCAAGCCCTTGATTCTAAGAACTATCTCCACAAGAGTGTCTTGAGATTTCTTGGTTGAAAAGACTGGAGGTTGCTCGGGCATGGCTGTAGCTTCTGCTTGTCTGAAAAGCTTGTAAGATTTGACGTTAGTCAATCTGGTAATGTCGTCAGACTCGGCTTGGCTAGTTGAGATACCGTCAACTACCAACGAAAGTCTGGAACAGTCATGAAAGAAATACTCGGGAACCGACGTAGCAACAACAATGTTACAGTTTGTATCACCTTCGTCATATGAATTGTACTGTACAAAGTAGTCACCAACTAACTGATAGGCAATTCCTCGTTTCAACTCATTCACCTGGCTTTGGCTAGGCAACAGCACCAGAGCAAGTCCTCCTCCCTCAAAATCTCCAAGAAGCTGGAGCACCTTTACTACCTTATCTTTATCTTCATCCGCTTGGTAATAAACCCCGGTATGAAAGGATGGTGCGCTCACAATGGTAGCTTCTTGGCTTATGCTAAAATAACCCTGGAAAGTTTGGATCACTATTTCAGAAACAGTACCCAAGGCTAAAACTAACTTGATTCCGGCATTATTGGGCTGGATCTTCTTCAGCATTCCCAGGATCATGTCACACCAAGCATCTCGTTCATGCGCGTCCTGGATCACAATTAACCCGTACTTACTCAACAAAGGGTCCTGTAAAGCTTCGAAGTAGAGCGATTTGGGCGCCAGAACAACAGCACTGGTATCATTGTCAGCAACACCTTCAAAGGGACTCGAAATCCTGAGATCATGCTTCGTCTTTTGCAAAACATTAACCCTCTCCTCAGGCCGGTTACTCACAATTCCAGTTTTCTTTCCTCGTGGATCTCTCAAAGATGCGGTCTCAGAGTACAGGCCGGTCAGCCCGGGCGGGCCAGCAATCAGTGTGATGGGAAATTTAGACACATTGTACCTCAATGCAAGTTCTATCGTGTTAGCTAGCTGGTTCAAATTCTCGAGAACCCAAAAACTCAAACTTACTGAAATCCACAGACATTCATATGTGGGGAGAAAAAGAAAAGCCAAAGTGACAAACGCGTGAAAGTTTAGAGAGAGAGCTTCGAGCTGGCGGTCAAATAAGCGTCGAGACAATTACGCTTTTCTTGCAAGTCAGGTGAAATTTCAGATAGATCGATCTCGTCTACCTTTTTTTTTTTTTTTTTTTTTTTTTTTTCCAGATACTCAAGAGCACAATTTCACCATGAGTCAGAGGACCTCCATGAGAGCTTTCTCGACCACCCGGCGGATACTGGGTCAGAATCTAACTGAAAAGATTGTTCAAAAGTATGCTGTGGGAATTCCTTCCGGCAAAGTTGTGCGTTCTGGTGACTATGTGTCAATAAGGCCGAGTCATTGTATGTCTCACGATAATACATGGCCAGTCGCCTTGAAATTCATGGGCTTGGGAGCTACCAAGATCTATGACAACAGACAAGTAGTCAATACTCTGGATCATGACGTTCAAAACAAGTCTGAGAAGAATATTGAAAAGTACAAAAACATTGAGAATTTCGCCAAGAAGCATGGTATTGATTTCTACCCTGCCGGAAGAGGTATTGGACATCAAATCATGGTGGAGGAGGGCTATGCATTTCCTTATAACTTGACAGTTGCCTCTGACTCACACTCAAACACCTATGGTGGTGTAGGCTGTTTAGGAACCCCTATTGTGAGAACTGACGCAGCAGCCATCTGGGCAACCGGACAAACCTGGTGGCAGATCCCACCAGTAGCGAAGGTCGAGCTTAAGGGTAAACTTCCCAAGGGTGTTTCAGGTAAAGATGTAATTGTGGCTTTGTGTGGTGTTTTCAACAATGACGAGGTTCTGAACCATGCTATTGAATTTGTGGGCGATGGTGTTCCACATTTGTCAGTAGATGAAAGACTGACCATTGCCAATATGACCACTGAGTGGGGTGCTCTATCCGGGTTGTTCCCTGTAGATAAGGTTTTGATTGACTGGTATAAATCTCGAGTCAATGTCTTGCCCCAGCCACATGCTAGAGTTTCAGCCGATAGCGTGAAAAATCTTGAAGACAATGTTGTCACTGCTGACAATGATGCTTACTACGATAAAGTGTTAACTTTGGACTTGAGTACTTTATCTCCTGTAGTTTCAGGGCCCAACTCAGTCAAAATCTCAACTGCCCTTTCAGAATTATCAGCGCAAGAAATCAAGATCAACAAGGCTTATCTTGTTTCTTGTACCAATTCCAGACTTTCGGACATTCAAGCTGCTGCCAAGGTTATCAAAGGTCACAAGGTTGCAGATGGCGTTGAGTTTTACGTGGCTGCTGCTTCTTCAATGGTTCAGGCTGATGCTGAGCATGTCGGCGCATGGCAAGACATCATTGAAGCTGGTGCCAAGCCTTTACCTGCTGGCTGTGGACCCTGCATTGGTTTGGGTGCCGGTTTACTCAAAGATGGCGAAGTTGGTATCTCTGCAACAAACAGAAACTTCAAGGGCAGAATGGGATCTAGAGACGCTTTAGCTTACTTGGCCTCCCCTGAGGTAGTTGCTGCTTCTGCTGTATTGGGTAAAATCGGGTTCCCAGAGGAGATTGAATCTCAAGATATTCCTGCTTTTGGCGGGATCAAATCTAGCATTACTGAGATCCCCAATGACGATGCTGCATCTAGTGAGTCTGGCACCGTGAGTGTTTTGGAAGGATTCCCCGAATCAGTGGAGGGAGAGCTGATTTTGTGCGACGCAGACAATATTAATACCGACGCAATCTATCCCGGCAAGTACACTTATCAAGATGATGTACCCCGAGAAATGATGGCTCAAGTCTGCATGGAGAACTATGACCCAGATTTCGGCTCAAAGACCAAGCCCAGCGACATTATTGTCAGTGGGTATAACTTCGGTACTGGATCCTCCCGAGAGCAAGCTGCTACTGCTATCTTGGCTAGAGGCATGAGATTGGTCATTGCTGGCTCATTTGGTAACATTTTCAGCAGAAACTCAATTAACAATGCTCTTCTGACTTTGGAGATCCCTGCTCTTATCGAACTCTTGAGAAAGAGGTTTGTCAAGAACGAATCAGAGCCTACAGTGCGCACGGGGCTTTTCGCTAAATGGGACGTTAAGACTGCTACCGTTACTGTCACCGAGGGGCCAGCTTCCGAAAGCGGAGAGGTCATTCTCAAGCAAAAAGTAGGGGAACTAGGTGAGAGTATTCAGGAAATCATTGTCAAGGGAGGCCTTGAGGGATGGGTCAAAAGCCAGACTGCATGAGAAAAAAGTGTATAATATAAAAATGATGATATGATACATACAAAAATATATTTGTGAAAAAATTCTACTTAGATTTTTGAGATATCCTTCACAACCTCGTCGTAACTCTCCTTGTACTCTTGTGCCTTGGCCTGGTCATTCTTCTTGGCACCTCCACCAGGCACGACCATTATGACGGAAGTAGGTCTCTTGGTAGCACCGGCAGCACCCAAATCATCCTTGGATGGAATAAATACATATGGGACCTTGCTGTCCTCGCAAAGAACAGGAATGTGTGAAATCACATCAGGAGGAGAAATATCACCGGCAATAACAACCAGACCGTGCTCTCCCTTTCTCAGAGCCTTGACAACTTCCTTGACACCTCTCTTAACATGTTTCGCCCGAGATGCCTTCTTCACAGTCTTGAGAACCTTCTTGTTGAGTTTCTTGGGTGCCAGAGGACTGGCAAAAGGTAGTAGTGCAGGTAACCGTTTCTCGTAGTTGTCTACTTCTTCCACTGAAGACTTTTCTTTCTTGTCTTTGGCCATGTTTGGTGTATATGTGATTTGTGTCAAGTAGAGTGAAGGTGTAATTTTTTTTTTTTTTTCGCTAGTTTAAATTTTTCACATCGAGTCTGCCATTGATATATCTATTGAGCACAGTATGATGCATGCCCAACTTTTCAAACCATGAATAAGGGCTATTTTGTGAATCTTTTTTGGCCCATAAGAAGGCTACTTCTACTTTCCAATACTAAAACCTTTATATATGTCTATGAGTTGGCTCGCTCACAATTTTCAAATTCCACTATTAGAAAATTCTGGTCCCCAAAATGCCCTCTGATCTTTACTCAAACCGGAAAACCCTAACCCATGAAAAAGAACCTCCTTCACGATCGAGCGAGGAAGGCTTTTTCAAAAGTGAAATTTATCGAGTAAACCACTGCAAACTTCCTTTTCTTTTCCTTCCTAGCTTCTTCTGGAAAAAAAACTGTATTAATCCATCTAGAGTCAACCATATCGCGTTGTTTGTAAGATAGCGACAAGAACAAAAAAGGAAGACAAAGGTTTCTATTGATTCTTTTTTTTTGTGCAATAATTGTGGGATAAAATCAACATCAAGCTGTATAACATCGAAATAAACAAAAGTAACAAGCAGTTGTTTCTTTTATTTGCTTCGAGGTTTCAAGTTTCATCAAGTTCAAGATTTCCGTCAAAACAGAAGATCCACTCGAGATGTCGCACGGTGGCGAGGAGGAACTCCTCGACTACTCCGATAGCGAAGATGTAGTTGTACCTCCCTCCGGAGAAGCTACATCTGCTGCCACCACCGAGACTACAGCCGGTGCTGGAGACAGTGCCGCTAATGGCGACAGTAAGAATGGAATCGTTGCTGCAGGTGACGCTGCTCAGAAGGGTTCCTACGTTGGTGTACATTCCACCGGTTTCGCTGATTTCTTGCTGAAACCTGAGCTCCTGAGAGCCATCAGCGATTATGGTTTTGAACATCCATCTGAAGGTGCGTAAGAGAGTTTACTGATTATTATTTATTATTGCCTCCCCCCCTATCCCCATGATGAATACGCTTTGAAACAAAAATGAAAAGATTCGTTTAAGACGAAGCAGGGAAGAAAAAAAACCTCTATCTTGAACCAAGTGTTGGGATCGTGATCGTGCTACTCAAAAATCATGGACTTTGTGTCTGGAAGACTTCTTTTGTGCCAATGCATTTGAAGTTCATTGTTATAACATGGTGGATTGAGAGAAGTTTGGGTTTTTTTTTTCTTTCTCTCTCTCACTTCTGCTGCCTATGTGCAGCAGATATTGAAGTTGCTTTTGTTCCTTTGTTTTTTTATCTTTTTTCATCATGGGGTACCGTTTTTCTATTTTATCGTATTATTTGCTAATCCTCTTAGTTCAACAAGTTTGTATTCCCCAGGCTATTCTTGGTACCGACGTACTTTGTCAGGCCAAGTCTGGTCTAGGAAAGACTGCAGTTTTCGTCTTGGCTACTTTGCAGCAGCTCGATCCTGTTGATGGTGAAGTCTCCGTGGTTGTTTTGTGCCATACTCGAGAACTCGCCTATCAGATCAAAAACGAGTATGCTAGATTTTCTAGATACTTCCCCACCGTGAGAACTGGTGTTTTCTACGGAGGTGTCAAGCTCGAGGAAAATGTTAACTTGTTGAAGAACAAGGATACTTGTCCTCACATTGTTGTCTCTACTCCCGGTAGATTGGGTGGTTTGATCCGTGACAAGCTCATCAACTTGAAGAACGTCAAGTCCTTCGTTATCGACGAGTGTGACAAAGTTTTGGACAATATCAGTATGCGTAGAGATGTGCAGGAGATTTTCCGAGCTACCCCCCAGCAGAAGCAGGTTATGATGTTCTCTGCTACTTTGTCAAAGGAAATCCGACCGGTCTGCAAGAAGTTCATGCAAAACCCCTTGGAAATTTACGTTGACGATGAGGCCAAACTGACCTTGCACGGTTTGCAGCAGTATTTCATCAAGCTGGAAGAAAAGGAGAAGAACAGAAAGCTCAACGAGTTGTTGGATACCTTGGAGTTCAACCAGGTTATCATCTTTGTCAAGTCTACCAAGAGAGCCGAGGAACTCAACAAGCTGCTCAATGAGTGTGGGTTCCCTTCGATTGCCGTGCACAGTGGTATTGCCCAAGAGGAGCGTATCGCCAGGTACAAGTCTTTCAAGGAGTTCAACAAGCGTATCTGCGTGGCCACCGACGTTTTCGGAAGAGGTATCGATATCGAGCGTATCAATGTCGCTCTCAATTACGACATGCCTAGTGACCCTGACCAGTACCTGCACAGAGTAGGCAGAGCTGGCAGATTTGGTACTAAGGGTTTGGCTATTTCCTTCGTCACTTCCGAGGATGATCAGAAGATCCACGACTTGATTCAGTCTAGATTCGAGGTTAACATAACCGAGTTCCCTGCCGAAGGTGTCGATCCCGCTAGTTATATGAATAACTAAGAAAAAAGTATATATATATATATAATAAGTATAAGAACATGTATTATTGATTATATCAACTGCCCAGGTTTTTATAGATTCGAAACTTGAACTATACCGAAAGGCCAATGAGCTCACCTTGCACTAAATAAGGAGGTTTCGCATGTCTCGCTTGTCTCGCCATGGCTCGATTACGGGCATTGCCTCGATCTTAAGGGAATTGAGCTAGAAGCTGGATCCTCACTTTCAGAATGGCACCCTCGAGATTATGAATACTTCGAAGAGCTTTTATGTATGCAAATAAATCAAAAATATAACCCTCAAGTGTGAGTATGCACTGAGTAACTACGCCCTGATCAAGGGTCCTTTCTCAAGGTCCTGCTCCAAGGTCCTGCCTCAAGGTCCGGCTATTCACTCCCCGGGAGACACCTTTAAGAAAAATGGACTCCGAAGACGGCCTTCGCCTGCCTAATCGGACCAATTCGGCATGGCATGCGTTCACAATTGGGTCTTGTGAGGTAACAATTGTGAAGCCCGCCAGGTATGTTTAAATGTCGGCGTTATGTGAAATATTGTTGAGTCGTTCTTAAGTGTCCTCGAGAACGTTAGATCTGAGTCAGCCAGTTCGATCAATTCGGTCGCACCTAATTCGTCACTAGTGTTTTCTTCTATACAAACAGGCACACTAAATTTTTTTTATTTTTTTTATTTTTTTTTCACCCTCGAAATTAGTCCTTGGAACTTTATTATAAACATAAATACAGAAGCTTTTTTCTTTCTTTATTCTGGTTTCGGAGTTTTAGATTGTGCTACTGTGTTATTTATACCTCTAATCTTTCGGTTTCTTTTATATTTTTTATATTTTTTTTTTCTCCTCACCGCTTTTTACCATGGATCCATTGCGCCAGGGAAAGGCTCTGTGCCCCTTTCTCAAACATGCCTCGACCGCCACATTACGCAAGCTCGCAGGAAACTCTAAGCTGAAGTCTGTGGCTACTAGATGCCCGGTCATGTCTGGAGCTATCAACAAGGTTGAGCAGAAACGTGAGTTCTCGAGCACCCCTTACCGAGGCGAAGGTGTCAACAGGTCTGAGCGTGTTGAGTTGCCATTGAAGGACTTTGCAACCGCGAATATTGCCAGAAATGCTGGTGCTGCTGCAAAGAGCAAAACTGCTGCTGCTACTGCTGCTTCTGCTTCCAAGCTGTATCAGTCCGGAGTTAAGCAAGACTCAATCAATGCTTTTGACTACGAGTCGAACTTCAAGCAGGATCTCGAGCGCAAAAGGGCTGACAAGTCTTATAGGATCTTCAACAACATTAACCGGTTGGCTCAAGAGTTCCCCAAGGCGCATCCTGCCGAAGAAGACCGTCGTGTTACTGTTTGGTGTGCCAACGATTACCTGGGCATGGGCAGTAACGAGCAAGTTCTCGAGACAATGCACGCTACCTTGGACAAGTATGGCTCTGGTGCTGGAGGTACCAGGAACATTGCGGGACATAATAAGCATGCCGTGGAACTAGAAGCTCGAGTTTCCAAGCTACACAACAAGCCTGCTGCTTTGGTTTTCAGCTCCTGTTTCGTGGCAAATGATGCTACCCTGACTCTCTTGGGCCAACGTATGCCTGGTCTGGTTTATTTCAGTGATGAGAGCAACCACGCCTCCATGATTTTGGGAATCCGTCATTCGGGAGCAAAGAAGGTTATCTTCAAACATAACGACTTGGAGGATTTGGAAAATAAGCTCATGCAGTATCCACTAGGCACCCCTAAAGTCATTGCCTTTGAGAGTGTCTACTCCATGTGTGGATCTATTGCTCCTATTGAAAAGATTTGCGATTTGGCTGACAAGTACGGTGCAATCACTTTCCTAGATGAGGTTCATGCTATTGGCATGTACGGTCCTCACGGAGCTGGAGTTGCTGAGCACTTGGATTTCGAACAGCACCGCACTGGTGCGTCTGACAAACAGACCGGTAAGAGGAACATCATGGACAGAATTGATATCATTACTGCTACTCTGGGTAAAGCCTACGGTTGTGTTGGTGGATACGTTGCAGGTTCAGCAGACTTTATTGACTGGCTTAGATCATATGCTCCTGGGTTTATTTTCACTACTTCCTTACCTCCAGCTATCATGGCTGGGGCCAAGACCGCTGTGGACTATCTTTCCGAGAATAATCATTTGAGACGTGCCCAGCAAGAAAATACCAAGTATGTCAAGGATGCTTTTGCAGTTAGAGGTATCCCCGTTGTTCCCAATCCTTCTCACATTGTCCCCGTGTTGATTGGAGATGCAGGTAAGGCCAAGCTTGCTTCTGATAGGTTGCTTTCTAAATACAATATCTACGTCCAGGCTATCAACTACCCTACTGTTCCCATCGGCCACGAACGCCTGAGAATCACCCCAACTCCTGGTCACAGCCGTGAGTTGTGCGACCAGCTTGTGAACGCAGTCGACGAAACTTTTACTGAGTTGGGTCTTAATCGTGTGGATGATTGGAAAGCTGCCGGTGGCTTGTGCGGTGTTGGTGTCGAAAACAACGTCAAGCCTATCTGGACCAAAGAGCAGCTTGAATTGTAATTCAGCTTTTAATTCTTCTTTTTTTTGTGTGGGCACACAAAAGTTTGGAACGTATACACGTATTCAGTACTATCTTTTATATTACAACTTGCAAACAAGATATCTGTGAAACTTCTTTACCTTGAATGATGAGAATAAATATTATTATCTAGGTTATATGTATAAGGTTTGATGATATGGATAAATATAGATATGTGTAATAGGTTGAAAATAAAAATGAAAAGATGTAATGAAAGAGAGCCTCTTGTCTGAAGAAGCGAACTGAAACAAAATTAGTAAACGGAAGTGTCAAAGCAGAAAATAAGAAAACAAAACGTCATGAAAGCAAAGCACTGATAAGAAAGGAATCAAAAAAGTGTAAAAGAGGGTTTGTTGTTTTTTTCTTTCTTTTTTTTTACAAAAGCATGGCGGCAGCACCGACGAAAGCGGCAAATGCACCACCAGCAACAACGCGGCCAGCACCGTTCTCGCAGATATCACAGACAGTCTCAATAGCGGTGGCAGTGACAACGGTCTCGTTGGTGCCATTTGAAGCACTGGTCTCAGCAGCAGGAGTGACAGAGGCCTCAGCGGCAGAAGAGGTAGCAGCAGCAGCCTCGGAAGTGGCAGCGGCCTCGGAAGCAGCACCAGAAGTGGCGGCGGCAGCAGAAGTGGCAGCCTCAGCGGCAGAAGTGGCGGCTTGAGAAGCAGCAGCAGAGGATGCACCACAAGTAGTAGGAGCAGAAGGGCCTGCGTTGTTGGCATTGCTGAAGGCAGAGTTTGTAGACTCAAAGGCAGAGTTGATAGCATCAAAGATCTTGGCCAAGTCGGCCACAGCCGAGCATGGTGTTTTATCGTAGATGGAGGTCTCGAAAGTGTTGGTCTTGCTCTGCAAAGAGGTCAAGTCACCAGCGACAATGGTGGCAGTACCAACAGAAGTCAAAGCACTAGCCTTATCGGCCAAGTCGCTAAGAAGACTGGTGATTGCAGAAGAGACACTCTCGGAGGCAGAGACCAAAGACTCGGCATCAGATGCAGACAAGGTTGCCAAACCGCTGGCGGCAGAGACAGCAGAGTCTAAAGCAGAGCTGATATCACTCTCAGACTCCTGGATGGCCAAGGCACCAGTGACGCCCTGAGACTCCTCGAAAGACTTGACGGCAGAGTCAGTCTTTTCAACAGCAGACTGCAAGGTTGAAAGAGCAGACTCAAGAGAAGAGAGATCGGCAAGAGCGCCGACGGCGAAAAGAACAGCAGCAATGGAGCAAGTGGATACCTTCATTTTTGATTTTTTTTAAGTTATAGCTTAAGAAGAGTTGGTTTCGAACGAGTGAATGTCAAAGCGAGAGAACTAGTTGGATTGAGGGATTGAACGAGAATAATAAAAACAAAAAAAGAACCAAGGATTAGGACTCGCCTTTATACTTTTTTTTTTTTGTTTCTCCCTCGGGAATTCGCCTAATGAAGTTAACGCAGTGAGGAGAAGCACATGGCGGGGGGAGGGTCAAAACCGTACATTTTTTACCTTCAACACGCATGCTCCACGCGATGGTGAACAACCGAGAACACATACTTGCGGCTTCCAATTGTTTACAAGAGGGGTAGGAAAGGGCTGGTCATTGTAGCAGTCATCCTACTTTCCGCTTAGATCCTCCCAGCTCTCTCTCTCTCTCGATGTAGGCGGTTTTGGTCTAAAAACAAGAAGAGTTATGAAAATCCATGTAAGCAGCTGTTTAGGCATCAATCGTAAATGGCTGAGAAATCGACCAAAGTGGTAGTAGTAGCTGCAGAAAAAGTGGTAAAAAAAACAAAAAAAACAAAAAAAATTTTGCAAAATTGCGGGGAACGAAAGTGAAAATTAAGAACTGTCCAAGCGTGCAAAGCCAAACGCCGATACCATCTCGAGAGGCTGAGCAAGAAGCGCCTTTGGAGGTGTGATATTCCTATTGTTTATCAACCTCTGAGCAAAGGGTCGTGAGGCCCTAGCAAGTAGTAGCACTTAGAAAGGTTCACTTCACCTGCCTGCAAGGGTTTTTGAGAAAGCCAGAATTGGACCCTGAAACTTCCCAGGCTCTAAGGTCACATATCTGTGACTCCATCGACTTGGCAAAAGTCGTTTGCATCTTCAAAGCATTATTGGCACGCTTAAGCGGCATGTATGCATCAGTCGCCGCTATAATATAATCCCAATGACTCTTGTTGACTTCAAAAATAGGCCAGTCATTGCAAAAGCTCAGGCGTCAGAGCGAGCTTCATTGACGCGTTCCACCAACTTTGCACAGCTCTACTCCCGCGAGAAAACAAACAAGCAATTCCCTGGAGCATGACACACATAAACAGCAATATTAGCACGCACATCTGACCACGATGAGCCTCCTCTGCGACTCTCTTGACATTCCTCAAGAAACCAACTTAGCGTTGTTGTTGTGTAAGGAGAAATGATTTAAGCAAAACCCCGATCCTCTCACCCCACCTTGACCTTTATAGTCCTTCGATCGATCCTTCAATAGATGTTACGTTGGCTATAGTCGATCTTTGGTGAACCCTCTCCTGTACCTCGGACAGTACTAAAAGTCAGCAAATACCAGTGGTTGAAGATCTAAACATGGCTTTGTGGACCTAATCCAAAAGAATGAAAACATATAATGAAAAATAAAAAAAACTGTCGTATATACGTTACACTTAAATCATCAAACATTATATACATTATCTTCCTCGAAGCTCCTGCAATCTACTGATAGCCTTGGGGTGCTTCTGAGCTGCAGCTTTGTAGTACCACCGCTTAGCCTCCTCGACATCCGGCTTGGTACCAATACCAACTTCAGAGAAATAACCTAGGGCGTATTCTGCCTTGGAGAGGCCCTTCTCGGCCGCCTTTCTGGCCCAAAGGTATGCTTCAGTATCTGACTGCTGGAGAATACCCTCGGAGCCGGTGAGATACCAACCAGAGAGTGCAAGCTCAGACTCTGGCTCGCCCCTCTCAGCTGCGGCGCGTGAGTACCACGCAATGGATCGCTTCGGATCGATAGAACATCCCAGGGTCCCATATTCGTAGCAGCAACCCAGCCTGAACTGAGACGGTGCATATCCGAGTTTCGCGGCACGGGTAAAATATTCAAGTGCTTTCTTCTCATCTCGGACAATGCCGTTGGTGCCACTAATATTGTTGTTGCTGTTGTTGTTGTTATTGTTGTTCTGCTTGGGCAGCATGGAATTGTTAGGATCGGCTGCTGCACGTTCATACAGCAGTCCCAATTCGTGAACGGCATGAGGGTTTTCGGCATCTGCCTTCTCAGCTGCTCTTTCAAGCCATGTAACTGTTTCCATAATAGATTTGGGCTGACCTAGAAGACCGTGTAGGGATATCATGCCCAGTTTATACATAGCACTAACATCTCCCATGATGGCAGCTTTCTTGTACCAAACAAGTGCCTTAGGGCCGTCTCGCTTAGTACCCGCACCAATTTCATTACATACGGCGACTCTGTAACCAGCCTCTGCGTGCCCCAGTTTGGCTGCGCGCATGTAGTATTCGTAGGCCTTCTCGTAGTCAACTTCCAGTCCCAACCCTCCTGAGCTGTAATGAGCAGCTAAGAAGAATATCGCATCGGCATAGCCTGCAGATGCCAGTTTCTTGGAGATCTTGTAAGACTGGGTGAGCCATGCTTCTCTGTTTTTTCGCTCGTGCTTGAGATCAAGCGGCGCGGCAACGTAGGCTCCAAGCGTAACCGGGTCGGAGTACTGCGAAGCAAACTTGGCAGCTGCTGCCTCAAGCTTCTTGGCCAGATCTAGCTGTAGCTTGGGATCTGCGGGGTTATCTCGTGCAGCATGTCTCACTGCCTCGAAATCCTCAACGCTGAGTGACTTGCGTCGCCTCGAACCCTCACCGCCGCCGGTAGACGAACTAGAATGTCGTCCAGATCGAGTGCCACCGTCATCCCTATCCTTTTCATCAAAGGCTAGCGGGTCGTTGCTATGAGGACTGTCGTATTGCCGACGGGGCGGTGGAGGATTCCCATCCATAGCCTTGACATGTCTCAATGCCGGAGCAGTTGTAGCATTGTATTCGGGAGCAATTCCATTATGACCGACTCCGCCAATCTCCTTGCGGTACTCGGCAGCTAGAGGGGAAATAGGAGAGCTGCCAATTGTACTCGAGGGAGGAATCTTATTGGTAGAAATCCTAGGAAGCGATCCTTGTCTAGGCTGCGAAGGCCGTTGTGGTGAGTATTGTTGCGGCTGCTGTGGCTGCTGTGGCTGCCTGTAATCCCCGCTGGCTGTCGTGGGGCTTGATACATCATCATAATAGTAAGCCTGAGCCTGGGTCATGCCAGGTTGACCTTGTGCATACCCGGTGTTAATAGGGGCAGGCACAGGAGCAGGAGCAGCACCAGCACCGCCGCCGTAGTTACGACGCTGGGCTAATGCTACAGGAGAAGCACGACCACCGGACGCTGGGTCCTGAATCCTAGGCGGGGCAGAGGCCTGATGTTGCGGCATCATCATATTTGGCCCGGGGGAATGAGGATGAGTACCATGTTCAGGTACCGATCCTGGTCCGGGGTATCCATTACCACTGCTGACAGAGTGATTGGACCCATTACTCAAGCTCATGTTACTCATGGGTCCAGATAAGTCAGGCTGCGAAGAAGCTGCATTACTTTTGTACGCCTTTTGAAGTGATGGGTTTTGACCAATATGAGGAACCGACGCGTGCCTTAGTTGTGGTTGTGGTTGTTGTTGTTGCTGTTGCGGCTGCGGCTGCGGCTGACCTTGAAGAGGAAACTGTCCACCAGTGACCGAATATGGTTTCGGGTTACCTTTAGGTGAATGTTGGCTATCGTAGGCGTGGGCCATCTGGGGAGGCTGGTACTGCTGCTGCTGTGGTGGTGGTCTGTTCTGAGGATAGGCATTGTTGGGTGGTGGTCCTCCATACTGGGGCTGTCCGTATGCTCCATTGTCATTGGAAGCATATTGCTGATGAGGAGGTGGTGGGGGGTGTTGTTGTCCTGACCCTTGAGGTTTCTGAGCAGGTCGTTGTTGGTATGCAGGTTGAGAGTGCGTTCCCTGTTGATAAGCCTGCTGCTGGGGCTGGGGCTGGGGCTGGGGCTGCTGCTGCAGGTGATACCTAGGCTGTGGCTGTTGCTGAGGAGGTGCCTGGGACTGCTGCTGGGGAGGTGCCTGGGGCTGCTGCTGCAGCTGATACCTGGGCTGTGATTGTTGCTGGGGAGGTGCCTGAGGCTGACTATAAGGATACGGGGCCTGTGCCTTAGGTTTCTGAGAATGAGGGTAAGCTTGTGTGTAACCTTGTGGTTGAGGAAACTTCTGCACCGGTTGTTGAGCCTGCTGGGGCTGTTGATGTTGAGGCTGTTGGTGTTGAGGCTGTTGATGTTGAGGCTGTTGGTATTGAGGCTGCTGATGTTGAGGCTGTTGGTGTTGAGGCTGCTGAGGCTGAGGCTGCTGACGTCGGCTAATTGGAGCTGGAATCTGATAGCCTGCAGGGTTCATATTCGGAGATACCCGAGTTGATGGCATGTAATATTGTTGAGAGCCCGGTTGCTGGGGTTGCTGAGGCTGCTGCTGGTGCTGAGGATACTGCGTCGGATAAGACATTTTAGTAGGCCCTGCGTCGAGATATCTAGGTACTGTGCAACGGTAGGAACAGAACAAAAAAAAAAGGAACAGACCAGAAACCCTTGGAGTTGCAGGGGGAATTCAAGAAGAAAAAAAAAGTTTTTTCCTCACAAAGGTGTCTCAGGATTGATTCCCAATTAGGACTGTCAACAGAGACTCGAGCAACCTAAAGTCACAGGGAAAAAAGAATCAGGCTGTGGTCCCTTGGAGTAATCCTCGTCCCGTATGACTTCTATCCTCTTCTCCTTTCCAAAAGCTCAAAGATCTTGATTCTCGAGGTGGGGAAGACCGAAAAAGCGACAATAACACTTATCTCTACGCGAGATTGCCGGTGGAATTCTTGATGAAACTCAACCTGTGCTTATTATATAATTGCCTTCAAACGCACAAAGCCTTTGAACCTGGTCGAGGTGAACAGAAACCAAGGGTATAAAATGGCAGAAAATGTACAAGAGTAAGACAGAAAGAAAAAAAAAAAGGCTGAAAAGCTTAATAGGGACTTAAAAGAATATGTGTGTGCGCGATCTCTGGGCTTCATAAATTTTGCCATAAAGTACCACTGTGCAACCATAAAAAGTGAAAAAGTGAAGAAAAAAAAAAGAAAAAGAAAAAGCCTAGTAGTAATTGGCAAGAAGAATTGTCCGATCGCGTTTTTAACCCGTTACAGAGGAAGCTCATTAACGGAAATATTTGATTAAGGTCTCGCGCGTCGGTTCGAGATATGGGCTCTTTTTATTATTCCTCTTTGAGCCTTTAGGGAGCGGAGATGGCCAAGGTCACATGCACCCTGGAGATCCAGTACCATTGTTCCTCTGCAGGATGCTCATGCGAGCGCGCGCGCGCGCAGGTTGTTAAATCAGATGTCTCGAGCTCTTTTCTTTCGTTAATATTAGAACATATGTGTTATATATATATATAGAGTTTACTCTCTCGAGACGTCTCTTCCGAAGGTCTTGACCTTGATCCAGTCCAGGAGGACCAGGATCTTATTTCGCGTGGAGAAACACATTGAGATGTAAGCAGATCTCCAGAAGAAGTAGGTCAGAGAACCTCCTGATGCAAAGTTGCCTTCGCCCCAGATTGCCAGATCAGCAACAGCTCTGTCAGAACCAATGTAGGCTAAAGAGCCCTGGTGGGAGTACTCAAAGGGCAGGAGTGCCTTGGTTCTGCGTAACTTTCGGGTCTTGAATTCAATCTCAGACAGAATTTGCTCTCGCTCGGACTTCTTCTCTGGCACAGCAGCGGCTTCGGCCGCGTGGTGTTTCAGCAGGTTGACATCCTCCTCGAGATCGCTGGCACGAGCCAATTGGTTGAAGAGTCCTCCCAAGTATGATCCCTGCTGAGAGGCGACCTGGGCAGTGGGTGCGTATTTGGTTGCGGTACAGTCTCCAAGAGCCCAGATACCCTCGGTACCCTCAACAACAAGATACTCATTGACAAGCAAGCCTCTTCTGGAATTCTTTTGAGCAGGAACTTGCGACATGAGATCTCTGATAGCGGGTCGAACCATGTTACCGGTAGCCCACACTAGCAATCCATAAGGCATCTCGATGGTCTCTTTGGTTCCGTCTGGCTTAGTAACTTCGGCAATGATGGTGTCCTCGGTGACTTTCTTCACCATGGTCTTGGTCAAAACACTGATTTTCTCTTGCTTCATGGTCTTCTCTGTGTAGTCAATTAGTTGCTTGGAAAATGAGGGCAATACGTTGGGCAAAGCTTCGACAAGTGTAATTTTGAAATCCTTGGCAATGTCGGGGATCCATTTCTTGAGGTCCTCCTCAAAGAAATCTCTCAATTCACCAGCAAACTCAACACCGGTGGGACCACCACCTACAACGACGGTATGCAAAAGTCTCTTTCTGTCAGGGTCGTCAGCGTTCTTGAATGAAGCACCTTCGATACAGTCCATGACTTTGCTTCTAATTCTTTGGGCGTCGGGAATCTCCTTGAGGAAACAAGCATTTTCTTGAACACCAGGGATACCGAATGTACTAGTCTGTGCTCCAACACCAACCACCAGGTAGTCAAACTTGATTTCACGCTCAATCTTCTCTCCGGACTCGCTGTTGACGGCGTCCAAAATAGTCAGCTTGTGGTTCTCGGCGTCGATCTTGGTAGCTTCGGCTTCGTAATAAATGACACTGGCCTGCTTGTTTCTGATAATTCCACGAACGGGCTCCATAATTGATCTGTGTTCGATAGTTCCGGTCGTACAGGAGGGTAGCAAAGGAGTAAAGAGGAAGAAGTTTCTTGGGGAAACCACAATCACATTATAATTAGCGGTGTTGATCTTCTTTAGCAAACTGACACTACCCCAGCCAGTACCCAGAATGACCAAGGTCTTCTTGGATGGATCAGGAGCAGGCTGGGGGGCAGGGTGTCTGGTGGTGTAGATAGACCATCCCATATACCCTAGACCCAGGAAAGCAGAGACATATGTGATTCTCCAAGCAGTCTTCAAGAACCCGAACCGACCACCGGTCTTTTTCCCCTTCGGTGGCTCTTCTTGCTTCTTCTGCTGTTCCTTCTCTAGTGGAGATGGTTTTACAACAGGCGGAATGGCATCTTTCTTGATTTCCTCCAGTCTGAGCATACTCTGGCTGAAAGCGCGGGTATTCGCGGCGGAAGGCCTAACAATGACGGACTTGGCGAACAACTGTCTCTGGCCGTTCAGACACCTGGCAGCGGTGCCGGATACGCGAAACGAACGAGCAAGCATGTTTCTGGCGCAAAAACTCGTTGAGGTTGTATCAATTATTCTTGAGCCGTTGAACGTTTGCGAGATAAGCAATTATGTCTACACTTTCTTTTTGATTTCAAGAAAAACCTCTGTGCACAATTGCAGCCGGACCTCCTGGTACTTGTTCTCTGAGCAAACAGCTAGCAAAGCTAAGAACGAAGTAAGTCAGTAAGTTCTTTGGTCTCTGGGATCAAGAGAAATAGGAAGGAAAGAAAGAAAAAAAAAAGAGACTATAAAACTTTAAGATTTCGGGAAGAGAAAGAGGGAAAAAAAAAATAAGAGCGAACCGGGTATTAGAACTCTGATTGGTACATGCAGAGGGAGAGAGCTATGATTTAAAAAAATAAAAAAAATTTATTTATCGATCTGAGTTACGAATTCAGGCTCGACTATATGTGAAATTTCACCATTGAGTCAACGCGCCCAGCGAGAAGAGACAAATCGAGTGCTGATTAGCGGCTTCCAGGGTTTTGCAGAGAAGCTTTGCTGAAGCTTGGCTGAAGCTTGGCTGAGAAGCTTTGCTGTGGAATTGGTTTTTCCCTGTGTGTTTAGTGCTGGGTCTGTAGGTTCTCAGAGCATAAGCCATGTCTGGCTGCGTCTTGTTGTTTCTGCCTGCGTCTAGATTCTGCTTCTGCTCGTACTCTCTTGACTGCTCCACTGCCAGGGTCTAAGGCTCTTCATCTCATCGTCCATCGCGCCCCTCTTGAAGGACTCTGAAGACTGATCCCTTAGGTCCGCGAGCCGGGAGAATGGAGGGCAGTGGCAACTCTGTAAGGAAACCTATAATTTATTAAATGACCTTTAGATACATTCGTGTATATCCTCAATTGAACGTTCATCTACTGATATGCTCTATGTGCTCTCTGTTTGACATTCCTATATGGCCAAGAGAGCTTCAAAGTCCTCTTCAACGGTCAAACTACAGAGGGCCCGGTATATTACATAACAGCGTATACATATATTAATAAGCACAAATTTGGTTAATGCTTACCTAATCCAGTGACACTCATTAGTCACTCTAATTAGGTCCCGAACAATAATTCTTAGATCACAGTATAACTGAGTTTCTTCTTCCTCTGCTGTATATACCATGGTGAAGAGGAAGTCAAACAATGCGAGCAGTACCAGACCGCGGAAGCGAGCCGAGGCAGAAGCAAAGTCACAGGAGGGAGTTCTAGCAGAAGCTGGTTCTGAACAGATTAAATCCGATGATTCTGTTGAATCAAGCCAAACAGTTCAGGGCCAGCCTGAAAAGTTAGCTTGGCTTAGAGTACTTGTACCCAGGAGTGTGGCCACCAACAGCAAAACCAGCACTATTGCCGAGTTTGATCAGTCAGATGAATCTCCAGAATGTATTGCTAGTATTTCAGGAAACTATGACGGGTTGCTCTCGAAATTGAGCGAGCTGTATTCAAATCAAGCCGAAGTACGGTTTGTTCTCTCTAGAGACGAGGTGAAGCGACTACCGGGGGAGCAGACGTTGGTTAGCTTTTCCCAGCTTCCTTTATCATCAGACAGACTTTTGACTGTACCGAACGACTTCAGCAAAATCGAGCCCATTCTTGGAGATTTATACGAAAAATACCAGGACACTGAACCTAGCTCCATTGGAAACGTTGCTTATAAACCTCTACCACCCGTTGCAGTCTTTGGAGATTCACAATATTTCTACGCAGAGACCAATTTGAAAAACATTGCAGCGTTTGAAAAGCGTGCGAATGAATACATTGAGAGTCTTATCACCGGTCCGGAGGGCCTGAAGTACAATCAGAACAACTCTTCTGAAGACGGACCAGATGCAAACGCTCCCCAGATTTTATCCGACGAAGCATTGTCCCTTGCTCAAGGCCTTGTAGACAGAAGAGTCTCCGGCATGCAGCGCATGTGCGTGCTGGTCCCTGCTGACACGGTAGGATCAATCATTGGTAGACAGGGAGCAAAGATCAAGGAGCTGCGTAATGCCACAGGCACACAAATCAAGGTCTTTGATCCAGTAGAGAAGTCTAGTGACCGCACACTATCACTACTAGGATCAGCAGAGAGTGTTTTAGCAGCGGTTATACAGATCAGAGACTTTTTGGAAGAGATATTTGCATCTAGACAGAGAGACTGATAAAAGCTTTAGACAGGAAGAGGCCATTGCTTACTCCGAGGACTTTATTTATTCGCTAATGCCTGTATATATTAATAAAAACTTGGTCTTTTTTTATTCTTTTCTTCACGTTTACAGTGGTGCTGATTTAAACTTTTCAGCAGATTCATCATACTCCTGCGTTCCTTGTAAAAATCAATTAAAGAATTTCATTTGCCAGCCAAAAATCTGCACACTGACCATTGTTACTGCTAGAAGATTGAGTAAAAAAAAATCTATAACCTTCGAGCAATTAGCTTGATTCGAGTATAAACAGACTCTTAGACTTGTCTTTAACATTTCTTTGAAACAAAGCTTTTAAAAGAGAAAAGAGAAAAAAAAAATCAAAAAGAAAACACAAAAAATTTAAACAACGCCAAAAAAGAGCACAACTCCGACCAAACTTTAAGCAAGAATCACAAAATCCACAAAAATCTCTAACTATATACCATTCTAAAGCCGATAAATTTTTATTTTTTTCTTCAACCTCTTGGAACACATATCTCATTCATGCAGAACTAAGTACAAGGCGGAACAACGATAGAAGGTTTTTTTCAGAAAGGAGCAAAGCACTTGGTGGGTATTGTTTTCTTCAGTAATTTGTTTAATTATATACCCATTCCAGTTGTTGTTTTCGGTCTTCTCATTGTTTTCACAGCCAAACAAAATATTATGGCACAGGAGCAGGGCGCGGGAAATGAAAGGCCTTACTCCGGAAGATACACAAGCGGTGCAATACCGCTGAAATCTTCGGGCTTTCCAGAGAAAGGATCAAATCATGCTGATTCCCCGCATTATGAAACTGATAGCGACCTCAACTGCAACAGCGCCATCAGCATGCCCCAGGCTGACCCCGAGAGAGTAATACAAACGGTTCCCACGATGCAGTACCATCCTGTTCCATTGGGGCCTCCACGGCGCAAACCTGTCCGCAGAGTACCCGTCCACGCAGGCCAACAGAACGAGACCGGATCAGCACCACAGGTCCCTTCTCATGCTGTCAATAGTAGTAGTACTGGTGTGCCTGGAACATCTGGTCCTTACCAAGCCACTGGATTCACTGCAGCTGCTCCGGCACGAAAGCACACTCCCACTTCAGAACCTCACGGGAGAGCTCACAAGATTGAACGGGACGATTTTAAGTTCGTGGATAGCCCTCCACAGGAGAAGGTATCACAATTTGCTAATACTTACAATGATGACGACAATAACAATGAGAAATTAACGACAACAACGACGACGACAGCTACAACAGACTTAATGAACCCTTACCCCTTTAACGACCGTCGTACCAACGACCGTCGTACCAACGACACCAATCCTTATAAAGGATCAGATACTGACTACAACAATTTGAAGCCAGGAACCACAGCTGGCGGCTTACGAATCGTGGGCCCCACAACCAATATATCTCCCTCTTCGACAGCAGAATACTATGATTCCAAAGAATCACCGTCACCGCCCCACGAGGACGCAATACAGCATGGAAATCAACAGCAACAGCAGAAGCAGCCAAGCGTACCTTTACATCAACAACAACCGCAATCAGTGTACCAGAACGAAGATAACAATTCTTCGGTTTACTTATCAAGCGTGGCCCCGGAACCTATGCAGACCCCATACGAGTATAGTGTACCCAGAGACAGCAGTTCGTCATTAGGCTCACATTCAACAGCACCCCTACACTTGGCCGCATCCTCTGCACCGCCTATCGTGGTTCACCATCAGAAACGGCTTTCTTCCGACTTGTCAATCGGCCATTCCTTGTCAGCGACGTCTTCTCGTGGCAGCAATCAGCGTTTTGCCAATTACTCCAACGGGTACTACGAAGGAAACAGACGCAACAGCAGCTCTTCGCGATCTAGCAAAACGTCTGCCTTACAGTCGCCCCTGATAGTTAGTACATCAAAGTCATCATCAACCTCTATCGGCGCTGTAGGAGGAAATCCCCAAGTGTTGGACAACTCTGCGCTGTCTTACACTGAGAGAGGAACAACTAGTAGCTCTAATAGTAACGTTGGAAGTGGGCGAGAAGAAGATTCTGATCAAGCAGGCAGTAACAACGTCAATGCTGCAGAGTTTGGGATCGGCGTGGAATCCAAGTACGTGAAACAACTCAAGAGGAAATCAGCTACTGTGTGGTGCGACGTCAGTTCTACTGTATGGGGGCTACCTATTGCAATTAATGGCAAGACTACCAAGGGAAGTGCATTAGTATCTGGAGTCAAGTCAAGCAGTAGCAAGAAACCAAGCGCGTACTCGTTTTCACCGTCAAAGGCTTACTTACGGCGAGCCATGGACGTTAAACACTCTCATCTGACCCCAAGATTGCTTGCTAGCGAAGTGGACGAGGATGACGACGATGTTATGGTGATGGCTCCGCTACAATCACGCATGACCCATGATTCGGTGGGGACCAACGCGAGTAGTGGTGGCTCCATTGGTGGTGGTGGTGGTAGCGGCGGCGGCAGCGGCGGCGGATTGGCAGCTCCAACTACCCCGAATCTGGCTGCTGGTCAGCAAGTGCCAAGTGCGTCCAGTACACCGGTATATGGCCATCTACGCAATAGCTCTATTTCTAGGGATAGCATGTATGCAGGCTCGACTTCCTCGCCAGCCATTCCAGAAGAAAGCAGCTTGAGAACGAGGTCGCCAAGTGTCAGCAGCCTGAAGAGTGTTCAAGAGGATATTGGAAAAATTCGACTGTTTGTCGCCAACCCGGATAGTGACTAGAGGGAAAAAAACAACAACCAAACAGTTATATATATAATAAAACAAGAAAAGAACAAAAAAAAACGAAAAGAAGGGAAAGCAGACGACCTTGTACTTATTTATTTTAATTTTGAATATTATCATTGCTCAATATGATTAGATACTACATTTTTAGGTGGTCTACTTATTCTTATATACTTCTAGCCTTCTTGTTTCGACTTCAGTCAATGCCTTTGACCCAGCCACCAAAGCCACGGGCCCTAAGATAGCCACCAGGTACAAAGTGTCAAAGATGGATTTTCCCAAGAAGTACAAGATGAAAGTTATTTCCAGAGATGCCAGACTCGTGATAAAAACAGCATGGCTTATGGGAGCGTTACCAAAGGCTTCAGAGATGCCGCCAAAAACGGCCAAATCAGGAAGTACAAAACTCCATCCTAGAATCAAGTCAAACGAAATCACAAATGAGCCTAGAGCGAAAACTCCAGCTAGCAGAGTATTGATAGTTTTGGGCTCAGGCTTAAACTGGTGGATGATTTCAGCCTCTGGTCCGCTGGGCCTGACTGATACCTGAGACTTGGTATTCTCGCTATTCTGTACAGTTAATTTCTCAGATACAGGGACCCGAGCAGGCTTCCCGCCGTTAAAAGAACCAATTAAGAGCTCCAGTTTGAGATTTTTCTCGGAGCCTTTAAGTGCCTTAGGAATAGAGCTATATGGGACAACAATTCTTGCTTGACCATTGTTTTTGACACTGGAAGCAGGGAATGAATAGTCCAAGCCTCGACTGGGATCACTTAAATATGCAAACGTCTGATGAGCTCTTGACCCCTTCCCGTCATTTAGCGTATCAAAAGTAAGCTCGAGAGATGAGCCAGGCTGGATTACCAACGGCTGCGTAGATTCAAATCTATAAAACGTTAGACCAAATTCCTGAAGGACCCGCGCTCCTTTGAATTTCACTTACTTGAAAGTTTCCTTTGAAGTTCCCGAGGTGACCGCAATCTCACCACCCTTAACAGACCAATCAGCACTCGCAACGGCAGCAGCCAGCGCTGCCATAGCCACAGATACAAACTTCATGCTGTTCTAATTGCTTTGCTTCTGAAGTAGTCTAACAAAAGTGTCAAGAAGGAAAGTGACGACGTGTGAGGATATGCGCAGCTGAGCTGCACGTTACAAATTTCGAGATCGAGCGCTATTACGCGGCTTGAAATTTCATATAATAAATTTCGAGCACCACAGTCTTTTTTTTTTTGTGTGTAATTTTATAAAATACCAAAATTCTCTAACGTATAATAACTTCATGGCAGCTGAACAGCGGAAACTGCTGGAGCAGTTAATGGGCAAGGATGCTCTTGATCCAGGTATATCCAGAGATCATCACCGCTCGAGAGATCAAGAGTCCGGGTACCGTGGTGGTGGCCGTAGAGGCGACGAGAGACCGGTGGATCTCCACAGTTCGAGGATATGCAAAGCGTTTCTAGTCGGTGAGTGCTTACACGATACTTTCAAAGGAACTAAACAAGATATGGGGCCTTGCCCCAGACAGCATGTTGAGAAATACAAGATCCAGTACAATGCTCAGGTCGCCGAGGGCAGAGAGTTTCCCGAGTTTTTCGACGAATATGAACGCATCCTGGGTGACTTTGTAAGAGATTGCGACAGACGTATGCAGGCGGCAAACATAAAGCTAGAGCGTACTAATGAAGATGAAATTAGAATAAACGAGGTCACGAGGGAAATTGAGCAGTTTTCAACAAGGATTGCATTAGGAGTGGAGGAGCTGGAAATCCTTGGAAGCATGGGAGAAATTAGCAAACTGATCCACGAAGCACGCAACCTCGAGTCAATAAGAATGGACAGGGAATCCAAGCGCAAGGAGCTGAAAAACTTATCCGAAATAAGTGGGTTTTCAGGTAGACAGAAACTGCAGGTGTGTCAAACGTGCGGTGCATTCATGAGTAGACTGGATAACGATAAAAGAATGGCAGATCATTTTACAGGAAAATTACACGAGGGATATAGGAAAGTGCGGGAGAACCTCAAGACTCTCCGAGAACGCGACACAGGCCGGCCACAAAGAAGATGAAATGCAGTTACTACTCAAGAGTGTGTTCTAACTATTCAAACTCTTTCAAGAATACCTTCAGTTTCTCCATAGCTCGGGCTCTGTGACTGATACTATTCTTTAGCTCGGCGCTCATCTCGGCATATGTCTCATCATATCCATCAGGTTGAAAAATTGGGTTCCAGCCGAAATCACCTTTGCCTCTCGGTGATACAATTTGACCGCTATTTATCCCCTGGAAAATCTTCACATCCTTTCCAGGACCTTCAGTGTATGCAAATGTGCAAATTGCTCGAGCGCTCTTATCCTCAAACTTGTAAAGCATGTTGTACAAACCTTCACAATTGAGGTTTTTCAGAAACCACTTGATGTAAGGGCCAGGTAACCCGCCCATTGCATTGAATTCCAAGGCAGTATCTTCAACCAAAACAGGACATTGCAGAATCTCAGCTGCAGACTTGCATTTATGTATAGAAACCTCCTCAGTAGTGCCCTGGATCTCTTCGAGATCAATGTCTTTATTCTCAAGGGTGTCTTTACCAAGAATATGGTTGACTTCACTGAGTTTCCCCTTATTTCCTAGCAAAAGATGTTAGCCATGTAGAATACTCGAAAAGCTAGTCTCACGTACCAGTAACAAAAATAGGTTTCTGAGGCATTGTCAATTGTTTATATCTTAATACTAGTAGCTCAAGAAAGATTACAATTTTTTTGAATTACGCACAATCTTTTTTTTTTCGTGTGAACTCTCACCATCGATCCATATATCTTGTAACGTGTATTCTTCTCAACACCAAAGAAAACTCAATTTCATAAATCCTTTCCTCCACTCCTTTTAGTTTCAATTCTGCAAAGATGTCGGACGCGTCATCGTATACTCTGGTGTACGACCCCAATACGGCCGAGAAGCCTAGTATCCAAGAGTTCAACACCCTTTTGGAGAGTAAGCACGATGATGTGAAGATTGAAGCCATGAAGCGGATCTTGACCATCATGCTGAATGGTGACCCTATGCCTCAGCTCTTGATGCAGGTGATTAGGTTCGTGATGCCATCGCGAAACAAGTCATTGAAGAAGCTGTTACATTTCTACTGGGAGATTTGCCCGAAGTTGCAGCCGGATGGAAAATTGAAACAGGAGATGATTCTGGTTTGTAACGCAATTCGAAACGATCTCCAACATCCCAATGAATACATTAGAGGCGCGACCCTGAGGTTTTTGTGCAAGCTCAGAGAGGCTGAGCTGCTGGAGCCCTTGATACCCTCCGTAAGGCTTTGTTTGGAACATCGTCACGCGTATGTGCGGAAAAATGCAGTGTTTGCAACCACATCAATTGCTCTTCATTCCGACTATTTAATACCGGATGCTGCTTCCTTGGTTTACCAGTTTTTGGAGAATGAGACGGATGCAACTTGCAAGAGAAACGCCTTTGTTTCTCTGATTAAATTGAACCGTGATGAAGCTTTCAAGTATTTGCAACAGAACTATAGCAAAATCGCCGAGCTAGATGAGCTTCTTCAGCTGGCATTCATTGAGTTTATCACTAGAGATGCCTTGTCTCACCCTGAGTTGAAACCTAGCTATCTCAAAATTATCTTTGAGGTGCTCGAGTCTTCCTCAAACACTGTCGGATACGAGGCTGCCAATGCACTAACCAAGTTGACTGGAAGCCTTGCGGCTATTCAGGGTGCTGCTACCAAGTACCTGGACCTGGCAGTCCGCGAGTCTGACAACAACGTTAAACTTATTGTGTTGGAACAGGTTGATCAGTTACGGTTAAACAACCCGGGAGTTTTGGACGATATTACTCTGGAGGTGCTCTTTGTGCTCAGCAGTCCTGATTTGGATGTACGACGCAAGTCTTTGGATATTGCATTGTCCATGATTTCTAGCAAGAACGTTGACGACGTGGTTAAGGTTCTCAAGAAGGAGCTACAGAAGACACTCAACCAGGACTATGACAAGAACGCTGAGTATAGACAGATTCTCATTCAAGCAATTCATACCTGCGCAATCAAATTTAGTGAAGTCGCTGCCAGTGTAGTTGATTTATTACTTGAATTCATTGGAGACTTCAACACTAGCTCTGCAGTTGACGTTATCAATTTCGTCAAAGAGGTGGTTGAGGTTTTCCCGCAATTGAGAACGTCGGTGGTTAAGCGTTTGCTGGACACTTTACGAAACGTCCAAAGCGGCTCGGTATACCGAGGAGCATTGTGGATTATTGGAGAGTACAGTGTTGACGAGGAGGATATTCAGAAAGCCTGGGTCCATATTAGGAAGAGTCTTGGCGAGGTTCCTATCGTTGCTTCGGAGCAGCGACATAACTCTGATGAGGACTCACAGGAACATGAAAATGGAGATGCAGCAGCAGCAGCAACTGCCGAGCACCATCACACTAGGGTCAAGGTGCTGGCTGATGGTACTTATGCTACTGAAAGTGCTGTGACCTCAAATGATGCTAAAAAGAGCTCCGATAAACCAGACAGACCGCCATTGAGAGCTTTGATTCTGGACGGATCATATTTTGTTGCTGCAGTGCTAGCTGCCACACTCACGAAGCTTGTACTGAGGTATGCACGCGTTGTCAGCGATGAAGCTCGAGTGAACGCACTCCGAGCTGAAGGGTTACTCATCATGACATCTATCTTGCGTGCCGGCGAGAGTGATATCGTTGCACACAAAATTGACGAAGATTCCTTTGATCGGATTTACACTTGTATTAAGGTACTGATTGATGGAAACAAGGCTACCGAGCGAGCATTTTTGCAGGATAGTCACGAAGCATTCAAGGAGATTGTTGACAAACAGCTCAAAACTAAAGCTAACCAGAATGCTCGAGAGCTCGCTGAGCATGCAACTCAAGCTGATGAACCTGTCAAGTTTAGACAATTCAAGCTTGATGAGACCAGTAGTAGCAGCAGTAATACTGACTTGAGCAGCGGCACCACTAATTTAGCAGAGGACCCTGCCGAGCTACGAAAGCAGAAGTTGTCGAAACTCAATCATATCGTTCAGCTCACCGGCTACTCTGACCCTGTTTATGCTGAGGCTCATGTTATTGTCCACCAGTTTGACATTGTGTTGGATGTCTTGCTATTTAATCAAACCAACGAGACTTTGCAGAACTTGTCTGTTGAGTTTGCCACTCTGGGAGACCTGAAAGTTGTTGAGCGACCATCCACCCAAAATGTCGGACCGCAGACATTCTTGTCGGTACAGACCACCATTAAGGTTTCCTCTGCCGACGCGGGAGTCATTTTCGGTAACATTGTTTACGAGGGCAAGACCGCTAGTGTTAACAACATTATTATTCTGAATGACGTTCATGTGGATATCATGGATTATATCAAGCCCAGCTCATGCTCTGAACAGGTTTTCAAGACAATGTGGAACGAGTTTGAGTGGGAGAACAAGGTCAACATTAGAATCACCTGGCCTACTCTACAAGGGTTTTTGGTTTACCTTTTGGAGAATACCAACATGACCTGTCTAACTCCTGGAGCTTTGTCAAGTGAAAGCACTACTACCGGCGAGTACCAAGATGAATGCCAGTTCTTATCTGCTAACTTGCATGCCAAGTCCACTTTTGGTGAAGACGCTTTGGCCAACTTGAGTGTTGAGATGAGCTCCCAGGGTTTGATTACCGGTCACGTTAGAATTAGATCAAAGGGCCAGGGACTCGCTTTGAGTCTGGGAGATAGAGTGGTTGATTTACAGCGCAAAGCAACCTCAGGAACTGCCTAAATATATATAAAATAAGACTTTTTTCATTACATTATATACAGAATTGCCTTTATTTTTTGTGTTACTTTAACTCAGTCCTCGGAAAACAAAAACCCATAGGCACTCAGTAATGTTCTGGCAGCTGGATCAGTTTGTGCCGTTGTGTGGATAGTAATATGCATCCCCGGCACAAAAGAGTATAGCTGCAAGTTACCTTCTAGCTCAGGGAATAGTCTGACTTCATCTGGGGTCAATCCAAATGCAATGTTTCCATTCTGGTCTCCGGCTTTGTTTGAAATGCCAGTGAAAGTTTTTGATCTGGCAAGTACGATATCCGTCAAGGTGGACAAAAACTGGGTCATTGGTCTCCCTTTCAGCTGCATCTTGACTCCGACTGGTCTGCCCGGACGCAGTCCCCACTGAGCAATATGCGATCTTGAAATGATGACGTTGGGTTTCATGCCGGTGATTTGCTGGAAAATCGCATGTCCGTGAATCTGCAAGTCAGGGTTCCTAGCAGCCTCGTTGATAAAACTATGAAGAGTGATACCCGTAATCTCGGGGACATTCTTCCAATCATGCTTTTTGAAGTCCTTAGTGGCCACAGTTCGTTTCCCCCTTATAGGTTTTTTAGGTCTGTTGACATGATAGGGCGAGCTTCCATCCCATGGTTGAGGCTTGAGACCGATTTTCTTATCAGGAGCTCCATGCATGTAATTGATTAATAGCAAGTCACTACCAATGTTGTTATAGTGATGGTCACGTATTCTATCTGGAGCCGTGACCAGTGGTCGAAATTTGCTTGATTTAATTGACGTTTGGGGTAAAAGTAGTTCTCGGAATCTCTCTGATACCTGTGCTTTGCGATATTTGACTGTATGATGTACAGGTGCTACCGTGTTAACACCAGGCTTGCCAGCAGCCAGCGGACTACTATGGAATAGTCTCCTGGCAGGAGTCCTTATGTTTTTGAACTCCATGGGTGTAAACGGAGAGATATCAAGTGAAGTATATATACATGGAAAAATCAAAATCAAAAAGTGAAAATTGAAAAATAGAATCACCGACTTGGGTTGAGCTCAGCACGCTGAAAGAAAAAAAAAATTCGATTGAGGAGAGATCTCGACATAAACGTTTGTGCTGAGCAGGAGCGCTATATGATATTAATCAACATTGAAGAAACAAGTCACATTCCAGCTCAACTCCAGTGAAATTTATCTTGTATATCATAGCATGAACTGGTGAGGTCCTTTGTTTCTCACTCAAATCATGAAGTTCTCGTTACATAGCAACGAAAATCACAATGATGGTGACGACGACGATGTGGATTCATTATGGTCAGCGGGTTCAGCAGAGTATGGTTCTGCATTCAGCGAAGAGCAGAATACCCCTCCGCCAGAACCTCCAATAGAGAGAGTAGCTGATAACAGGGTTCTTGAGCCGCTAGAGAATAGCATTGATGAGATACATATACACACAAAGAAGCCAAAACGGTCAGTAAAGTCGCTGAAGGAGAAACGACTAGTGTTACTAGATAAGCTACAAGATGAAGATAAAACTGCAACGCCGGGTAGTAGAAAATCACTGGGCGGTGAGAACATCAGTTTCAATTTCTCATACGTTGAACCAAAACTGGATGAATCATATGAAATCAGTGTGCGTGACAAGCATATGGAAACGGTGAAGCGTGAGATGGATGAGCTAAAAGAGCGTGAACGCAGAAACAGTAGAGTAATTGACGACAAGATGAATGAGATCACAGACCAGCTACAGAAACTATTGAGTCGGCGGTCTGAACGCATATCCCTTATAGAAAAGGAGCGAGAAAAGGTCAGGTTAGAGGAGGAGCGGAAACGAAAAGAACTAGAGGCTAGGGAACAAGAGCGACTACGTAAGGAGGCCGAGGATAGAGAACGCGCAGAAGCCGAACGCGAACGACAAAGACAAGAACGTGAACGGCTAGAAAAGGAAGAATCAGAGCGAAACCGAAAAGAACTAGAAAGGCAGCAAGAACTGCAAAAAGCTCAACAACGAGAAAAGCTAGAACAAGAACGAAAGCTACAACAGCTGAAACAACAACAACAACAAGAGGAAGCAGCGAAAGCAGCAGAGTTGAAAAAGCAAGAGCAAGCAAGGGAAGCCGAGAAAGCACGTAAGGCAGTTGAATCAAGTAATGAAGGTTTCAGTGACTTCCAGAAAATATCTCAAGAGCAAGTTGAAAATGCTGCCAAGATAACTGAAATCAAACGTACCATCAATGAGCCGGTGGAAGCTGACCCAGCGTTGAAAAAGCTATGTTCGAACTATAGACGTCAAATCCGGCCTAAGTTGGGACAGCTGACCAACAGTCTTGGACAACTAAATGGTATAAAGGACCAACTTTCTGCCATTTTCGCAGAGGCCAAACAGCATGGCCCTCTTGTCCACCAATGGACATGCAATTTCTTTGCAAAATGTCTGGTGAAACAAGCAGAAACCGAAACTATCGTCTCCGTACAATCAGCAATTGCACTGGGGACTTTGGCTGTGCAGATGATGGTCCGTGAAGAAGGTCTCTCAGAGCTGTTGATTGCCCGATTTATCAAGAAATGCCCTCAATTAATAGGTTTCAGCTGTCCAGTCGATACCGAGGAAGGCCGGAAACGTATGGGCTGGAGAAGACAGCAGCAGGATTCGTGGGAAACAGAAACCTCATATGCTGAGCGGGTTGCAGGTATATGTTCAGTGTGGACAGTTATAACTCAGTCTAAGTTTAGCGTGGAAAGTGGCAGAACTCACCCCCTCAAGTTCGATAACAGCTGGAGATTTTTGGCCAGACAACTTAACAAATCGGCTGACCAAGTCATGAACTCTGATTATAGCGTGGTTGGAGCTTGGTGGGATATTGCTGCTAATAGACTGTTGCAAGCGTATGGCAAACAGGGCCGAAAGCTGTTGGAGCTCCTGTGGAATGATTGGACCAATCTATCAGCAGACAAGAAATTCCCTGCAGCAGCTAGATTGCGGCTGCTTGGCGAAGAATGGCATAAAACCGGTGAAATTATCCCCGCTTGGAAACCGCTTGTAAACACCAGGTAGAAAAGCCTTTTTTTTATTATTATTTAAATAATGTACAAAATGACAGAAACGCACACTGCTAGTCTTAGAATCAAGCCCGAGATAATGCCTCTTTTCATTAGAGGGAAATACCCATCCAAGATTTTGGATACTCCATCTAGTTGTCCACTTTTACGGCTGTGAACATGCGCCCAGGTGAAAACGTAAGTGAAAAACCTCATGTCCCATGCTTTTGGCCGAGGCGGCGAGTATATGGAAATTGTTCCCAAAAGATCAACCAGCATTGCATGGGTTAGTCCCCACAGTCTATACGGAGGCTTATCCAGAGGGTCTAGGGGGGTCTTATGGTACATTTCGCCGGGGCTCAACGTTATTGCATCAAAGTACATGGGACCTACCAAAGTGCAGATTAGCTTCGCAAGCCAGGCCGGGTATTTGGAGCTTAAACCTAGTCTGTCTGGAGTAACGGTTACTTGTTCATGAGTGTACCGAGCTTGGTCCAGTAATTCATCTAACGGGGTCCAAAAGGCTGCAGCTACTTCATCCTGCAGCTCCAATTCTAAAATTTTCGTGCCATCAGTATCCTTGAGTAAAAAAACATATGGACATAACACCATTATTGATTTGGTGCCCCACGCAACTTTGACCATTCTCTGGCCTAGGGACCCAATGTACTCAGCATGTTTTCGCAAATTAAGCCCCAGCTCTTCTTGAGTTTCTCTAATTGCGGTGTCTATGTCAGATGCATCTTCGGGCTCTCGCTTACCTCCAGGCAATCCAACGTGACCCGACCATCTATCTCTTTCGAACCTGGCTCGTTTGATAAATAAGATCTCAACCTCCTGGGGACTGAGCTCAGCAGTGTCCTTTATATCGCACTCTGCGCGTTTCCGCAAAATCACTGCAACAGCTGACCGCCGTTTGACCTTCTCATCATGAAGATAGCTCTCACTAGTGTTGATTCTCGAAAGCATGATAGCCTGGTCGCGGGGTAAAAACTGAATTGCAAGAGGGGCTTTCCTTGCAAACGCACTAAAGTTTCGAACCTTCAAGTAGCAAGATAGTCTGCAACTGGTAAGCACTCGCCCATTAAGAGCAGTGGTTAGTAGTTTATTAGGCGTGATTAGGAGTATTTTTCACTGTCTTATAATGTGATGTCGTTGTGAGCTACTATAGAGTGTGCATGCACTTTTCGTATGCGCGCGCGAACAATAATAGGGTGATCGTTCTAGTCACGTGGCTGAAATAATTCCTGAACGATGTACATATACGTCTGCACTCGTGCTGCAAGCACAGCTTGCCCAACAATTGTTTTAGCTTAGCGTATCTCACGGACCATGTCATTGCTGAAACAGATTGGTTTGGAGGGCAAGCGATGGATCAGTCCTCAGAAGCTTGCTGAGCTTCAGCAATTGGGGGAGATCCCCGTTATCCCCTTGGATTCATCATGGTTTTTGCCTAATGTGCCTCGTAATGGGCACCAAGAATACCTCAAAGAACGAATTCCTCACGCACGGTTTTTTGACATTGACGAAATCAAAGATGCAGAGTCAAAGTACCCGCATATGATGCCTAGCAAATCTGTGTTTGAGAGGGCCATGAGTAAATTGGGGTTAACTCCGGACACTTTACTGGTGGTGTACGATACCCTAGGAGTGCTTGCCTCACCAAGAGCTCATTTCATGCTAAGGTATTTTGGACATGAGAACTCTTTACTGCTTAACAGTTTCCCATTGTACAAGAAACTGGGGTACCCCTTAGAAACGGGGGAACCTGAAACTTACAAAACAACAACTTACCAAGCTCAACCTGAACCAAAGGACGCAATAGTAACTTTCGAGGAGCTCAAGGATATAATCACGAGTCCCGAGAAGCTAAAGGACTATTATATTATTGATGCTCGGTCTGAGGGGAGATTTCTCGGAAAAGACCCCGAGCCACGCCCTGGGCTTTCATCAGGCCATGTCCCGGGCTCAATCTCCGTGCCCTATACATCTTTCATCAACAATGGCCAATTGAGACCGCCTTCTGAAATACTGAAGCTACTCAAAGATAGAGGAATTGGCACTGATAAACCAGTAATTACAATGTGCGGGACCGGAGTCTCTGCTTGCACGTTTGAAACAGCTGCAGGGGAGGCCAACTTTACAAGCCACAATATCCGCCTGTATGATGGAAGTTGGACCGAGTGGGCTTCACGAGCTGAGGATAGCTATATAGTCAAAGATAATTGAGTTCTGCACATATAAAGTATTATAACGAATTAATTGTGTCGATAAATCCGGGGTGATCACCTAATCGATTTTCCAAAGCTTCAAGTTTGCTATATCTATTATACGTTAACAATATGGTTACTTTGAAGGACATTGGACTACAGCACAAACGATGGATTAGTCCCGAAGAACTTGTCCAGGTGCAGGAGAAATATCCAGGTGAAACTGTTGTCATTGATGTTTCATGGTTTCCACCTTCAAGCAGCCGAGATGCGTATCAGGAGTTTCTTAATTGCAGGATCCCCGGAGCCCGGTTTCTGGATATCAACAAAATCAGAGACACTGAATCCCCATATCCTCACATGTTCCCTAGTAAAGAGAAGTTTGAGACTGCTTTGGGAGAGGTTGGTATTGGTAAAGACGATTTGATTGTGGTGTATGATAGTCAGGGAGTATTTGCATCACCGCGAGTTCATTACGTGCTGAGGGCCTTTGGCCATGAAAACTCAATTGTTCTGAACAGTTTCCCACTTTACAAAGCATTGGGATATCCTGTGGAGTCAGGCCGCCCAGAATCATACGATTTGACCAGCTATGCTGCAAATAAGGATGATACAGCTCAAGCAGTTATTTCCTTTGAAGAGCTGCTAGACTTGGTGCAAACCCCAGCAGAGCTGAGCAAAGCCTATTTTATTGATGCCCGTCCTGCTCCCAGGTTTGCAGGTGTTGGACCTGAGCCCAGCCCTGCACTGAAATCTGGGCATGTACCAGGTGCAATCTCGGTACCTTTTACCGGGTTGATTGAAAACGAACATCTGATATCCAACGATGAAATCGTGGAATATGCCAAGTCAAAAGGGTTGAAGGACGACAAGCCTATGATAATCATGTGCACTACCGGGGTTACCGCATGTATTTTGGAATCAGCCCTAAGACAGGCATCGTTTAAACAACCAATACGACTTTATGACGGGAGTTGGAGTGAGTGGGGAGCTCGAGCAGGCACACTCATCACCAAAGATTGAAAAGTAAGATTAAAATGTCATTAGTTTACATTACATATATTTGAGGGGGGCGGTCGTTTAAGAGTTTTTTTTTTTTTTTTCGTTTTTTTGTTTCTTCCCATGGATTAGCAGCATGCTCCTGACTTTTTGGACTGCTTAGAATCCATGGTGAGGTTTATTAATCCCGCAGAGTTTTGGTTCGCCTTGATGCCATGGTTTCTCTTTGTCAGGTCGTACTTGCCATTAAGTATGTTTTCATGTATCTCACGGGCAATCATATTATAAGCGTCCACCACTTGTTCTCCAGTTTTGGCTGATGTCTCGACAAAGTGTTCGATTCCATTCTGTTCAGCCCAAACCTCAGCTTCCTCAAAGGTTATTTCTCTGTGGCTGGCCAGGTCTGTCTTGTTGCCCACAAGACATATACTAATGCCAGGCTCAGACAGCTCTCGTACATCTTGCAGCCATGTTTTCACGTTATCAAACGTTTGCTTGCGAGTTACATCGTAGACTAAAATGCAACCGGTAGCGTTTCTGAAATAGGACCTTGTCACTGCCCTGAAATGTTCCTGACCCGCCTTCCCACTGTTAGACTGAAATTAAACAACTAACTCGAATTTTTTTGAACTCACGGTATCCCATATTTGCAGCTTGATATGCTGGTTGTCGCCAACATCTATTATCTTAGATCCAATCTCGGCAGCTATAGTGACATCATGAGTATCAGAGAATCTATCATCTGTGAGTCTGATTGTCAGCGACGATTTCCCACATGCACTAGAGCTAGTTAGTGTGTGTCTTCTGTGACCTCCAAAAGGCATGTACGTACGAGTCTCCAACCATAACTAGAAGCCGTTAGACTAGTGAACGACTAGGGAAGCAGCCGAAAAGGGGCCGTGCAACAGCACACAAAGTCACACTTACCAATTTTGGCTATAAAGTCCCAGCTTTGAGACGCCATTTTATGCAATAAGCTGCCCGTAGACCCTGGGTATATGTAGATAGCGCTATATAGAGTAGCTTAGGTCTCGTTTTCACTGTGCACGCATTTATTGTGAAACCGATCTAACTAGAGATCGCGAACTTTGGCGATTACTCGACATGAGATTCAGGAGAGCCCAGAGAGGAAAGTTAAGTAGGCCGAGCCTGCACTAAGAAAGACTTATTAGTTAAAGCAAGGGTTCACAATGAAAAAGCCCGAGTCAGTCACGAAATTATGTCACGTGACCAATATATATATGTATATATTTTTTTTCTCTCATTGGTAGTGAAACTCAGCTGTTTGAGCTGCAAATATGCCTGTTACAGTTGTTTCTTCTGGATCAGCAAAAGTGGACCTGCTGTTACTCCACAAACTGGTCTGATCAGGAAGAAGAAAGCGCTGTGAGTAATAAGGAGCTGTTTCGAGGCGCTATACTCGGAGAAACTCAGGGTGTTGCACGGCCGGAATCAGCCCTGAGTGAACTTGCTCTCTACAAAAGATCTGGGATATGGTCATAAGCACAGGATGCGTTTCCCATCAGAGAAGGTACCAATGTCTCCAGGTTCAACCATCCGGAACAACTTACACAAACCATTAAAGAGCCTATCTTAAGCCTCTCAGAACAAGCTCTTGCAAGCTCCGACTAATTGAATAATCCCACCATGATGCCAAAAATCAAAGGAAACACTTCAGGGTGACTCTTCCCCCACACGGTATATCTCCCGGATAAACTCCACCCACCCCCACTTTTGTGTCTCCCCCAGGTGGAGCCGGAAATACTTCCCAAAGAGTTAGGGCTTGGCCTACCGGGGTTTACGTCATGGGGGAAGGGAGTCAGAGTGTGTCACTCCCCTAGCTGTGCTGCCTCTTGCCTAGGTAAGTAGGGCTATATCCGGGCCGTCTATATATGAGTCGGTCCGATTTGGCCTCTCTTTTTCTTTCCACAACGTCCAACGTGAGCTGTGATCCCCCCTTTCGATCTGCCCTTGGTCAGTGGGGAGAGACTAACGGGGAAATATTTCAGTCCCTGCTTCCTTTTTATGTCCTGACTATTTCCCATATAAATACCCCACGTTGTCCTGTTTTTTTTTTTTTTCCTTTCTTCTTAATTCTTTCACTCTTCACTCTATATTCATATATATATACACACACAGTAAACCATGACTATTGAAAGTATTCAGAAATCATTGAGCCCCGACTGGTGGAAGGAAGCCTCCGTCTACCAGATCTACCCTGCTTCCTTCAAGGACAGCAATGGCGACGGGTTCGGTGATATCGAGGGAATCATCCAGGAGCTCGACTATATCCAGAAGCTTGGCCCGGATATGGTCTGGCTTTCTCCTATTAACAAGTCCCCCATGATTGATATGGGTTACGATATTTCTGACTACAAGGATATCGACCCCAGCTATGGTGACTTGGCCACTGTTGACAGGTTGATCAAGGGTCTCAATGAGCGTGGCATCAAGTTCATTTTGGACTTGGTGGTTAACCATACCTCTGACCAGCACGCTTGGTTCAAGGAATCTCGTTCCTCCAAGACCAACCCCAAGAGAGACTGGTACATCTGGAAGCCCGCCAAGTACGACAAGGACGGCAACCGCGAGCCTCCAAATAACTGGACCAGTTTCTTCACCCCTTCTGCTTGGAAGTGGGACGAGACCACTGAGGAGTACTATTTATGCCTATTTGCTGACGAGCAGCCTGATCTCAACTGGGAGAACCCAGAGGTGAGAGCTGCCGTGCACGACGTGGTCACCTTCTGGCTGGACCGTGGTGTTTCTGGTTTCAGATTGGATGTAATCAACTTTATTTCTAAAAATCAGGCTTTCCCCGATGCCCCAGTTACTAACCCTCACGAGAAGTACCAGGTTGGTGCCGTTCACTACGCTAACGGTCCTCGAATCCACGAGTACTTGAAGGGCTTGGGCGACATCTTCAAGAAATACAATGCATTCTCTGTCGGCGAGGCTCCATTCGTCAAGGACGAGGAGGAGATCCTCCGTATGGTTGGTAAGGACCGTGGCGAGTTGAACACTATTTTCCAATTTGACTCTGTTGAGTTGGATTACGGCCCATTGGGTAGATATACCCATAAGGACTGGCAGTTGCGCGATATGAAGGACTACATCAACAAGTTCCAGAGTTTCTTGCCCAAGCGAGGAGGCTGGACCTCAAATTTCATTGAGAACCATGACCAGGCTAGAGCAATCTCTAGATACCTCTTTGCCAACGACGCTGCCAACTTCAGAGCTGAGGGCTCTAAGCTTATTGCTTTGCTCATCATTTTCCAATGTGGTGTCCCCTTTATTTATCAGGGCCAAGAATTGGCTTTGGCCAACATTGCCTCTGGCACTCCCTTTGAGGAGTACATTGATGTCGAGTGCAACCATGTGTGGAACTTGCTCCAGAGTCACAACCCATCCGAGGCTGAAAAGGCCGAGTTGCTGAAGGAGATTGAGACCAAATCCAGAGATCACGCCAGAACCCCTATGCACTGGAATGACGAAGAGAATGCCGGGTTCACCAAGCCTGGTGTTAAGCCCTGGATGATGGTCACCAAGGATTACAAGGACTGGAACGCCAAGAAGGAGCTCGCTGATAAGAAATCACCCTTCTGGTTCTGGTCAGATGCTCTCAAGGTCAGGAAGGAGCTCAAGGACATTGTCGTCTACGGTGACTTCCAGATGATCTCCTTGGAAGATCCTAACATCCTGGCCTTTGTCAGAACCGCTACTAACGGTGAACGACTAGCAGTTATCCTGAACTTCACCAAGAAGGTTCAGGAGTACACTGTGCCCGCAGTTGAGAAGCTCGGAGATATCGTCATTAATAACTACGACTCATTGGACGCCAATGGAACTACTCTCAAGCTGCAGCCTTACCAGGGTGTTGTTGTTCGTATTTAATTGTATTTAGAATGTGTATCAAATGAAAAAAAAATTACTTTACAAAACCCAAAAGCTCAGACAAATCATCAGTCTTCAAAATTGCTCCTTCGCACTCTCTTACTTGTGATATAATATATTAATCATGATACTAGACGCAAAAATCTCTACAGGAAAAGAAATAATTTTTACTTCTGGTTTTAGTTTCAAATTTTTAGTTCTCTTTTGTTTCTTTTTATACTTCACTCAAATACATTGAATAAAAAAAAACCCCTCTAAGAAGACTGCATGACTTGCCAGACTCTGATCAAGTTGTCAGTGTAACCGGCAAACAAGTTCTGACCATCAGCAGACCAAGCGAGAGAGATAGCCTCCGGCTCTCTAGACTTAGGTCCAGCAAGAGCAAAGTCGGGCTTGAGCTCGTCAATGAGGATTCTCTTCTCCAAGTCGTAAACCTTGATAGAAGAAGAAGTAGCAGCACAGAGCCAGTATCTGTTAGGAGAGAAAGTAAGGGCATTAACCTCATCACCAGAGGGAAGAGAGTAAAGATGCACGAATTCGTTAAGGTTCCAGAGGATGATTTGACCATCCTTACCACCGGAAGCACACAAAGATCCATCAGGAGAAATGGTGATAGTGGAAACGTATCCAGTGTGTCCGACGTTGTCAGCCTTCAAAGCAGGGTTCTGAACATCCCAGACCTAAAATATCGTTAGTAAAAAGAACCACTTCAAAAAAAAGAACAGATTTTCTAAAAGTCAATTTCCCGTAAAGCCATCAGAGATCTTGGTGATATTTTGATGTCTCACTCAGAAGTATGACCTCCTGTCTGAAGTAGCAAATATAATATTGTAACATCTTTTGGCATTTTCCGAGAAATCAAAAACTGTGTGTGCGCGTAAAAAACAAAAAAGAACATAAAAACATACCTTGACAAGCTTGTCCCAACCAGCAGAGATGATGGTAGGAGTTCGATTTATAGAGGGAGAGAATCTAACAGTGGAGATCCAGTCGGTGTGACCGTTTCTAGAATCAAAGGTGAACTTGCACTGACCAATGGTATTCCAGACCTTGATGGTCTTGTCACGACCAGCAGAGACGATTTGTCTGTTGTCGGGGGAGAAAGCAACAGAAAGAACGTCACCGGTGTGTCCGACGAATCTCTTGACAGTCTTTCCGTCGTTCAAGTTCCAGAGTCGCAAGGTCTTATCCCAAGAAGCAGAGATGGCGAAAGCACCGTCCTGAGAAATGGCAACATCCTGAACAATGTGGGAGTGTCCGTGGAGAGATCTCTTGGGAACACCGTAAGCCTGCTCGTCACGAGTCAAATTCCAGATAATGATGCTCTTGTCTCTAGATCCAGAAAGAAGGATATCAGGGTTGTTGGCAGAAGTTGAAAGAGAGGTGACCCATCTACAAACATGTTAGCAATCTGTGTTTCTTCAAAAAAAAAAAAACCACTCCAGCATCAAACGTATAGACCTACCCGTTGTGTCCCTCAAGGGTTCCTCTGAGAACTAGAACTTCGTTCTGACTCATTTTGTTGATATAATTGTGTTGTTATTTAAAACTGGTACTTTTGAAGGTTTCCAAGTATATTAAATTCAGAGTCGGTTTTTCACAAAATTTGTTTGATGATGCTGCGCGGGTTGCCCTGTGGGTGTTAGCTCTTCGATGTACTTACTGGGGGGTGTTAGGGCTCAAGATCTCAGCGCAAATTTCAGCATGAGCCCGATCTCAGCTAGGAAAATGTTAGAAAAAGGGAACAATAGCATGTTTTGTGACTGCTTTTTACCAAACCATCATCGAAGCTGTGGAATAGAAGCTCCATGGAGGCTTTGGAGGCTCGAGAGAACTAGTGAATAAATAAGAGATTTTAATAATAATAATAATAATAAATAAAGAGGTACACTGCTTCTAGTTACTTGTGTCTTGTAAGAGCTTGTCCAGAGTTCCCCAGACCTGCTTCTCCTTGTCTGCGCTCATCCACGAGGCTTTCGCGGCAATTGAGATGGGAAGAACCTCAGACTTGGAAGATTGGTGAAGCAGCCGGATCTCGCGTCGTAATTCTACCGAAATACCTTCTAATAAGCTGAAGTACTGCTTGGTATTTGCTTTGAACTGTTCCCGGTGCGCTGAACTCTCGCTATCGTCCTGTTTGCCCTTCTCCAGATCTGTAAGTGCCTTCGACGCGGTTTCCAAGAGCTCGACAATTCCCTTTTCAGTTAGTATATTACGAGAGGTACCTGATATTTTTTTTGGATATACATACAAGTTCTATCTTTTTAATAGACTCGAGTCGGCTCTTGACTTCACTCTCGGATATCTGGACGGTCTTGAGCTCACCTTCACTTGCCATTGTTGATGTACGATTAACAATCAATTATACTATCGCCAAATTATAATTTTAATATATATATAGAGAGAGTAAGCTTATATATATAAAACATGAATCAACTCAATTTCTTCAGTGTTTCAAATTGGAACCTACTATAGCTCGAGGAATAGACCAGTCGTCACGTTCAGCAAAGTCCAGGACCACGATCCCACATCCCTGGTTAACCTCGTTTTCAATTCCCACGAGAGCTTTACTTATATTTTTGGGCCAGCACTGCGGGTTCCAGAAGTTTGCACCTGAGCAGAAATTCAGGTACAGCTTGTCCGGGTTAGTGCTAGTTGCATTGTAATCTGCAGCTAGTTTCATGTGTGCCTGAATGTACTCCTTTTTAGTGTTGATATCCTTTGGGTCCATGACCTCGCACCAATCTTGTACTGCGTAATGGCCTCTATCGTCTTCTGGAGAGTTGTATTTCCAGGAGGAGGCCTCGATACCGAAATTCTTCTTCCTGTTTTCGTCTCGGACTCCAAATCGTCTCAAAAGCACAGCTCTACCACGGGCATCGCCCAGTTTGGGGATTCCCGTCCTCAAACACCATTTATCTGAATGGTTATTGATATAGTTGTCCCAGATAATGTTGGCAAAGTCGTCACCTTCAAAGTTCTTGGGACCCTCAGACTTCAGAGAGACTACTACAACCTCGGAACGGTTTCTGTCCAAGAACGAATAGACCTCGTTCAAAACATCAGCCAGTTTGCAAGGGGTAGGCACCTTGACGGGAAAATTTCCGTGAATGACCTGTAAATCACGGTCATCTGAACCCAGCACCCCGCCGCAACCCGTGAAAAACGGGTAAGCCACTCTGATATCCAGGAACCTGATTCCATGCTGCAATTGCAAAGTCACAGAGCTCCCCTGGCATTTGACCGAGGGAAAGGAAGTATGACATGCAGCACTATTATGAGTACCTGGAAGTGAAAGTCTGGAGATTGAGGTGTTGTCCGGCAACCTCCCCATCCAGTCTTTCAGCTCTTGGATTGAACATTTCACAGGTGCCATTGCGTTTGTTCCTTTTGCTTCAGGGGTAAGTCGCAGTCAGCAAATATATATATATAGACTCAGGGTCTTGTTTTAAAGTTTGCAGAAGCCGAATGACCTCGCCATTAAAGTTAGGGACCAAAGGCGGATGGGTGGTACCAACAAGTTATTGAGAAGGAAAATTCAACTGCCACACTCAAACACCCCTTCTCTTGTCGCGAAAACTCCTTGATTTTTTTTGGCATATCCTCTCTGTCTCGAAGCTTTGTATGACCGGCCTAGAATATATAATGTAAAGTGTGTGTTGTGCAGATCCGAGTTTGAATCAGATGATGAATCAGACCAGAGCTTCTCAAGACTTGACGTAAAGGGCAGCTTGATAGTGGTTGGAAGCCACAAGCCCTGAAAGCTACTTGAATAGACTCTCTTTACTCAGATCCCGTAGTAAACTCGTTAGCTTCGAGCTAGCTTAATTATATATATCTTGGGATCTCTGGCCTTCAATCCAAAAAAACAAGAGAAGTTAGGGCCCTTGCCAAACGTCACGTGACATGCTTTCTTTGCTGGCTTATATGCACAATTTGCTACGACCAAAGCTAATATATATATATACAAAGACTCTCGCCAGTCCTAAATTCAAAATCAGATGCTATTTGAACGAACAATTCACGTCAGGGATCAATTGCGCAATTCAAGCTGGCTATTCGTGGGCGAGAGTCTGCCGCGGGGAAGGGTCTGATCGAGTATATAAATCAGTTGCTTCGTCCTGGCCTGTTCTTCCAACAACGTTGCAACTAATTGTACTTGTTTATAATTATTACAAATCAAAGATGACTATCAACATTGGACTCGTAGGCACTGGAATTTTTGCAGCTGAGGCGCATTATCCTGCTATCAAGTCTATTGAAGGGCTGGATGTAGTTGCTGTTACCAACAGGACCAAATCCAAGGCTGAAAAATGGGTCAGTGACAATAAGGTCACCTCTGCTAAAGTGGTTGACTCTATCGACGACCTTATTGCTGATAAATCTGTGGATGCTATTGACGCATTGGTACCTGTCCAGTTCAATCTTGCTACTATCAAGAAGGTAATTGAGGCTGGTAAGCCCATTTCTATTGAGAAGCCAATTTCTTCTAATGTGGCTGATGCCAAGGAAATCGTCAAAATTGCCAGAGCCACAGATTTGCCCGTGCTTATCCTGGAGAACTTTGTGTATCATCATTCTACACTCAAGCTCAAGGAACTGCTGCCTAAAATTGGTAAAGTGGCTAGTTTCTTGTACCAGTCCACCGGTCCTTACACTCACAACCCCTACCAGCAGACCTCATGGAGACAGAAGCCAGAGCATATTGGCGGATACTTGAGTGACGGAGGTGTACACCAATTGGCCCTGTTGACCGAAGTTTTGGGCGAAGTTGAATCAGTGTCTGCCCGCACCACTCAATTGAAGGAAATTAGTGGCGACGTTGACACTTTAGTCTCGCTATTCAGCTTGAAAAGTGGTGCCTTTGGTAACTTCACCTATGGCTCTTATTTTGGAGCAACCAGGAAGATCACGAGGTTCCAAATCTTTGGTGAGAAGGGTTCATTGGAGTATGTGCTTGAAAATGGAAAATCTACAATCACTTTGTTAGAAGGCGAAGACCACGACCATACTTCAGCACCCCAGACTTTTGAACTGGAAAGCGAGCCCCAGAATGGAGTTAAGTACGAGTTTGAAAATTTCAAAGAAGCAGTAGAAGCCAAGGACAAAACCAAGCTCAAGAGTACCCCAGAAAAGGCATTCCATCAATTTGCAGTGATTGCTGCAGCTGTTGAAAGTGCCCAGAACGGTGCAGCTGTTACTAAAGTAGAGACTGTATAAAGAGAGACTTTTTTACTAGTATTTTTTGTTATATATATATGTATTTTACAAAATGCTTTTTTATTGCAAGGTTTCCTCGCTGTCGTTAGTTCTAACTTCTAAACTCTTCAAGTCTCCCAAAAACCATCTAACGAGAGTACAGCACCCTGCCGCAATGATACTACCTCCCAGGATACCCACCATGACCATGTTACTCTTCTTGTATCCGTCAGCGGCATCAACTGGCCACCCATTATATAGTGCGTAGGTAGTCACTACCGAGCCCAGGTTACCTATACCGGAGACCAGAGCAGCTGAAGCTGCCGTACCCACGTCTCCGTGTCTTGGCAGAAAGATTTCTGCAGCCCAAGTCATGCAAATAGGCACAGTAGGCCCTAGTCCGAACCCGCAGATAAGCATTCCTCCGTACTTGGACCAACCATGGGGAGCGAAGGACATGACAAAAAGACCAGCCATGATGATGAGCACCGAGCATGAAAACACAATACCTCGATGACGCTTATACTTATCTGAGAAGGGGGTGATCAGAACAATTGCAAGCAAATCACTGATCCAGATAGGCACAACCAGTAATGAGACGTTGATTGATGATAGCTCTGGGTTGACGTTGAGGATAATGGTAGATGCAGCTATTGCTAGACCGTATCCGCAGCCAACAACACCAAAGTACATCATGATCAATGGCCAAATACGAGGATCAATGAAAACTTTGAAAAGCTCAGGAAGACCCCAAGAAACATTGACATATCTGTGAGACATGTCCAATGCATGCAATTGCTGTTCCTCCTCGGTCAAAAAAGGTTTCAGCTTTGGTTGGATGCGCTCAAAGAACCTGCCAATCTTAGAAGTCGAGGGGCTCAATGTAGGGATCGGTCTATCAGGCAAAATCCAATTAAGCGCAATACCGTAAACAATGGTGATTATTCCATATATCAGAAACATCCACTGGTATCCGGTGTACCCTCTGGCCATATCCATTCTCTGGAATCCGGCAGCCACCAGACCAGCAACAGCTGCAGAGACCTGAGCAGCTGTAAAATAGTAACCGATTCTTCTAGCAGTGCGATGCGAAGGGTACCACAGGGTAATATAGTAAGTCAACCCGGGCCAGGCACCGGCAGTAGCCACACCAGTCATCAATCTCAGGGCAATGAGACCACCTCCGGATTTGACCGCAGTGTAACAGGTGTACACTACTCCAACAGTGATAACAATACGCGATAGCCAGGCTTGAGGAGCGACTCTGGTCATAATCAAGTTCATGGGCACGTCAAAGATAATGTATCCCACGAAATCAAGCGCACTTGCCGTGGAAATGTCGTGTGTAGTCAGATTGAGATACTGTAAAAGAGAATGTCCTGCTTCATTGTTCATTGTGAACGCATTGCCGAAAGCCACTCCACCAAACGACGTCAAGAAGTACAAACACCACAAAATGGGGATAATCCTCATGTCAATTTTGCGATATATCTTATCAAGACGTTCCTGGTCCAGCTCGACATTGCTTATACTGTTGCCATCCTTATCGAGAGATGGAGCTTTCTCTGAGCTCGCAGGTCTTTGATCCATCTTTGTGCTGTGCTGAATATTAAAGCGAGAATAATAATAATAATAATAATAATAATAACAATAACAACAATAATAATAAAAAAGAGAAAGGAGGGAAATCCGTCCCCTTTAAGTAGATTTCCCGGGGGAGGAGGAACTGGGAAAAAAAGTGGGCGAAAGGGAGATTTTTCAGATTTTTTGTTGGTGGATTTTTTTCGGGGGAAGGTGTAACGAGACTCAATTAAACAGAAAGAAGAAAATTTTTGAACCTTGATTTTGTGCGATTGTGAGTCGTTGACTCATTTTTTGTTGAGTCAAGTTGGCAAATCAGGAGAAAATGAGTCGAGTCGACTCTTTTTTTTTTTTTTTTCCCAGTCCTTCTTTTCTTTTCTCACTATAATTTCTCCTTATTTTTTTTTCTTAGTTACTTTTCTCCGCCTCGAGATATAACACTCAGGAGCGGGCGCCGCAATTGTGCATCAAGACTCTCAAAATTGCCTCACGATGCAACCCAACAATGATGTGTCTATTGCCCTGGCAAGGCTCCCCGTTTCATTCATTATTACACACTTATAGGCTATTTGCTATTTGCGTATCAGATCAACATTAGGCTACAACCCATGTCTGCACTGACCTGCCACCAATTGGAGTTTGGCAAATTGTTTTCCTTTCTACGCCAGGTTTCCACAATCACGCTTTTTGCCGAGGAGTACCCGCCCAAGCCTTCGGTAGCCATTTGGTCCAGCCATTGTTCTACTCGTTTACGCAAATCGGGCCTTGATATAAAGTCAAGTTCGCAAGCTACTATGAATCCCTGGAACATGAATGGGACGCAGACCAGTCGGTGCTGCGCTCGGTTGATCGCTTGCACTTGCTCCAAATGTTCCAACGCCGCCAGCACTCGTGACTGCAGCAGCTGCGACTGGACCCCTCGGGCAATAATGTAATGGTACACCACCATCGACTCGTAGAATGATAATGCATGGTGGTTGGCAGATTCCTTCATGCTGCCCTGGAACTGGTTTCTCCTGTTAATGTCGTACCGCGACCTCCAAGCAGCAAATGCATATTCAAGCTCTTGGCACTGTTTAATTACCTCCTTGGGTGTGGGTTTGTTCTGAGCTCGGTAATAGTACATCTGGCGGGACGTTCGCACGCTGTTACTGAAAAGAACCATCAGAGACTCCGGAACCCCGTATATTGCAAAAAGTGGGCCATGCTCCTTCTTGTAGAACTCATCGCTGAATTGTGCTGCATGGTCATCCAGTATAGATTGCCAGTAATTCTCAAACTCAGACATTTCATTTAACGAGGGAAAGTCTTCCATTTGTAACGGTGAAAGATCTTGCTGTTGTTGTTGCTGCTGCTGCTGCTGCTGGTCCGTTCTCTCAGAACCATTATAAATATCAATATTGTGGCTGCTTCCTTCCAAATCTTCCAATTTGAAATCAAGCCACGGGGAATCCCAGAACTTCTTCTCGTCCACGATTTCAAGTGCAATTGAGTCACAGTCAAGAACTGTCGATCTGTATACCGACCACTGAGCCCAGACACAAAGGTGTAACAAGTTAGCCTTCCGTGAAATCTTTTTCCGCCGGCTATATCGCGCGGCAATAACTTCTCTGATTGCTGCCAAATGTCTACCACATTCGTCCATGTTACCGCCAAACACGTCCACAGTTGACACAATCATGAGTGCTACCATTACATCTTTGTATTTCTGCGAGGCAATATCCAGCGACCGTATTTGTTGGGTCCATCTTATTGCTTCCGTTCTTAGAAGCTGCCCTACCCATGCATAGTACTCGCGCTCCTTGGAACCAACTGGGTACTTATTCTGTATATGGAATGCACTTGATGCCATAGCCCCATGAAGAATAGCATACCTCGCAGCAGAGGTCTTGCCAGAGGTCGTGACGTCTCCTATGGCCATTAGCAGCCGGGGCACATGAATCATGCGACAGACGTTTATTTCATGCACAATAACTGACATGATCTTAACAATGTTTGTATTGTGGTAATGCAAAAGGTATCTTGACCGTGGATTCAAACAATAAACTTGGCTCGAAATTCGTTCTTCGAAATCACTGGGGAAGGGTATCTTGGGAACTGGTAGGGTGATTTTCTCAAATAATAAAGATGGCTCGTAATGGTCCTGGAACGAGTTATAGATCCCATTTATTGAGCAGTTAAGTGGGAGATTCGTTGGAATGACGCTATTCAGTCCATAACTCTCGGGGCTTGTGTCCTCAGCAAAGATGTTGCCGGTTTTGATAATAGCACTGCTAGAGTCATCCTCCTCTGGGGTGACTAGCCCCACTTCATTGGAGACAGTTGATGCTGGTGTGGCCTGAGGCTTGAAACTTAAATCTCTTGCATTCAAAGTCCCTTCAAAAACTCCGAACGGTCCTAATAATACAGTCTCATTGGTAACTAGTTGCGCAACATTAAGTTGGGCCAAATGTCCGTCGATTTCGTCGTAAGTCTCATATATCATATCCGGAGGGTACTCCACAAAATCAACCAACCCTCTTCGTGCTGGCTCCTTGTTTGTTTCATCTCCGGCTACAGCGTTTCCACTGGGTGCCCACCTTAATTTGATTGAATAACCCTCGCAGTCAAGTTTTCGTTTCTGGCACCGTTCGCATTTAGGTCTCTTCTGGTCACATTTCACACGACGATTCCTACATGTCCAGCAACCCCCAAAAGATTTGGATTTCGGCTTGGATTTGGGTTTCACAGCAGCCGGCTTGGTCACCGTGTCTGACTGTACCACTGTGTCTAGCATCCAGCCCGGGACAAACAGTTGAAAAAAAAAAAGAAAAAGAAAAAGTGGAGTAGGCTGAAAGAAAAAGTAGGATCAAAGCTATCTCATGAGTATATAAAATACCCGAGCTGACCACTGAACCTTCCCCTCAGTCAAATAGAGTAGCTTAATAAAGGAAAAATTGGGTATCCTGGTGTTCCAAAGATGTTAGTAACCCTCTGGATTATAATTGCATGAGGAGTTGAGGGTTTGTCGGCCGATAGAGATTTTTTTCCCCCTATTAACTATAACGTTATTATATCGATCGATCCATCGATCTATAACTGTGTAAATGCCGAGAAGAGCATTGCATGTATTATTACAGGACCCAGGAGATTTATGAAATTTACCTTAACCGAACCCTTGTACAATCTGTAGCTAGACTTCAATGTCCTCACATGACAAGAAACGCAAATATGCGAATCTGTTCACCAATGATTGTAAGTTATTATGGGCGAAGAGTATGATCCTTTTTTTGGACTAACACGTATTAGTACGTTCGCTAATGTATGCCTATGGCGACTCCATCATTCCCCGGGGCGATACGGTACAGCTGATGGAGGACATTCTCCAGGAATATATTGTTTTCATGTGTCATGAAGCTCAAAGATTATCCAGATCAGCTAGCCGGCAAAAGGTCAAGGTGGACGATTTCAAGTTTGCCCTCCGCAACGATCCTCAGAAACTAGGCAGAGTAGAGGAACTGCTCCACATGCAAAAGGAAATTGCAGATGCAAGAAAGACTTTTGACAACTCTGAGGGCAAATCATTAAGTAGAGCCATGGAAAGAGCCAAGGAAAAAGAACGGGTTGCTGCATTACGCGGTGAGGATGGGACCAAGTCACAGAAGAGTAGCAGCAGCAGCACTACCACCACTGCCCAAGATGGCGAAATCACCATAACGACTAATGGCAAGAAAAGGCCAAAAAAGTACAAAACCAAGAAAATCAAACAAGCAGAAGCCGAAGCACAGATGCGGTAACAGTATTTTTTAACTCTTTTATCACTTTTCTAAGTTCTACTTATAAATATATGTGCTTTTTTTTTTTTTTCTTCCTCCTTCCTTTGCAAATGCTTTCTGTGTATGTATGCTCTGAGAAAGATGTTTTACAGATCAATTCTAGATTTCCTGTAGTCTACTTCTTTTCCAATGAACCTGTTCCAGTAAATGTTTGAATAATACAAGAAAAGCTCCCACAAGTTTCTAGGGAACTCAATGTATGATCTAAGAATGAATTTTAGACCTTCCCACATGTGAGCAAACTCTGGATCCCACTCTGAAGACTTCTTTTTCTTCTGTTGTTGACTTTTTGTCGTAGCAGACGTGGTATTGGCTTTGATGTCAGATTGGCCCTCCGAGGTCATGCTTCTCTTGTTCGCGACTTCTCTGAAATAGGTGACCGCTTCAACTGAGCGTGAAAGTCGGTCAAAAGTGTTGACCAAGGCCACCAATTCAGACCTTCTGAAAGTTGAAAGCACCTTATACGTCTGATGGATATCGTCAGATGGATTCTCCGGAAGTTCAAACAACACTTTCAATGCTGTACCGTATCCGGTGGTTTGCAGTTTACCCCACAATCGACAACGATCACAACCGACGCAGCTCATAAGAGCATTGACATTGCGTACTCTTTTTCTGAACTCGCCCTTTAAAGCTTGGCCCTCGGGTGACAAAAAGACCTGAGTTTCATTGAAAACCTGTAGTTTGCCAGGAGTAGCAGCTTTAGCCAAAGATAACAGTCCTCTTCGAGTAGCAGTATCTTCAGAGCTGTCCTGCTTAGAGAAACTCAAGTCATCGATATAGATTCTAAGCTTGGAGACTGCTCTAGAGACAAGAGCATAGTTGAAATAAAGATTGGACAGTCTTTCAGGATAGTTACCCACTCGAGTCATGAAACACTCGAAATTGGGTCCCCATTCGCCAGTAGTTTGGTTCAGAAACTCATAGCACAAGTGGGCCGAGATACTTGAATGTAATCCAGAAAGTAGTCTGTAAAACAGTCGCTGCTCCACGCATTGTTCCTGATTGTTCATGGCGACCCGACCAAGCTCACCGCCAACTTCTCTGATATCGTACTTGTCACTGTCAGCAAACACATTGCCCGCGGAGACAACTGGAGTGATCTGTTGCTCGTTTTTATCACTGCCAGCGTCACTATCGCCATCTCCGTAATATCCAAAGCAATTCTCTTGGTAGATGGCTCTCCATACTTTGTTTGCGTGAGCTCCACCATACCCTGTGAATCGCTCTTGATTATCAACCAACGAAACGTAGCTTCCCTTGGAGTTCAACGATTCGTCCTCCGGGTAACAATAGTTTGTATCTTCGTCATGAGCGGTGTCATCAAAAATCAAGTCATTCGAGTCATCCCATTTGGGCTGTGAGGAATAAGAGTCCTTGGCTAATTTACCCAGGTACTGACTTCGCCAATACTCGGGGACTTCTCGCTCGTCCTCGAGCAGATCCACGGCACAGGCTTTGTTTCCACACATACCCAAGTCCTCCTCGACAAACGGACACAGGTCAGTTGAAAGATCTGTCTTATAGTACTTGAAAAAATCAGTCTTGACCAAATTCTTCAAAACTGGCCGAACACGTTGGTTTGCCTCTTCCACCGCATTGAAAGTTGCGCCACAGCCGTCCCGAATAATCCCATTCAAAGATGAACAAAACCCAGAGTCCTGGAAACCAACAACGTCATCTCTGCTTGCAAGAACCGGCTGCGCAATGGCAGTCAATGCCGTCAAGGCTGCTAAAACACGAACCATATTGGAGGCAAATATATCTTCTAAGAGAGCCACGAAAATAACACCGACAGAACCAAGAGAAAAAAAAAGAAACTCGCCGGAAAAACCACCCTAAGTAGACCTTTATTCCGTACCAACACAGGAACCAAGACTCTCAGCACTCTAATACTTCTATAGAACTAGAAACTAAAAGAAATCCCAGTTAGTTGGATGTTAATGTGTGCACCGTGGTATTATATATATAGATTAGCTAAGAAATCAAAAAAAATCACACGTCTCTCTTACTAAGGAGAAATTTCAATTTAACTCCGTCGTCATCACTAAGATCGGAGCTGAGCATTTTGACTTTGCCAATATGGTAAACCCTTGAAACTCTAAGTGATTACACGCAACGTGAGCATGTACAAATAGGCTTCTGGTCCACAGGAACTCAACCCTGAAATGATTTTGCAGTAGCTGGAGTTACTATGCCGGCTTTTTTGCGTTTTGAATGATACCTTATAATGCTAGAACGGGCGCTGGGCGATGTTTCCACGGGAAAAATTAACGGAAAGAAGCTAGGTTCTCTGGTACTATCACTTGAACGGTACCCAAGATTGTATTACCGAGAAACCAAGCCTTCAATTGCGTGTTTATCCCCACTGAAAAGCTCTGTCGTCGTCTCAGCATGAGAAAGTCTCGGCTAGACATTTTAAGCTATATTATGTAATCTGCGCGTACTATTAGATAATGAATTTATTGTTATCTGTGAAAAAAAAATTTTTTTTTTATCAAAAGACTGCGCTGATCTGTGATAATTTTTTTTTTCACTTCAAGATATATCTATATAGATTGTACAATACATTGTAGATTATTTATTTTCACAGTTGAAAATGAGTGAAGAAATTACGGCCAAAAGGCCTAGAGAAGATGAGCAGAATGCTGCTTCAAAGAAACTAAAGAAGGAGAAGAAGGAGAAGAAGGAGAAAAAAGAGAAAAAAGAGCACAAGTCTGAGAAGAAAGACAAGTCCGACAAAAAAGACAAGTCTGAGAAGAAAGACAAGTCTGACAAAAAAGACAAGTCTGAGAAGAAAGACAAGAAGGACAAGAAGGACAAAAAGGACAAAAAAGAGAAATCTAGCAAGAAAGACGACTCTGACAAGACTAAAGTCGAGACCGTCCAACCAGCAGTACCTGCTGCATCTTCAGATGTTGCTGAGTTTCTCAAGGAGAACAGTGTTACTATAGAAGACCCCATCAACTCTGGAATTGTGCCAGTTTTGTCATTCGACAATCTGAAAGTCGAAAATACCATTTTAGACACCCTTAAACAGTTCCCCAAACCCACGCCAATTCAGAGTGCTGCCTGGCCAGTTCTTCTGGCTCACAGAGATGTCATTGGAGTTGCTGAAACCGGATCCGGTAAAACATTTGCATTTTCAGTTCCTCCATTGAGTATGATGGCTTCTGAGTCTAAACAACCTCGGGGGATTCAAATGCTGGTGATCTCGCCTACTCGTGAATTAGCCATGCAGATCTACGACAACATGAGCAGTCTATTGACCAAAATCAACATTTCTGCTGTTTGCATTTACGGTGGTGTGTCCAAGGATGACCAAAAGAGACAATTGAAAAAGGCTAGTATAATCATCGCCACGCCCGGCCGTTTGAAAGATCTGATGGAAGAGGGAGCAGTTGACTTGTCCAAAGTGAAGTACTTAACTCTGGATGAGGCTGATAGAATGCTCGAGAAAGGGTTCGAGGAAGACATCAAGTCTATCCTCTCTCAAACTAACTCTGTGGGGAGACAGACATCAATGTTCACCGCTACATGGCCTCCCCAGGTAAGAGACTTGGCTGCCACTTTTATGAATAAAGACGCAGTCAAAGTTTCTATTGGAGACCGAGACGAGCTGGCGGCAAACAAGAGAATTGAGCAACTTGTAGAGGTGATTGACCCCTTCAAAAAGGAGCAAAGATTGTTACAGTTATTAAAACAATACCAGTCTGGATCAAAAAGTAACGACAAAATCTTAATATTTGCTCTTTACAAAAAGGAAGCTGCCAGAGTTGAACGTAACCTCAATTACCAGGGCTACAAACTTTCTGCAATCCACGGAGACTTGAACCAAGCTCAACGAACAAAAGCACTGGATGATTTCAAAACAGGAAGAAGCAAAATCTTATTAGCCACAGATGTCGCTGCCAGAGGTTTGGACATCCCTGCAGTCAAGGTAGTGATCAATCTGACATTCCCGCTAACCGTCGAGGATTACGTTCATAGAATAGGAAGAACCGGCAGAGCAGGCCAAACTGGCGTTGCCGTAACCTTATTCACCGAACAAGAGAAACACTTATCGGGTGCTTTGATTAACGTACTCAGAGGTGCAAACCAGCATGTTCCTGAGGAGCTATTAAAATTTGGTAGCCATACCAAAAAGAAGGAGCACTCTGTCTATGGAGCTTTCTTCAAGGACGTTGATACCACCAAGAAGGCTACAAAGGTAAAATTTGACGACTAGAAAGAAAAAAAAACCATGCCACTTTTTCTGTCTGTACTATCTCTTCGTTAGGTGTTATTTAACTTAAGTCCACTCTTTTTTTATTTGTATAGTAGTTCCCGGTAAGCTTAGAAAGACTGTAAAAATTTCGGTTATCGTGGGTGAAGAGAAAAAAAATTAAATTATTGTGGTTACCCTTTGGGGAAATTATATGTTCCCTTACCATTAAGAAAAAAAAACCATATAAAGAGAGCACCGACAATGTAAGCTTATATGGATCAATATAGGACTCGAGATCAGAGAAAAGAAGAACCTTTGGAATACTAATGAGTGAACGAGAATGCCAGAAAAGATCATAAGCAGGAGAGAGGTGGAAGCACTGGTGGCTAACGGGGATATAATTGTGATTCATGGGAATAAAGCATTGAGGTTGAATAAGTGGGTACAGCGTCATCCTGGAGGAGAAAAGGTGATTCTGCATATGGTGGGCAGAGATGCCACTATTGAGATGAATGTGATTCATTCCAAGAAAACGTTATCCAGGCTGAAGGCGTTTCAAATTGGTATTGTTGAACTACCATGGGATAATTTCGAGCCTCCAATTAGAGGAGGAAAGTTTAGAGCACGGGAGGAGGAAACAGAAGGGGAAACAGAAGTTTTTGGCAAAAGGATACCTGACCAAGAGACTCTTGTTGAGAAGTACACCAGAACCAAGAATCGAGAGTTTATAAAAACAGAAATTGACAATTTCAACCAGGCAGATTTGCAGACTCAAGTCAAGCTTACCCAGGAGTTTGTGAAACTTCACGATAAGTTGGATCGAGAGGGCTATTTCCAGTGCAATTACTGGAATTATTTGTTAGATATGGCTCGAGTGTCGTTAGTTGTTGGTGTAAACATTGGGGCATTGTGGCGTTATGAGCAGAACCCAAGCAACAAGCTTGCATTGTGTATTTCGGCCCTGTGCCTTGCTTTCCAGTTCCATCAGCTTGCTTTTGTACTGCATGACTCCAGTCATTTGGCAGTAACCCACGATTATGTGATTGACAACATAATAGCCCTTATTTCAGGTAATGCCCTCAGTGGCATATCTGTTGGCTGGTGGAAATGGGATCACAATATCCACCATATGGTTACCAACTACCCAGAGCACGACCCGGATATTCAGCAAGTGCCATTTTTCACACTATCAATTGAGTATTTTGGTAATGTATGGTCGACGTTTTACGAGACTCGGCTCAAGTTTAACTGGCTCACTCAACGCATTGTGCGGTTCCAGAAATACCTTTATTACCCACTGCTAAGTCTTGCACAGGCAAACTATTACTGCATGTCGTGGAAATATGTTTTGAAGGGACTTTTTTTGCAGAGTCGGCGGCACCGTGGTAGAGCTGTGTGGTTTAGAGTCTGCGAGCTCATTGGGTTGTCAGTCTTTGTTTACTGGTATATGTATCTGCTGGTATATCGCACCCTGAACTCCAACATGGACCGAATACTGCACACGCTAATTGCACAAAGTGGCACAGGCCTTCTTCATGTTCAGTTAACCTTGTCTCATTTCGCCATGTCTACGGTTGATTTGGGTAAAAACGAGTCATTTCCACAACGGCAATTGCGAACTACCATGGACGTTGACTGTCCCCCCTGGATGGATTTCCTTCACTCGGGAGTCCAGTTCCAAGTGGTTCACCACTTGTTTCCACGCATGCCCAAGCATAATTTCCGCAGAGCTCAAAAGGCAGTCACGGAGTTTTGCAGGGAAAACGGCCTCAAGTACACTATTTATGGGTTCAAGGCCTCCAATCGCAAGATTTTGGGACATATGCAGGATATCACAGACCAGGCGCGGCTTTTGGCAGAGTGCAATGCATTTTGTCAAGACCAGTACCTTCGAAACGGTAAAATTGAATCATTTGCAAAGTGACCAAAGGGGGTATAATATATATATATAAATAAGAATAATATAAATGTGAACATGAAGAATCTTTGATATTTTCACGAGCTAAACGATATACGGCAGGTATATCGTGACCATTACTCTGAATCAAGTCCCAAGATGAAAATAGCCAGAGTTTTCAGAATTAACGTTTGAAGTCTCAATGGGTGGTACCAACTAAAAATAACGTGTGACAAATACCAAACGTTCTGTTGTCAGCACGGAGATCGATCTGCGCGTATATATCTTGAAATTTATTTATTAACGGGCCCAAGTGGCTTTATTTTTTTCTCTTTCTTTCTTTCTTTCTTTCTCTTCAGCTTGGTTGTCTTATCTCTTTCATAATAGCCATGTCTGTGAAAGAGCGATTGTTCACGCCGGATGAGGTCGAGGCGCTCATTGCTGGCGGGAACCTGATAGTAATACATTCTGGCCGGGTCCTCAAGCTGAACAACTGGATCCAATACCACCCTGGAGGTGACAAGGCACTTCTGCATATGGTTGGACGTGACGCTACTTTGGAAATGGACGTCTATCACTCCGAGGAAACTTTGAGTCGGCTGAAAGGGTTTCAAATAGGGGTTGTGAAGACTCCCTGGAAGAATTTCAGACCTCCCATTCAAGGGGGCCAGTTTAGAACCAAGGAGGAGATGGGACAGCAGGGCAAGAAACTCGGGGGAATTTCAAATGGCATCACTCAAGAAGAAGATCAAACTTTCATAGATAAGTTTGTAGGGGAGTACGACGAGGAGCTTATCAAGAAAGATATCGAGAGGTATCCATCTTTAGATCCAGCTACCCAGCAGCATATTGTCGAGAAGTTTGTGGAACTTCACGAAGAGCTGAAGCGCGACGGGTATTTTGTATGTGGCTATGGCGGATATTTCAGGGATTTTTTGCGCATCTCAGGCTTACTTACTTTAGCGCGTGTTTTTTTCAGTTGGAGAGGAGGACCCAACGATACATATAACTTGTGGCTGGCAATTTCAGCACTTTGTCTAGGATTAGCATGGCACCAAATGACGTTCGTGGTACATGACGCGGCACATTTGTCAATAACTCACAATTACACCATTGACAACACTATAGCTATACTGATTGCTGATTTCGCGGGTGGGTTATCTGCCGGGTGGTGGAAACGAAACCACAACGTGCACCATTTAGTGACCAATGACCCAGTGCATGATCCTGATATCCAGCATTTGCCATTTTTCGCAGTCTCGGTGCAGTTTTTCAACAATGTGAGGTCTACTTACTACGATAAAGTGCTTTACTTTGACTGGTTCGCGCAAAAGCTGATCAAAGTGCAGAACTTCCTCTACTACCCTATCTTGTGCTTTGGAAGATTTAACCTGTACCGTTTGTCATGGGAATATATCATCAAGGGGCTGGGCCCCCGGAAGGGTAAAGCAGCTTGGTTCAGATGGTTAGAGCTGACTGGTCTCTCAGTATTCACATACTGGTTCTTCTACCTGGTAATCACCTGCTCTCTGAAAACCCCCGGCGAAAGATGGCTCTATGTCATGGTATCGCATATAGCTGCCATGCCGGTACATGTTCAAATTGTTCTGTCACATTTTGCAATGTCCACAGTTGAAATTGGACTAGACGAATCGTTCCCACAAAAACAAAGCAGAACCACCATGGACGTGGATTGTCCGCCATGGCTGGATTACGTTCATGGCGGGCTCCAGTTCCAGCTCATTCATCATTTATTCCCCAGAATGCCCAAACATAACTTCCGTAAAGCTCAAGCTAGAGTTATTGAGTTTTGCAACGAGTTGGGCCTGCATTACACTATTTATGGGTTTTCCCGCGGGAACAGAAAAGTCCTGGGAAGACTCGGCGAAATTGCCAAACAAGCACGCATCCTTTCAGAATGTAACGCATTCTGTCAGAAGGAAATGCTTGACGATTTCAAGTCCATAGCTGCCAACGGGCATTAGCTTATATATACAGGATATATATTTTTTGTGTGTTACGTAAGGAAAATAATATTTCACAGTGGCTATAGATAGATATCTATGAAAATAAGGTTATATATATACAGTACTATATATCTCTCTGCATTTCAACTGATGATGGCAAATACCAGGTGTTTTACATAGAAACCTTTGTAATACAGTCACATCATGCAGCCTGAAAACAGATTCTACACAGTGGCCAATGCTATAAGAGGGTTCTCACACCGACGTAACAGCTCGCAAGACGAGTCTGAGGATTCCAGCGAGCAGAAGCTGAACAACCAGCAGCAGCATCACCATCATCATCATCATCATCATCATCACCAACACCAACAACAACAACAACAACATGAGCACGAAATGAAAGAAGACCAATTGCCACAGCCAGACAGTTCAGAAGAAGCAGTGCTAGAGCTACCGCCATTACCACCGGTAATACTGAAAGGATATGCAGCTAATACCAAAACGCACATCTTAAGCTCGCCGTTATGTGAGGATATACGAAACTTGTTACCACCGAGGATGCAGTTACATGATCATTGGGACTTGGTTTACAGTCTAGAACAGCACGGGGCGTCGTTAACCACACTTTACAACAATGTGATCCCGCCGCAGGGTAGACGACCGGGATATGTACTGGTAATACTGGATGAACGGAGGTCGGTGTTTGGGTCATATGTTAATGAACACTTCCATCCAACAGATAAGCGGTTTTACGGCAATGGCGAGTGTTTTTTCTGGAGAGCTACCACTCTGGAAGACGGCGAGCTGCGGTTTGAAGCTTTCCCATACACTGGAATCAACGATTTCTGTATATTTTGTACTTCAACTTTCTTATCAATGGGCGGTGGAGATGGCCACTATGGACTCTGGGTCGACGATAACCTGGATAACGGAGTTTCCCAGAAAACGCTAACTTTCGGTAACGAGCCCTTGAGCCCCGGTAGATACAAGTTCAAAATAATTGGGCTCGAGGTATGGAGAGTGGGTGGATAAGTACATATACTATTTAATTACTAAATTTTTTTTTTTTTTTTTTTGCCATTATTACAATTGTTATTGTCGTTGGTGGCCATACTTTATCTTCTCTTCAGCAGCCATGTATTCAATTGGATAGATTTCCCTTGCCCTTGCAGTTAACACTTTCAGTTTGCGTTGCGTCCACTCCAGGTCCTTTTGCACTTCTCTTAGGGTCTTCAGTCCGCTCTGGAAGCTTTGCTGCACATGCAATAGTTGTAGCCTAGCTTCCTCAGTTTCTGTCTGTACATCTGTGACTTTCGCATTGATTAACCCGGAAGTTTGTGCCTGCGATACAATAACTCTGTCCAAAGGTGTAGCGTCAAATGCCTGTATTAGCATATCCCCCAGTTTGCGCAGTGCCCCCAGCTCATCCAGCTCTTGGTCCGCTGAAAGCTCCGACCCGGCAAACGACGACGACGCATTACTGCTGGTATCTGAAAAGTCCCCGCTAGCGCTGCCTGATACCCTTGAGTTGTCCGGGACCGCAAACTGCGAGGCATCAATGCTGGGACCCCGGCGATGTTTGTCCATTGATGCTCATATATATTTAGGTGACAACGTCGTCATGAAATTTAGATATATATATAGAATTTCAACCAGAAATATTTTTATTCACATAATAACAAACCCAACTCGAGCCTATGAATACTAGAACTATTAATCTTCCAATTTGAGGCCGGGCCGTATGTGAGTAGTAGACTGTAAGAAGGAATTTAACCTGTCACGTGACGGTTGCATTAAGAGCGCTATATTTGTGCGTTATCGAGAGATCATATGTGTAGTCTGTTTTTCATTACTTGCCCTCCATAGTTTTTTTTTTGAATTTGGTCAGGAAACCACTTGTGTTACTCTAGTTGAGCTTGTAGTCTAGGTTAGATTTTACTTGAATTGGTAGTCTATGCTGGACCTAGGCAAGTGAAGCATGTCCAGAGATGATGCATATTCAAGGTTACGGCCATTTGGCATTATGTATGTTTGTCTTTTGAACTCTTGTTGTTTTATTTTTTTTACTTTAGTTATTTGTGCTAATTATTAGCTTTGAACGGTCATTGAATGATTTGATACGAGGGATTAGATCATGCAAGGATAGTATTTCCAAGGAGAAGTTTCTTGAGGATGCGTTAGCTGATTGTCGCAAGGAGGTGCGTAGTCCGGACATGGACGCCAAAACCATGGCTATCTTGAAACTGGCATACCTTGAGATGTACGGGTTTGATATGAGCTGGGCCAGTTTCTATGTTTTGGAGGTTATGAGCAGTAACAAGTTCCAGCAGAAACGAGCAGGGTATCTTGCGGCGGTGCAGACTTTCAGGGAAGATACAGATGTGCTCATGTTGACCACGAATTTACTGAAAAAGGATCTGGGATCAGCACATTACTTGGAGGTATCCTGTGCTCTCAGCGGTATTGCAGCTATAGTGACGCCATCACTGGCACAGGACTTGTTTGAGGATATACTAAAAATGTTCAACCATACAAAGCCTTATATCCGAAAACGAGCGGTTCTGGCAATGTACAGGATTTTCTTGCAGTACCCGGAAGGTTTGAAAATCGCTTTACCCAGACTGCGCGATAAACTGGAGGATTCAGACCCGTCAGTGGTCTCAGCTACCGTCAATGTAATTTGCGAGCTAGCCAAACAAGAACGAATGTTTTTCAACAAGACCAACAACACCAATAAAAAAAGACGCAAGTCTATCTACTTGGAACTGGCTCCTGCATTATACGAGCTACTCACAACTTCAAGAAATAACTGGATGCTTATTAAGATACTTAAACTGTTTTCTTCAATTGCGCCTACTGAGCCTAGGCTCAAGACCAAGCTAGTGCCGCAGGTTCTAACTCTAATGAAGAGCAACGGCGCGAAATCGCTTATCTACGAGGGTGTGAACTGCCTGATCTCAGGCGGGCTGATTGATGATACCGACGAAGAACTGGCAGGGATATGTGTAGGTGTACTTCGGGTGTTCATTGAAGAAGACGATGATCAAAACCTGAAATACGTGGGGTTACTTGCCCTGGCCAAGATTATCAAGATCCACCCTCAATTCGTTACCGGGTTAGAAACTGTCCTGCTTAATTGCATTGATGACCAGGATCTGACTATCCGCGACCAGATCCTGGGGATACTCGGCGGCATAGTCACTGAGGATAACCTGTACGTTGTAGTGAACAGATTCATGGAGCAGCTTCGGAAAAATATCGTGGACGAAACTTCAAATAACCCGGCGACTAAGGTGGACAAGGGGATCATTGGCAGAGGCACCCTACAAGCAGAGTACCGTATCAAAGTCGCGGAAAAGATCATTTCGCTATGCAGCCAGAATACCTATGCTCTAATGCCTGATTTCGAGTGGTACATTGGTGTACTCTGTGAGCTTGTGGTGATCATGGCAGATGATAACGCTCCGGAACTGGGGACACTGATTGGCAGACAGCTACAGGATATTGCAGTAAGGGTTCGGTCTATACGAGGCACGGTTGTCAACGCATGCCAGCAGATTGCGTCTTCATACATTAACTGGCAAGGGTCGATGCGTACCGTGTTGACGGGGAGTATCTGGGTTTTGGGCGAGTATGCCGCTGAACTGGGGTCCCCCAGTGAGGTCCTCAACATTATTATTGCCCATTCGTTGAAAAGCAGCACTACTACGGAAAGTAGGCTGAAAACCAATTTGCTGTCCTCTGAGCAAGAGCCCAATAATGAATTAGAGGACGAGGAACCTGGGATGGATAATAGCACTGGAGACTCAGATATGAAATGTTTGAAAATAACTATCCACGCTGTAGTCAAGATTTTCTCACAATGGGCAGGCAATGTGCTTAGCACAAACTCTAACAGTGGATGGTCATATCCTGGTAACCGAATCAAGATGAAGACGGAAGCAGAGGCGCTGGTTCGTTTTTTTGAGTTTTACTCCCTGGCAACTGATTATGAGGTACAAGAAAGATCAGTGGGGTTCTTGGAACTGTTTAAACTGATTGTTACATCTATCGAGGAACATGAGCACAACGAGGATCCTCCGTTATTGCTTACTGTTGCATTACCTTCCTTATTCAATGCATATGTGCTTGCACCCGTTTCGAAAGTAGCTCAACGTAAAGCTGCCAGTTCATCGTTACCTGAGGATCTCGACTTGGATAAGCCGATTTACCCCGAATATAGCTTTTCTGAAAGCGAGGAGGGCGGGAACTCAAGCTCTGAAGATGACGATAGTACGGCAAGTATTACCGAGGACGCGGGATTACCTGAAGAAGTTTTGTCACCTGAGGAAGCCAAACAGCGAGTGAATGAACGACTGGAACGTCAACGCGATGATCCCTTTTATATCAAGTCTGGAACTCCAAGCAGGACGAACTCGGGGACTGACGTTAGTATTGTTTCAACATCTTCAGCAGCAGCAGCAGCAGCAGCACCTACGGCACAATTGGGACACAGTAGAGTATCTTCGCCGTCTTTAAACCAGTCAATACCGACGAGGCGTAAAGTGAAGGTCGAAATTATCCGTGACGAGGACGATGACGACTACGACGCTCAGGACACCGTGGAAGACGACGAGGAGCGCCGAAGAAGGAAGAAGAAGAGTCAGAGTAAAAAGAAGTCAGTTTTACATTTGGAGAATAAATTAGGCGCTATGAGTATACACGAGCCCAACGGCGATTCCAAGGTCGAATTTGGAGATAGTGATAACGAGGCTGCTGCTGCGGAGGTTGAACAATTACGTCGTGAGTATGAGACGGTCACTGCGCCAAATACCACCACAGACTCGGTGATTGTCAAGCATAAGAAAATCAAAAAGAAGAAACCAGCGACAAGGGAAACTACCGACGAAAAGCCTAAAAGGAAGAAGAAAACGAAAAAACCAGTCCAAGTTTCTGAAGAAGTTTAAATAGAATGTATTATAAAGTTGGTTCTTCACGCGTTTTTTGACGTGCATATATATTTACATCGATGATCTAGATATATATCACAGCTTAAATTCATGCCTATATGGTGACATGCTAGACTTCCATGCCACGGTAACCTCACATTCCTTGCGAGGTCTTACACGGGTGATACCTGCACTGGGCAAGGTATGCGACACTATCTGTTTCAGTGCCAGCAGGCATGGCATTGAGCTAAGCGGTCTTAACCCGTCAATGTCGGCCTACGTGTCTGCGAAATACGCCAGACCGTTTTTCAGCGAGTACAGATTTTACACCAGGAGTCACCACAGTAGCAGCAGCTACAGCAGCAGTAGTAGCAGTCTTTCACGGAAAAGACACCGTGCGCAATCATCTGGGTTATTTGTAGAGGATCAGGAGGAGAGTGGCGGTGAATTGGAACCTAGTCATACGCAGACATATGTTGATAAACAGGAGCATGCCGAGTTCCAGCTGAAAGCAAGGGTGCTGGTGAATATTTTCCGCAAGATGGAACGCGACGGTAATAGTATACAGCAGTGTCGGTTCAGAGTACGCGACGAAGAAGACGAAGATGTGGAACAGGTAGAACCAAGACGCAGTAGTAGTAATAGTAGTCGGCTTCGTCGCCGTCGCCAGGCACAACCGAGTTACGGCAAATCAATAAGATTTGAAATTGAAGCTCTAACTGAAAATGGAATATGCAAAACATACTTGATTCCATGCATGGAGTCGAGCATGAGCAATACTTGGGGCAAAAAGCTGGATACCCCGGACATTTTCAAAGGCCAGCAGTATAGCAGTTTCAAATGCGATTCTAAAATACTGAAACGCATGACTGACTCTATGCCTTTGAAAAATGATGATTTCAGTATTACTTTTATCGAGGAGACACCACCTGCTGCTGGTCAGAGTAAAGACTCGATATGGATGGTTGAACTGGCAACATTCACTGAGATTCTGGCTACCCAGGATCATAATATCCTTAGACAGCCCATGAGGTCTAGAGTGCTACTTTCAGGACACCAGTTCCAGAGTCTGAATATACTGGGAACCAACAAACAAAATGACGACGGGGATAGAGAGACTATTTTGATATTCAGAAATAAAGAATTCAGAGTGTTGGTGGGCATTGGAGATATGTTTCGGGAAAGTCTCATACACGGCAAGTTCCTCAAACCTGGCATGCCGGTGATTTTTTCATTAACTGGCCATTCAATGATTCCGGGCATGTCTATCGAGTTTACCATGATTACAAAGGGAGAGTACGAGGATAGCGGCGACGAGAGTGCCAAAAATGCTGCTGCTGCTGCTGCTGCCAGAAATAACGCGGCTCATTCTAATGTGGATACGGAGCCCACAACAACACAGACGCAAAACCCGGTTTCAGTCGGGTGGCAGGACCCCGGTAGCGATGGTAGCGAAGAGGACGAAGCGGAAATGCTGTTTCATTCTCAGATATACGACCGTCAAGCCGGCCAGCAGCACCAGCATGAGCAGCATGAGCAGCATGAGCAGCATGAGCAGCATGAGCAGCAGGAGCAGCCGGAAAAAGCTAGTATACCATACGAAGATGCAATTGGACCTACCCAGGAGGCATCTCAAGCACGAGGTCTTTTTGACTAACCCACATTAAATGCTTGGGGGTTTTTTTTTTCATCTTTTTATCTTCTTTCCTAATTTTTTATAAACATCATTTCTCTTGCGTACTGCTTGATTTTATCTTGTTACTATCCTTGTGACTAGCCTCGTAACCGCCCATGTACCAGTAATTGATAAACCGAGCACCTTGGCCAAGCTGGGCCACCTCATTAACGAATTGACATCCAAATAGTAAAGGATTCCATGGTTTTACTGCTAAAGCGTATCTCATAAACACTAGCGAGTACACAATCAGAGATCCAGTCATTGGCCCGCTGATTACCTCGGGCTCCTTCTTCAGATCCATAATTGCTGCGAGCGGGATCCCGAAATTTGATACTGGGCCCCAGAAATGTGTTGAGCAAACATACCTACCATGGGTTAGAAAGCCTAAGCAGGAACTATATATATATACAAAGGCGACTTACTTGACGAATTTCTTGCTGAATATGAAATCAGAGGCTTGCTTGAAAGACGAACTCATGCTGGCGAAAATACTTGGTGCTGTTCTATTCAAATTTTTGTATCTATTGAAAAGCTCTGAAAAGTTTGGGGTCAAAGAGAGATTAATAAGAATTCGAACAATTGGACACAGGAACAAAAAAAAAAAAAAAAAAGAGGGGTTCATTTCGAAAGGTAACTCCGATCATGAAAGGACCCAAAACCTCCGGATTTTTCAAGCTTTTTCTTGTTTCAAATCCTTCGTTGAGCAGACTTTGAGCATGGAGCCTAAGTGCTGTATGCCTTAAGGCCTGCTGTGAACAGTGGGCTTTTATTCTGTGTCGTTGAGCTGTGTTCTTTGCGGGTTCTCTACGCCGGGTTGTCCTTGCCCCGCCCAGAGAAATCTGTGTTTCGTTCGCCCCACCAACGGACAGTGTTTTAGATTATGTAATCTTTTTTTTTCCTTTTCTTAATCTCTTATTCTCAACATGAATTTATAGCTATATAGTACTCTATATAGTACTGTCATTAAAATATGGAACCATATATATTTAATCCTCCTCCGCCACCTCCGCCAGTGCGCCCGGCTGCGTCTGCGAGCGGATCAGGCACACGCGGTGGTAGAAATAATAGGGGCAGGGGCGGCGGTCGTGGCACTGCTTCCAGGAAACCTCCTGTTGCGCGCCCAATCTCTGAGAGTGTAGGACCAGGAAGCACCCCGGAACCGGTTTCAACTTTCAAACCAATGGACCAAGCACAGATAGCTGCATGGATAAATGCCCGGAAAAAGAACTGGCCGACGAATAGCCGGGTCGAGGCCAAGGAGAAGTTGAAAGAAGAGAAGGAAGGACAGAAACTCAAAGCTGGTGACAACAGCCACCCTTCACGAAGGACCAACTATCCACAAGATGACAATTCTAAAATTGCTAAGGATAAGCCGAAACCTAAGCCGAAATATAAAAGGTTTGAAGCGCCCAAGAAAGAATCCCTTTTCAAAAAACTGGTTCAGTGTGACCTGGATCAGGAGAACCAGGTTCTGCTTGATTTCTTGGTTTACTACAAAGAATCCAAGTCAGTTCAGAACTGACAAAGAGCTACAACTTATGATTGATGAATTTCTTATGATAAATATATATATTTATATATATACCTGAATAAAATAATAATAATAATAAAAGGAACTAGAAAATAAAAATAAAGCTTAGCTTGTTTCATTGGGAAAATGCTAGCCAGAGAAACATGGATATTCCTCCCACGACTATCCCCGTAGAGAACGGTGCAATATTTCGAGAAACCCGGGATTTGAAACCGTCGCCGGTACGTTGTTTCTGTCTGGGTGGTTCCTCCAGCTTGTAAGATGCAAAGCTATCTGATGGAGACGGGCTTCTCTTTCTCTTTCGTGATGCAGGGAGGCTGATACCGACATTCTCTTCCTCTTCTTCTTCCTCTTCTTCTTCTTCTTCTTCCTCTTCTTCCTCTTCCTCCTCTTCTTCCTCTTCTTCTTCTTCTTCTTCCTCTTCTTCCTCCTCTTCCTCCTCCTCCTCCTCCTCGCTATTGAACTTGGCAAAATCCAAACCTGGGATTCTCAACGCGGCTGAGCCATCCTGTGCAGTAGTGTCAAAACTGCGGCCAAGAATCTCATCAAGATTGCCATCATCTCTGTTCAAAACAGGACCCCATGCTCCAGTCTCGGTATCCTTGCTAGCCGAAGTATTATCACTAGTCAAATCCGTGGAGTCTTTAGAAAAAGATGACTCAACTCCAACAGCCTCGCACTCATCTTCCTCCTCCTCTTCTTCTTCTTCTTCTTCATCATCATCATCCTCCTCCTCTTCCTCACGCTTCAAATACTCAGCCCAAAGTTGCAAATGCAAGGCTTCCTGTATATCAAACTTCGCCGTTGAAGCCAACCTGACATCAACAGGTTTGCCACTATCGCTGCCGTTTGTAAAAACCTGCAACGGATACCTCCGTCTATCCCCATTCTCGTCATTACTCAAGGAGACCCCATCCACCAGAGATCCATGCTTGGAACCCAAATCTTCAAAGTAAACCACCCCATCCTGTCGGTCAACAAAAATCCTGGCATGGGGCCTGGAAATCTCACCGCGTAAAAAACATGCATTATTTCCAGCCGGTTTCAAAAACTCCTTGCAACTGTTACCTCTGGTGATCTTGGCCTCGAAATTGCTCTCTTCATTCAAGACGAGTACCCTCTGTCTGAACCCGTCATCGTCATTCAACACTCCGACCTGTTTCAAAGTAATTTGTACTATTATTATATTAGAAGCGGATAGGATGGCAAGGTATTGATAAGCCTTTTGGGCAATACTTATCTGGGCAATACTTACCTGGACGCTGCATGCTGGTATGACCTTCTGATACCTCAAGACGCAGTGAATAATTTAAAAGGTATATAAATATAAATGGAAATCAACTTGTTATCTCCTTGTTGTTGTGTTGATTGTGTGTGGAGATTGGTGAGGCTTCTACTTAACCTTTATAGGCGGCAGTCTAAGGCACTCACATCTCACAAAAATTACGTTATCACGATAAGCTTTCTTTGATTCAGAGCTGTAGAACCATTCAGATTTAGCAGGTTGGTTAAACTGCTAGTGATATTTAGTACTTAGTACTTAGTGATACTTAGTGATACTTTAGAACAACGCTTAAAGGCCCAAATTCTCCTATAACATAATAAATCATTATCCTGAGGACTCTTACACAGCTGAAGCACTCTCTGGTTCTTTAGCTAGCTCGGCTGAGGACAAAGCCACCGAGTCCAGACCACAAGCCATTGAAAGCTGCTCCATTCCCTACAGACTCTAGACTCACGCGTAACCAGCAAACAGGCTCAACATCTGAAACATGGCATACACACAGCTTGATATGTCTCGCTTGCTAATATACTCAAAATTACATAAGTAAAACACTAAGATTACATAATAGGTAGCACCGCCCACAGCAAGTAATGCCCCACATATATATACCAACGGTTGCGGAGGTGTCTACCATATAAGCCCGGCCTGATTTCCGAGAGGTTAAAATTTTTTTACTCGACTTTATAGACAGACAGTTTTTTTATTTTTTTTTATCTCCTAATAATGGATACAATGGACTACGTTGTTGCTATAGACCAAGGGACTACTTCTGCTCGAGCAATTGCGTTTGATTACCATGGTCGGCCGGTTGCTGCTCACCAGGTTGAGCTTCACCAGATATACCCCCACCCTGGCTGGGTCGAGCACGATCCGTTTGAGCTTGTGCATGCATGTGTTGCATGCTTGGAAGAGGTTGCTCGGCAGCTTAGTGGCAAGGGTATTTCGCGCAGCCAGGTGAAAAGTATCGGGTTGTCGAACCAAAGAGAAACCACCGTACTGTGGGACAGGACCACTGGCCAGCCGGTGTACAATGCCATTGTGTGGGCAGATATCCGTACCGAAGACACTGTGGTGAAACTGCTGCGGAAACCCGGGGCAGACAGAGTTCAGGAGTTGTCGGGACTGCACATATCTGCATACTTCGCGGCAGTTAAGGTTCGGTGGATTCTGGACGAGGTTGCGCAAGCTCAACAGGTGTACGAGCGGGGAGACTTGTGTTTCGGCACTGTTGATTCTTGGCTTTTGTATAATTTCTTGGGCAATAGCGGCCGACACATTACAGACTCTACCAATGCTAGTCGGTCAATGTTTATGAATATCAAGACTCTGAAGTACGATCCCGAGTTGCTGGAGTTTTTCGGGGTTGAGAAGCTCGTGCTGCCGGAGATTGTAAGCTGCTCAGAGGTTTATGGAGAGTTCAAAGCTCCACAGAGTTTACAGAGTTTACAGAGTTCACAGAGTTCTTCCTTTTTCTTTGACGGGGTACCCATAGCTGGGTGCCTTGGTGACCAGCCCTCTGCTCTGCTTGGACACTTAGGGGTTAACCCTGGAGATGCCAAGAACACCTATGGAACTGGGTGCTTTTTGCTGTACAACACGGGCCAGGAGCCGGTAACTAGTAAGAACGGACTCTTGACCACCATAGGTTTCCATTTCAAGGGCCAGCCGCCGGTGTACGCGCTTGAAGGGTCAATTGCGGTTGCCGGGAGTGTAATCAAATGGTTTAAGAACAATTTGGGGTTAATTGAAACCAGTGAGCAAATGGGCGAACTTGCGTCACAGGTCAAGGACAGCGGCGGGGTTATATTCGTTACTGCGTTCAGCGGGCTCTTTGCCCCTTACTGGCGAAGCGATGCTAGAGGTACTATTCTGGGCATGACTGCATACACCACCAAAGCGCATTTGGCACGGGCTGCCCTGGAAGCGGTCTGTTTCCAGACCAGAGCCATCTTGGACAGCATGGTGAAGGACTCCGGGCGCAGGTTCAGCCGGCTTCTTGTGGACGGGGGTCTGACCAACTCGAGCGTGGCCATGCAAATCCAGGCGGACGTGCTGGGGATCCCCGTGGTGCGACCGCCCATGCGAGAACCCACCGCCTTTGGGTGCGCGGTCGCCGCAGGACTAGCCACCGGGGTGTGGAAGACCCTGGACGAGGTCAGAGAAGCAGTGGTTCCGTACACCTCAGAGGGGACCACGGAGTTCCAGGGATCGCTATCGCAGCAGGACCGCGAGGCTCAGTACAGGCTCTGGAACCGGGCGGTGGAACGAGCCTGCGGCTGGCTGGAGGAGTAGTAGGAGTAGTCATGTGATGCTGAAAAGTAGGGGTTTATCATGATAACGCGTTGAGACATTATTAATTAGTACAACGTTTGATCGATATTGTATTGTTCTCAGCATGTGAAGGAGCTGTAGATAGAATAGAATAGAACAGTAACAGCAACAGTAACAGTAGCAATAAGAATAATACAATACCAGAAGAATAGAATAACAGTAATACAATACTAAAAGAGTAGAAGAATACAAAAATACAAGAATAGAAAAGCAGAATAACAAGAATAACTCACGTGACTATATGACTCTTAATCGAGGTTTCAGGCGGGTCCCAGATCAATTTAGGTCTCTCTACGAAGAAGAAGAGTTTTCAGAAAGTGTCATGATTACTGGTGAAACGCACGCGCGCTCATTGGCCGGCTTCTTATCTGCGTTATCCATCGCGTGAGTCGCTCCGAGGAGGCCTGGAAAACCCCTTCAGAACCAAAGGGAAATAAACATGAAACCGCAGGCTCAGACGAAGGCCTTTTCAGGTCCAAGGTTTTCCGAACTCTAAAGGCAGAGAGAATTAGAGAAAATCTAAGTGGAATAGAGTGAGAGAAGAGAGAAGTGAGAGAGAAATCTAAAAAAAAAAAAAAAAAAAAAAACGAAAAACGAAAACCAAAAATAAAAAACTTTTCTTCTTCAACAGCTTAAAACAACCTCAGTTTCCTTTTTTCCTTCTCTCCTGATAAACCTATCAGACTACATAATCTACAGTCTTTTTCCCAAGGGTTTTTTTTCTTCCTCTCTTTCTTTCTTTCTTTCTTCCAACTATATTTGTTCTTAACTATATCTGTTTCCTCTATATATAACAAAAAATGTCTGACTCGTTTACCGTCTCAAACACTGAAACTCTCAGAAAGTACCTGGACCTTCCCCAGCGTGGAATGGTCATGGCCGAGTACATTTGGATCGATGGAACCAACGGTCTTCGGTCCAAGTGCAAGACCCTGGACAAGAGGCCTGAGTCTATCGACGAGCTTCCCGAGTGGAACTTTGACGGCTCCTCTACTGAGCAGGCCCCCGGTGGCGACTCTGACGTTTACCTGAGACCGGTTGCCCTGTTCCCCGACCCTATTCGTCGTGGAGATAACATTCTTGTTTTGGCCGAGTGCTGGAACAATGACGGTACTCCCAACAGGACCAACTACAGACACGAGTGTGCCAAGCTTATGGAGGCTCACAAGGACCAGAAGATCTGGTTTGGTATCGAGCAGGAGTACACTCTGTTTGACATTTACGGAAACGTTTATGGCTGGCCCAAGGGCGGCTTCCCTGCTCCCCAGGGTCCTTACTACTGCGGTGTTGGTACCGGTAAGGTCTTTTGCAGAGACGTTGTCGAGGCCCACTACAGAGCTTGTCTTTACGCCGGTGTCCTGATTTCTGGTATCAATGCTGAGGTTATGCCCTCGCAGTGGGAGTTCCAGGTCGGACCCTGTGTCGGAATCGACATGGGTGACCACCTGACTGTTGCCAGATACCTGCTCGAGAGAGTCGGCGAGGAGTTTGGTGTCAAGATCTCTCTCCACCCCAAGCCTCTCAAGGGAGACTGGAATGGTGCTGGCTGCCATACTAACGTCTCCACCGAGGCCATGCGTGAGGAGGGCGGTATCAAGGCTATTGAGGCTGCCATCGAGAAGCTCTCAAAGAGACACAAGGAGCACATTGCCGTCTACGGTGAGGACAATGAGCTCAGATTAACCGGTAGACACGAGACTGCTTCTGCTGCTTCTTTCTCCTATGGAGTTGCCAACAGAGGCGCCTCCGTCAGAATCCCCAGAGCCGTGGCCAAGGAGGGCAAAGGTTACTTTGAGGACCGTCGTCCCGCTTCCAACATTGATCCTTACTTGGTTACTGGTATTATCGCCGAGACCATCTTGGGTTCAATTCCTGAGGCCGATATGGCCAAGTTGAAGTAAAATGAACGTATAATGGACACATTTGCTGTATATCTTGAATTTTATTGTTACTATTAAGTATTAAGTATTAAGTATTCTAGTACTATTCTCTAAGTAGTATTCTACTACTACTCTAATGTGACAATCGATGCTCAAACCTTATAGGTAAATGTTGGGGTGATTTGGCCGTTTCCCCGCCATCAAAATAAAGACAATAAAGACACATAATAATAAGAATGACAATATAAGAATGACAATATAAGAATGACAATAATAATGACAGTATGACAAGATAATAATAATAATGATAATAATATAATAAATACATGCTAGTTGGACCAAGTAGTTCTCAGGCGAGTCCACAAGTCTCTGGATTCATCGTGAGTCTTAAACGGGCTCAAATGCTGGTCACTCAAGTCAGGTTTACTACTGACAATGCGACGTAACTTGGACCAGCTCCCGCTGCTAGTGGCGGTGGTGCCGGCAGTGCTCTGGCCAAGCGCGACCTTCATATGCCGCTCCTCGGCAGAGGTTTTCGGTTCTAGCGAGAGCATGTTTCTCGGCGTTGACGCAGACTTATTATTATTATTATTATCCTTTGTAACAATGTTACCGTGTCCGCCCCTGCCCACGGCGTACCTCGAGGGTTCAACCTCAAGCGCATCATGGACCTCCCGCAGATACTCCTGCGGAGTCATGGTGGGCATGCTAGAGATAGGTACAGTGTTCCCGTACCCGCCACGGCCAGCGCGGAACTTTTGTGTAGGTGATGAGAAATGCTGGATAGGCGCATAGCTATAAGGAACTGAGTGTGTCGAGCTATTGTCGTCTGAGTAATGCAATGTTTGGGTTTTGGCAGGTTTGGCAACGTAGTTGCCGTAGCCTCCACGTCCTGTTAAGACCATGATAGAATGAAGAATGCAATAGATGAAAGAAATAAAAAAATGCAGAGAATAAAACAGGGTTTTAATAAAAAAAGATATATATATAAAAATTTTTAATTGCGGAGTAAGAGTAATTCGCACAGCTGAGCACACCAGCTCACACGTTGACAAAGAGTTGTATATAAGGACGCAAAGAGTGCAATAACGACGGCTAATGAAAATGCGTGCGCTCAAACTGGAAACATTACTCGATCTCACGTGGACGCAACTGAAAGTTTTTTTCTCTGGTTTTTTTACATTGTAACAGTTTCCATCATTCTGAGGTTGCACTGCCTCTTGGCAACAACACTGGGTATCTGAGATTCGTTCTGGTATGATTACGGCACGGTATTAGCCCCTGGTGGTTCAAGGTTATCACGGCTGGATTCTGCGAGGTTCAACGAGTCCAAAGACACCAGTCAAGCCCTGTATTCAAGGGACTATATATAAACGTGACACTGCGCCAGCAATGCTGCTTTTGATTGGTCAGACTCTTTCATTCCTTGGTCAGACTCTTTCATTCTTTGGCCAAACCTGTTTTCGCAACAACAAAAAAACACAACAAGCTCAGTGTAATGAACGAAATAAGTGAAGAGAGAAAGATTCTGGGGAATGGGGAGAGGATGCATTTATATATTTATACTCTTTGGCTCGACTGAGGCCGGAGCTCTTTCTTTCGTTCTCTATCTGCGCTGATCTCTGATAAGAGCAGTTCTCTTTTGTGATTGGATGATAAGTGAGTATATATATAGTGTGTATGTAAGCTGCCATAGTTTGATGACAAATCTGCTGGTGTAACCTCTTTTCTTTATACTGCTTTATACTGCTTTTATAGCTGTTGAAGCTTGGTTGTGTTGTTATATAGCTTTTGGTCTTGGTTTGGCTTATATATAGTGGGAGTGTCTGGTTTCGTAGTGCACTGCAGTTCTAGATAATTGATCTCTAACACTTTACCCCAGATGTATCAGAACGAGATTGCAGCCAAGGTGCAGCTGGTCAAGACAGGTTTTGCCAGTGGGAAGCTGGCTACGCTGGGATCCCGACTGGAGCAGCTGCGTAACCTGTACTATGCGGTGCTGGACAACAAGGAGACGTTGAAACTGGCGGTGTTCCAAGACTTTCACCGTCCTCCTGAGGAATCTGAAATAAGCGAGTTTGGCCCGGTGTTTTATGAACTTGTGTATATCATGGATAACTTGAAGTCCTGGATGAAGGATAAGACAGTTAAAGCAGGGTCTCAGTTGTTTTTGACTACCAGTACTAAAATACAAATGCGGCCGCTGGGTACTGTATTGATTATATCGCCCTGGAATTACCCGTTTTTACTATCGCTGTCCCCTATTGCGGCTGCTATTGCTGCGGGAAACACCGTGGTGTTCAAGCCATCTGAGGTTATTCCAAATACTACAAGGGCGCTGACCGAGATTTTGGTGGCGGCCCTTGACCCGGAGGTACTCCAAGTTGTCACTGGTGAAGTTCCCGAGACTACTTGTCTGCTTGAACAGCATCAGTTCGACAAGATCATGCTTACTGGTTCAATCCCGGTGGGCAAGATTGTTGCTAAGGCAGCAGCAGAAAGACTAACCCCGGTGTTATTGGAACTAGGAGGGAAATCACCAACTTTTATTGGTAAAACAGCCAATTTGAAAGTAGCTGCTGCCAGAGTTGCCTGGGGCAAGTTTGTGAACGCTGGCCAGACCTGTGTCGCTCCAGATTATGTGATTATTGAGCGTGGTGTTCAAGCGGAGTTTTTGCAGGAATTGACATTGGCAGTGAACAGGTTATTCCCGGGATTGACCAAGGATACAAACTACTACTCACATGTGGCTGCTCCAAAATATTACAACAGACTGGTGAAACTGCTGGAACACACCAAAGGCGAGGTGACTAACCTGACAGGTGCAACTTTGGACGAGACTACGAGATTCTTCCCACCGCATTTAGTCAACAATGTTACTGCGGAAGATGCAGTAATGCAGGATGAACTATTCGGTGCCATTTTGCCAATACTCCCAGTGGATAAGCTGAGCGATGGTATAAGACTGGTTACGCAAACCCATGATTTCCCGCTAGCTCTTTATGTTTTCTCCTCAGACAAGGCTGAAACTGAACTGATTCTGAAAAGTATCCGCTCAGGAGGAGCAATGATCAATGACGTGAACATGCACGTCGGCATCACCGAAACGCCCTTTGGCGGAGTAGGTCAGTCCGGTATGGGCAACTACCACGGCAAATGGGGGTTCAAAGCGTTTTCACATGAGCGAACAGTAACCACCAACCCGGTGATTGTCGAGTTTATCACTGGTTTGAAAAACCCGCCGTACACAGCAAGTAAATCAAAGTTTATGGCCGCGCTGGCAGGTGGCAAGCCTTGGTTCCCGAGAACTGGTCCAGTCCCAACCTCATTCTGGTTGAAGCTACCAAGGAAACTGGGGATTTTTGTCAAGTCTCAGCTGGCAGCCCTTTCGGCAGTGATTTCGTTATTATTTAGCAGCAAGTGATTATGTAAACATTTATTTTCAATATTATTATTATCGATATAGGTCGACGTCTCGAGAAAATATCAATTGATGTTAAACATACATATTTTATTGTACAGATGGCAACGAAGCCGGAGATAAACCCGCAGGATGCGCTGCAAAGGCTGGAAAAGCTGAAAGTCAGGGTATGTTATGTGTTTTTTTTCATTGTTCTGTTTTTGTATTTTGTCGGTCTAACAAATCAGTTACATGAGCTTCGACTAGATCTACCCAACGTGATACAAGGTATAGCTCAAATAAACGAGAAAGAGTCAGGTACGTCTATATATCTCACTTTTTTTTTTTTTTTTTTGTTAGTATGAGGTCTCTAATTCTAATGAATAGCTGGCCAGGTGTTTGCTAAGACTACAGATGCTGTCAAGAAATTGAATGGCGACCTGGATGCGTTCATGGTTGAACATGAGGCATGTGCGGATTTACTTGAAATAGGCCAACGTCAGCTGGAATCTGAAAGTGCAGAAGTTAAAACTGAAGCCAACAGTAACAATGATAACAGTGATGGTAACAATAATAATAATAATGGGAGTTACACGGGAGTGAACGTGGGTGCAAATTTCGACGATGAAAGTATGAATTTCGTGCAATATAGGTAAGGTTGGCTAGACTAAGATGTATGCGCTGGCAGGTCTGAGTAAGTGTTATGTTGAGTATTTGGAAAGTCCTGATTTTATCGGTGCAAGGGCTTTGGAGTTGAGAGAGGTGAGAACTTGTAATTTTTGCCAGCATACGCGAAAGACTCTGCCGTGTGGGTTTTATCAGGGAGCTGAAAATATATTCTCTGGCTAGTAAGAGAAGTCATCTTTAAGGTAGACTCTGAGCATGTCACTGGGCTTGTTGTTTCAAGTAGTCCTAGAGCTTTGGCTCCACTGATCTCATAGTCCAACGTCCTCCAGGTACATTTCAACCTCTCTTGTTAAGGCCGTTATTGCGGCAATTTAGACGTCTTGTTTTTTTTTTTTTTGCACTATTCCGGGGAGAAGAGGTTACAAGTTTGAGGGTTTAGCAGAACTGGGAGTTGGTGAAATGTTGTACAAAAACGCTGCCAGGTATATTTTTCAAAGGGCTAAAGAGCGCTGATTGAAAATGGCACCTTTTGAGCGAGATGGAAAGGTTTACTCAGTTCCCCGGTCTACTGTGGCTTGACATTTTGATTTCAAGGGGTTACAGCTACGGTGATGCATATAACGTGCAGCCCGTCGTCATACTAGCTGTAGTACTTAATTCAAGTTCAACTAGAACATGACCAGAGACTGCTTTGCCGGGGCCTTTTTTCAAAGAACTGTTAATGAAGCTAGTGAAGCTGGGTTCTTCACATTTAGTACAAGGTTCTCCAGTTCAGTTTATATTGATATTGTTCAAGAGAGGTAAAGCTTGTTGGGTGCAGGCCGCTGCTGTCATACTCCCCAGACGTGCCAGATCAACTCAATTGGCGACGACAGAAAAAGCTTTGAGGGCTGAGGTCAAATACAAAAATCAAAGTAACGGCCAGAAGGTCTGAACTGTTGGGAAAAGATAACCGTTACCGGATACTCTGGCAGAGCACTGGCTATAAGATTCATGTTAACACAAGCTCGCAATTACTGGCATAGAATTCTGGTTTCCGATTTTCGTCTAATTCTCATGTACCAAACTCGGTAGTGTATCTTTGTAGCTTTCAAGCTGGACGAAATCTGACTCTAGCCAACGTTAAACAAGAAACACAAGTATGTACATTATCCCTAATCTACTTAAATCAATTGTTGGCAGTTTGGATGATACCGAGCTTATCACCAAAGAAGCCACTGCTGCTTCGATTATTATCCATGCTGCTGATTGTGACCATGTATCCTCTGCCAAGGCTATCCTAGTTACATCCGCAATTGAGTCAGGACTGTCCCCTGTATACATTCATGCCAGCGGTACTAATATCTTGTTTGATAACGCCAAGGGTCTCAAAGCTACGGATGACATTTACAAACGTTTGAGGACGGCGATTTGAAATTTCAAGTTATAACCGGGTCTCGATCCACCAGAATTTCAACCATATCTATATTATACAGCAAAATTAATTAACTTTGACTCATTATAACTTGAATTTAGGGGAACTTGCCATCCGAGTATTTTTCCCACAACTACTACTTTTTTCTTGTACAGCATGAGTGCGCATATCAGATCCGTGTTTGAGAAACGAAAGTCAGAGGGTAAGTAGTCCTTAATGAATTCACCAAAGTGATTTTTCTTCTTGTTTTACTAACCTAACAGGCCGAAATGCATTGGTTACATTTCTTACCGCAGGGTTCCCCTCGGTCGAGGAGACTGTTCCTCTCATGCTCGCCCTTCAAAAGGGTGGCACTGATGTGATTGAGCTTGGAATGCCGTTCACTGACCCGATAGCTGACGGACCGGTTATCCAGAAAGCTAACCAGATTGCCCTTGACAATAAGGTCAACTTGACCCAAGTTTTGGATTTACTAAAACAGGCCAGAAGTTCAGGTTTAACAGTGCCTGTTTTGCTCATGGGCTACTATAACCCTGTCATGCAGTACGGCGAGGAGAGGCTTGTCAAGGATGTACGAGCTGCCGGCGGTAACGGGTTTATCCTTGTGGATATCCCTCCCGAGGTTGCAGTCAAGTTTCGAAACTACTGTACTCAGCAAGGGCTGACCTATGTGCCGCTAATTGCACCGTCAACTACTGACTCTAGGCTGAAAACTCTGGCGAAAATGGCTGACTCGTTCGTGTACGTGGTTTCGCGTATGGGTACCACTGGATCTACGGGATCATTAGAGACCAACCTGGATGATTTACTGGCAAGAGTGAAAGGTGACGTGGGCAATACTCCAATTGCCGTTGGGTTTGGTATATCTACTAGAGAACATGTTGAGTCGGTGGCTAAAGTGGCTGACGGCGCCGTGGTGGGGAGTTACCTTATTTCCCTGATTCAAAACACCCCTAAACAGGATAGAGAAAAGACAGTGGTGGAGTATATCAAGCAACTTACTGGTAACAGACAAGTTTTGACTGAGAGCCCATTCCACGAAGAAGAGGTCACCGCTAACGGTGAGGGAACGCCAAATAAAACGGCGCAAGCCGTCGACGACGAAGCTGTCGACAACAACGACGAACTACTTTCAAAATGGTTTGGTGAGTTTGGAGGTCAATATGTGCCCGAATCGCTCCATGAATGTCTGGTACAGCTAGAAGCAGCTTTTACTCAAGCTTCGCAAGACCCCAAGTTCTGGGAAGAGTACAGATCTTACTATCCATACATGGGCCGGCCCTCATCCTTGCATTTGGCCGATAGATTAACTGAACACTGCGGTGGAGCCAAGATCTGGTTGAAACGAGAAGACTTGAACCATACCGGTTCGCATAAAATCAATAACGCCCTGGGCCAGATCTTGGTTGCCAAAAGAATGGGCAAGACTGAGATTATTGCCGAGACCGGTGCCGGTCAGCATGGTGTGGCAACTGCCACTGTTGCTGCTAAATTCGGACTCAAATGTACAATCTACATGGGCCAGGAAGATTGTCGTCGCCAAGCTCTGAATGTTTTCCGAATGAAGCTACTGGGCGCTGACGTGGTTGAAGTCACTGCCGGTACCAGAACTCTGAGAGACGCTTGTAGCGAGGCTTTGAGAGCATGGGTTACTAAACTGGACACTACTCATTACATCCTCGGGTCAGCTACTGGTCCTCATCCATTCCCCACCATGGTCAGAACTTTCCAGAGTGTTATCGGCACTGAAACCAAAGAGGTGTTTACCAAACTCAACAATGGAAAGTTGCCTGACGTGGTGGTTGCCTGTGTGGGTGGTGGATCAAACTGTTCGGGCATGTTCTCGCCCTTTGTCGAGGATAAATCCGTGAAATTACTAGGCTGCGAAGCTGGTGGTGATGGTTTAGATACCGTCAAACACAGTGCCACGCTGACTGCCGGTAGAAAGGGTGTTTTGCACGGCGCCAAGTCGTACCTGCTACAAAACGCCGAGGGTCAAGTACAGGACACGCACTCAATCTCTGCGGGACTAGATTACCCTGCCGTCGGACCAGAGCTTGCATCCTGGAAGGAATCAGGCCGCGCCCAGTTCGTTGCAGTTACAGATTTAGAGGCCATGAAGGGGTTCAAGTTGCTGTCACAGACTGAGGGAATCATCCCGGCAATGGAATCCGCACATGCAGTACATGCTGCCGCCGAGCTAGCGAAAACTTTGCCTAAGGACCAGGATATCGTCATATGTTTGTCTGGCAGAGGTGATAAAGATGTGCAAAACGTGGCTGAACTACTTCCTATTTTTGGTCCCCAAATGGGCTGGGATTTGAGATTTCAGGCAAGTTAAGTAAAAAGACCTAATTTACTATAGTGTGTAAAAAAATATATAGTGGTGTAAAATTGAATTTTGATCTATAACAATATTTAGTATACTACGTATGTATGCATGACGCTGCCTAGTCGTACCTGGCCAGGGAAAAGAACCACAGAGATAGGATACGGACATGTTGGTAACATTATAACAGCGCTATCCTCTAGCAGCGAGGAGGAAGAAGAAGAAGAAGAAGACAATGATTCAGATGCAGATCCAGACTCCGACTTGGACTCAGACGAATCATCATCGGAAGATGAGTTTGATGGTGATTTGAGACCATACCAGCAAATAGCCAGATGGAAGACCAAAGGTGTGGAATACCATGATACAGGGTACTCCAAAGTCCTAGCTACCAGCACTGCTAAGCGGGATAAAATTGATTATACCCAGAGTTCGACAACATGGAGGACGTACGTGCAAAATGCCACCAACGATGCGTTTTTACCAGAAGCTGAGGTTTCGAGGCTGTACAGGGAGGGGCTTCATCTTACCTCAAGCCAGGGTTATGATCCTAATATCAGCAACTTGTTAGATTTCAGGTCTGTCAGCAGGACAGAAACCGTGGTGGGCTATGTTGATGGACATAAAGAGTCATGGGTGAATTTCGGACATTTGGAAAATACCAATAACCATGTTTTACACAGAGCAGGTAATACCGAGAAACAGGTCTCGCTGCCTGTTATTTCTCAAGATGCAATGATAAATGTCGAAAGTGCAGTGAAACAAGTCACTCTGGGTGATGCTATACCTAATGTGTCACAGTGTCCGGCACTGATTCGCACGCATGCGGGGCCGGTTACCGTGGTTGGCGTGGATAATACAGGCAATGGAACAAGACTGCAGAAACTAGGGATGATTTCAGAACAAAATGTTCAATATGCAGATACGCAGTTTTGTTTCAGGGACGATACCAGTCAGGTGGGTGTAGTTGATTCCAGGGGGCACTATTCAATATGGAAAATTGCGAGTTCCGGGACTGAGCTAGTTCATAAAGCAATGGCCCCGCCAAGGGATGTTACAGCCGCTGCGTCTCCTTGGAACAGGATAACGCAGAATAATGACAGCAATAACCACAACAGTGTGATTCTGGCAAATAGACGGCATGTATATGGTAAAGACCTGAGAGAGCCTGCTGACCAGTACATGAAAATATACGACTGCGATATGTTTACCAAAATTTGCGATTTGAAGAGTTCTTCAGCATTCCCAAAAAGCTCTAATGATTTATTTATTTTGACCACGGGGAAACTCATGTGGTTGGATTTAAGATTTCCTGGCAAGGACGCGGTGTTGACCTGGGACCATTTTATAAACTCACAAGATTTGAGCCTGAAAATGGATTTGATAAAAGTCAAGAAGCATCAGAGTGGTCTGGTACAGGACGAAATCAGCCTGGCTGCGCTTTACTCTCAATTGATCCCCGCCACGCTTTTTTATCAGTTTGGGACCTCGGACGGTACTGAGTTGCCTGTTTCCCCGGGTGATCCCTTTTTCTGCCGTACTGCGTCGCCTGAAGCAGTTACCCAGACCTTGAAAATGATGGCTCTGGATGATGGCTTACTTTCTTTGTTCAAAGTATCAACTGATCATGCAGTGAGAAGTGAAATTGTGTGCAGAGACGCAGATGCCCATATTGAAGACGAGGAAGAGGATGAAGAAGACGAGGAAGAAGAGGAAGACGAGGAAGAGGAAGAGGATGAAGAGGACGAAAAAGAAGAGGACGAGGAAGACGAAAAAGAAGAAGAGGAAGAACACCAAATAGACGACTTGTTTTGGCGGACGAAAAAAGAGCACCCGGTTATTCACGTCGATTATAGACGATATTACAACTATTTATTTGACATTGACCACCATATCGCCCCGGTGGCTACGTCTTCCAGGGAAGCTCAGAAATGGATCCAGCAGTTTGCACACTTACTCGGGGAAAAAATCCGTGATTTGCACGATACAAGAAATATAAGCATACAAGCTCCTACTTGCATACTAACACTAGCTGGTGTGCCTAAACGGACAATTGGCGAGATCGAGGAACTGGAATCCATGATTGATCAATTACGACAGCATTATCGGGGTACTAACATTGAAGTGAGGAGGTTTGGCTATGGTGATATTTTTGATTTTTCTACTGGGGGAACAGGAGGTGGTGGGAATTTCGAAGACGTGGAAATGTACTTGAAAAATGTCTATCTTGACCCGATACGAAACAAGTTCCCGGAAAAAGTACTGGAAATGCGTCACAAAGTGATCCAGCGTATTGCCACGGAGCTATCATTATCATCAATTGGGGTATACGTAGGGAAAGGCGAAGACGACGCGCAAGAGGAAGAACAACAACAAGAAGAGCAAGAACAAGAACAAGTTTCTGGCCAGACTAGTCGTGCCAGCTCGGTAGCATCAAAGAATACCCCGCTTAATGAATACACATCCAATCTGTATAAGTACTCGGCACTTTCAAGACGCAAGGGAGTTCTCAAACCCACGGTTAGAAACTTGCTCGATGAATGGGTTATAAAAGGTGATCCTGCTGAATATAGGTACACCAAGTTTGGTGAGGAACCCGCAGAAATACCACAAAACACATACTCTCAGGGCGGTGATGATAGTACTCAGTTTGACTCGAGTCAACTTTGGGGACCCCAGGTCGTGCCACCACCTTCATCGTTTGGTCATCTTCTTCGCCGTCCTTTATCACAGCAAGCACAGTCAATACCCTCGTCGCCAGTACATCCCCAGAGATCTGCATCTCCATCTCTCAGAGTTAGCTCGTCTGCTCGACCAGTTGCAAGGCAAGGCTCGCAGAAGTCAAGACCGTCATCACAGCGCACAAGACCCGGTGCGAAACGTGCAAGGAAAAACGAAGGGTTTGTATAAGTTAATTGCAGCTTTCTCTTTGGAATTCAAAATGTCAAGATTTGCATAGATTGTCATGTAGCAGTTTTTTTTGTAGGCGTCATTAATCGCTGCTGTGTCAATGCAGCAATAGATTTTAATAGACTGACAGTCTTTGCTTGACAACAATAATTGCAGCTTTTTTTTCAATCCAGTGACAAGATATAGATTCTCATATAGCAGTGTGCCTCTTTTCTTGCTTGACGCCATTAATGGTTGCAGCTTTCGCTTTCAACGCAGTAACAACCTCCTAGATATATGTTAGAAAAGCTTTCAGGTTGCGCTTCGTTTTTTTTTTTTTTTTTTTTGCGCTGGCTCACATACTGCTAAAGCATCTGGGTGCACGCCTAGATGAATAAGTTCACGACATATAGCCAATGTCTCTTTATCTATACCTGTGTCTAATATCTGTGATATTTCATCCAGCGTATCAAGAGTTGGGTCGTTCATGTTACGCGTGTAAGTGTCAACAAAAGTGTTCACACACTGATCATCATTGATCTATATATATCTCGAGTCGTGTTTAAATCGATATTCGTTCCGAATTATATTCTCGAAATTTTTTCCAACCTCCCCATACTATGCAGACGTTGTGTAGGAGCAAGTTTGTGCTATTAGTGCTAGCTCTTTTGAGTCTAGCATTGAGTGAAAAGGTAGACCACAAGAGTAGCAACAACATTGTGTTTCAAGAATATGCCAAGCAGTCGAATTCCTCGTTATTGTGGGGTCCCTATAGGTCGAACCTTTACTTCGGGGTGAGACCGCGCGGAGTTCCTTACTCTTTGCTGACTGGGCTTATGTGGTACCAGGTTGATGATTTCCAGGGGATCCAGGATCTGAGACATGCCTGTGAGACTGGTGATGCTATGCAAGGCTACGGGTGGACTGCCTATGACCCCAGATCTGGCGGGATTGAAGTTATTAGGGATCGAAAGAACAATGTTGACTTGACTATAGAGTTTGTGAAAGTTGAGGGTTGTGGAGAGGAGGAAAAGGAAGGTGGATGGGCTGCCAGAGTTAAGGGTAAGCCATTGAACCCTAATGGTAAAACTAGTGTTGTATTCTATGCCGGGTTAGAAGGTGAGGGGAGCTTGGATCTGAAAAGTCAATTAACCAAAACTGGGCTTGATGGGTCTGAAGATGTGATACTTGAAGGAAAATCACCGGAGTTTAACAACTTCCAGCTTGAAGTTACTAAGGGACCAAGTTCTAATAAACACCCTTCGTCAGGTCATCCCATTGAGTTGACTAAACCTTCAAACAATTTTCATTATGCATCGTTGAATATCCCCACGGGTAATGTCTGGATGGCCCGTGAGATTTTCTTGACCCTAATTCAGGACTCAGTAAGTGATTTGACTGAAAAATACAGCCCGGAGGATATGGTACCTCCCTGGAACTCGTATCTACTGTCAAATGATGAGAAGCTCAAGGGTAACATGCATTTCATCCAGCGGAATTTCGAGGGAGACTTTGAATTTGATATTATTTTCAATACTGAAAAGGGTGGCGACTCAATTACCTCGGAGAAGATAGCTCCACTGTTAGAACGAGCTTTGGTTTCCTTTGAGGAGAAGTTTCAAAAGTCCTTTGAGTTGCAGCCTCCATTTACCTCTGATGTAGTTTTTGCCCAGGAAATGATTTCAAACCTGCTTGGTGGTATCGGGTACTGGTATGGAACTTCCCTAGTAGATCGCACGCATGTATATGGTGAAGAAGAAGAGAATTTCTGGGAAGAGGCAGCCTTGAAGCTTAAGTCTGGACAAGGTGTGGAAGAGGGTCCTTATGAGCTTTTCTCAGCGGTTCCAAGTCGACCGTTTTTCCCAAGAGGGTTTTATTGGGATGAAGGGTTTCATCTGATTTCAATTATGGAGTATGATAGTGATTTGGCTCTGGAGATTTTGAAATCTTGGTTTGCATTGGTAGACAGTGATGGCTGGATTGCTCGTGAACAAATACTAGGGACTGAAGCTAGAAGTAAAGTACCTGAGGAGTTTCAAACTCAGTATCCTCATTATGCGAATCCGCCAACTATGATGAAGATATTTTCAAAACTATTAGACAAAATCGAATCCAGTAGTTGGGCAGAGTTACCCCCGGGACAACAACAACAGCAGGGCGGGGTTGTTTTCAGCATGGGGGGCAACAATGACGGGATACCACTTGGTAATGCACTTGAAGAAATCCCCGAATTGCTTTTAGATTACCTGAAATCTATATACCCCAAGTTACAATCCCATTACGACTGGTTCCGTCGTACTCAGCGTGGCAGTATCCGAGAATATGACCGTGAATCATTCTCAGCGGTTGAGGGATACCGATGGTCCGGTCGAACTCCTGACCAATGTCTGACTTCTGGGCTAGATGATTACCCTCGAGCAGCTACCCCTCACCCGGGGGAACTGCATGTTGACTTGTTGAGTTGGGTAGGCATGATGACCCAGTCAATGAAGAAAATCGCACACGTACTGGGCGAGGTTGAAGATGAAAAGGAGTATACTCGTATTGAGTCTGCAGTTATCAAAAACTTGGAAGATTTGCATTGGAATGATGGGTTAGGCATTTACTGTGATTTAACAGTAGACGATTATGAAGAATCCAAATTTGAGTGTCACCCTGGTTATGTTAGTTTATTCCCGTTTTTGCTGAAACTGATGCCGGCTGAGGAAACTCACTTGAATGGATTACTTGACCTGATTAGTGATCCAGACAGACTCTGGTCAGACAATGGAATCCGCAGTTTATCCAAGGAAGATCCATTGTTTGGAACATTTGAGGATTACTGGCGGGGACCAATTTGGATCAATATAAACTACTTGATTCTTGACGCCTTGAGGCATTATGCCACCGAGATTCAAGACGATGATAGTGCCACCTTTGACCGCTTAGCTTCGACCTACGAGTCACTGCGAAAAAATGTTGTAAATAACGTGAAACTACGATGGGAGGAAACTGGGTTTGCATGGGAACAGTACCATGCAGATACAGGTGCGCCTAAAGGTGTGAAGCACTTTTTGGGGTGGACCTCACTAGTGGTGAGTATAATGACCATGCCTGAAAAAATTGATTAGACTTTTATATATTATTACAAGCTTGTGATATATATATATCAAGCATCGTCGACGGCGAACTCGTCAGCTCCTGTACTACGATAGACGTAAAACTGAATAAAAATAACCACGTCTTCGAAAATAGTTCCCAGTGACCCTAACAGCCAAGACATGTTGAGGGCAACCCAGGCCGGGTCATTTCTGTAAAACAAAATCTGGCCAGCATATGTCAGGTTACCCATGATTGAGAAAATGAAGAACACAATAGACAGCCCATGCACGGATCTTCGTCTATGGTTTTGTATGATTTGGGGAATTCGTGCGCCCAGGTACAATACAGCAGAAAGATAACCCAGAATCTGTGCTCCCAGTATTGTCTCTTGTGGCTTTCCATCGTCGTCGCCGCCGCCATTGCCCTCGTTAGGATCTTGTCCCGAGGAGAAAATGTAGCCCAGCACGCCCACAGCAGCAATAAACCCAAAGGGCACCAGAAAAGTGCGCACAAAAGTGTTGTATTCGGCATGCTCGAAATAAGAGGTGATGGAGTCACGCCGTGAGTGCTTGCGATGGTGAGAGCCATACGTGTTTGCACTGTTTCTTCTGTCCAGCAAGGGCGACTCCTGGTTAGAAGAAGAAGAAGAAGTGAGATTCTTAGGAGCACCAGCTGCAGTAGTACCTGATCCCGAAACATCATCAACGGCCATTGGGTCGTCGCCATCCCCCATAGGAGCAGCAGCAGCAACAACATGCTCGGACCGTTCATTAAGTCTCTTGTAGTAGAAATATGAAGCCAACATCAAGATATCAGCAAAACAGTACCACAATGCCAACAATATCACCTCAGATAGTAAGCCAGCCCATATAGCACCAACTAAGTTGGTTATATCGCCCAAACACCAGATAAACAGGAAAGACGGCGAAATCCCCTCGCTTGACTTGAGCCGCCATTGTTCGATAAGCTGTGGAAGCAGCAGGACTATCCAGCACCCTAGACTCATGGACCCAGCGACATTGGAAATAATAACCCGCGTAGGCGAGACCACTATATCTCCCATTTTAAAGCTATTTATTCAACCAAAAAGTGAAAAGTCGAAACAAAAAATTCATGAAGAGTTTTATATATATAGAGTGGTGGTTTTTGTCATATAGATTTAAGCATATAAAGCATATATATATGTATACGTAACGTACATGCCCGCGATAAACTCAGATCAAAGGCGGGCTTTCTCGATCATCATTAACTGTGTTGATAGGACAACGACATCGGCTCAGTGATAAGCAAAATCAGGCCAAAAGAAAAGGTTATCAGAATGCCTCCAAAGAAGCAGTTGAAGCCTTCAGCTGAAGAGAGTATTGACACAAATTGCGTTGATATTTAGGAAATGCTGGTGTCTCTAACGTCGTTTAGTTGAATCAACGGTGAAACAGTATCTTGCAACGCAGAACCGGCCGTATTCGGCTACTGATGTCTGTTTGAACCTCAAGAGCCAGGTCTCCAAGGCGACCATAGTCAAAGCTTTGGCGGCGCTGCACGAGCGCGGCGAGATCATTGGCAAGACCTACTCGAAACAGGTTGTGTACTTGGCACTGCAACCTCCGCTGGACGAGCATGATTTACGCGACTGCGAGGAGAACATCCTCAGGATCCAGGAGCTGGGCGTGGCTCAGATGGACCTCAAGGCAGAGATAGCTGCTGTTTCCAAGAGTAAGAAGAATAATATACCAGACAAAAATCGAGAGGAAGCTAGTCTAATTCTTATCTTTGTAGAATTGAGTACTACAAAGTCTACACCACGGAACGACGAATTGGATACGCAGCTGGCTCAGACCGAGCAGGAGTGCACAGATCTGGCTAAACAGCTCAAGGTCTTGCAGGACCCCGCGAGCCAGGTCTCGGAGGAGAACATGACGAAGCGCAGAACTGAACTGGTGGCTCTTGAAAAATCAATATCAAAGAAGATTAAAATCGTAAGCCCCTTTATCTTTCTTTCCTTATATATCTTGTATTCTAATTGTTAGACCAAGGAAATCATGGCTACTGTACTGGAAAACATGCCCAACACCAGCTTGCAACGCCTCGAGGAAGAGTTAGGTCTCGAGTGGCCCCAGTGAAGAAAATATACTTATCTATTACATAATCTTAGCCCTAATCTCAAGATAGCCCTAACTTTTTGTACAGTCACGGTTTTAAAACTTAATAGTACGTGCGCTCTGTGTGGTACATTGTGGACCAGATCGAGCGCATGCACCCAAACCCTCTCTCATTGCCCATGCAGAGCTGGACGACTCTTGAAACTTTTCTTTCAATCCCCAAAGATCCTTTTCAACAACCAACCAACACAACTAATAATAATGGTAAGAGAAATAACCTCCATGTTTTTGATATTAAGCTTTCATATGAAGCTACCTGGGAATTCCAGGTAGTTGGCTATGTTCTTTAGACTTCTTTTTTTTCTATTTGGGCAGGCGTGCGGTTACTTTTACTTTCTTCAGGAAAGAAGTTTTGATAAATATATTCCGCTACAATATTCTAGAAGTATATGTAATTCCAGGGTATTGGTGCAACATGGTGTTGTACTTTGTAAAATCCTTTTGTGGTTTTATCCATTCTTTGCTGAGTCTCTATTGTTTTGATAAAACTTTGCTCTTGGAGACTGTAGAGTAATTGCAGGTCTGTTTTTTGAATGGGAAGAAAGAGACGTTAGAGAGAAATGCTTTTTTTTTAATTTCGTTTTCTTTTTTCTTTTTTTTTTCTGTTCTTCAAACTAACCGCGTTCTCAATGACACAGCCAGCTAAAGGAGGAAAGAAAGTGGCCCCTGCCCCATCAAGCGCCAAGGCTGGAAGCACCAAGGCTTCCACCAACCCTTTGGTCCAGACCAAGAACAGAAACTACGGAATTGGACAGGACGTTCAGCCCAAGCGAGACTTGTCTTACTTTGTCAAGTGGCCCAGATACGTCAAGCTCCAGAGACAGAAGAAGATCCTCAAGCTGAGATTGAAGGTTCCTCCTGCTGTTGCTCAGTTCCAGCACACTTTGGACAAGAACACTGCCACCCAAGCTTTCAAGCTCCTCAACAAGTACAGACCCGAGACTCCTGCTGAGAAGAAGGAGAGGCTCACCAAGGAGGCTGCTGCCATTGCCGAGGGTAAGAAGAAGGAGGACGTCTCCGAGAAGCCTTACGTTGTCAAGTACGGTCTCAACCACGTTGTCTCCCTCATTGAGAACAAGAAGCCCCAGCTCGTTTTGATTGCTCATGACGTTGACCCCATTGAGTTGGTTGTCTACCTCCCCACTCTCTGCAGAAAGTTGGGAGTTCCTTACGCCATCATCAAGGGTAAGGCCAGATTGGGAACCGTGGTTCACAAGAAGACCGCTGCCGTCGTTGCCTTGACCGAGGTCAGAGCTGAGGACAAGGCTGCCTTGTCTACCCTTGTCTCTACCATTGAGGCTAACTTCAACGACAAGTACGAGGAGTCCAGAAGAAAGTGGGGCGGTGGTGTTCTCAGTAACAAGACCCAGGCCAAGATCGCTAAGCACCAGAAGGCTATCGAGGCTGCTCTTAAGGTTTAAGTCTGTAATAATTTAAAATTTCATTCATTCATTCATTCGTTCACTCGTTTCATGCTAAGTCAGAAACGTCAAGAGAGCTGAAATATATTTCCTTGATTACGTAAATATTTGATGGCTTACCTAATCATTCCGTCAACCTTTGACCAATTAGAAACTTTGATTTTCAAATATCGAGAGAGTAAAGCTTTAAGAAAGCCATTGCAGTGATTAGTTTCTTCTACTTTTCTAAACCCAAGGTGCTCCAGAGCTTTTGTAAAAAGAACACAAAGCCTTTTCGACATTTCTGAATATCGGACGACATATTCTACACTGGTTAGGTTTTGCCTCAATATAAACATATATTACCATTTTTACCCACCGAGAATAATATAGTTATTATTACCCAGGGTTTGCATTTCGAGGAAAAGAGTCAAAAAGGTATACCTGTTGGCCATTAGATCATAAATTACAAATACACAATGTCTGCTATAACTTCGCTTTGGAATGATCTCGTTGAAGCTGTGCTTCCAACTGTTGCATACGCTGAGGAGGAGGAAGAGAACGTATGTTTTTTGATCAGCAGCTGTTTATCTACTACAGCCGGTTATTCTCTAACTGTTTAGACTCCGGAACCTGAAGTAAAGGACGAGGAAGAAACTCCATCAGAAAGTGAGGATTCTGAGGACAGCTCAGAGGACAAGGAGGAGGGCTCGGATGATAGTGAAGACGGAGATGACGACGAAGATGAAGATGAAGATGATGACGACGACGACGAGCCAGAAGATATCTTACCCAAGTTGCAAGAGGAGGCCGCTGCCAAGCATTGCAAAGAATTCCAGCATCATTTCGACGAGTGCGTTGAACGGGTAACCGCTGAGCAAGAGGAAGACGGATACGACGAGAAGGAGTACAAGGAGGACTGTATCGAGGAGTTTTTCCACCTGAAACACTGCATTGACCACCACGTCGCTGGTCCTTTGTTTGCTAAGCTGAAGTAATTGAAAGAAAGAAAAAAAAAAGAAGCGAATATATGGATATATATATTATTGTATGTTTAATAGCATTAAAAAGTTATAAACGAGTCAAGGAGGACTTCATTGTGAGTTGGAGTATAAGTCAATGGCATTTCCTTTGGCCTGACCTGATTGTATCATTGTGTAGTTATACCTAATCCGTCGTCTCCAACTAACTTGATTTATTATTACTATTAACTTCACGGAGTGAATTCATGTCGAGATTTAGCCAAACGCACATTGGTCCATTGCCAAACAAGTGAAAGGTTCATTAGATAAGTGGCAATCATAAATATAGGGCAAGCGCCCTACTGCTGTCACAGAAACTTTTTGATTTTTCTTTACGTATAAATATCAGCCAAGGAGAAGCTTAGTCATCAGTGCTACACCGAAAATTCCACACTGAAACTCACTGAAACTTCGATTGAGAGAGCGAGAGACTCAAAGGGGCTGTTTCAAAGGGTTTTCGAGACACACAATTTTTGAATTCTACCATTATAATTCCAATAATTTAAAAGTAAGCAGAGGACAAATATTTTTTTTTCTTTGAATTCGCAATATTCTGGTCTAACTGAGAAAGTTCAACCATGTCCAAGTCAAAGAACCATACCAATCACAACCAGAACCGAAAGGCTCACAGAAATGGAATCAAGAAGCCTGCATCCAACAAGTACCCTTCCATGAGAGGTGTTGATGCCAAGTTCAGAAGAAACCAGAGATACGCCAAACAGGGAACCATCAAGGCCGTTGCTGCTGCCCGAAAAGAGGCCGCTGCTGCCAAATAAACAACAACGCAAAGTGTGTGGATTCGACATTTTTTCCAAGTACCGGATGTATCAATGAAGTTATGAATGTTTCAACAGAGGATTATATGAAAGGAAGCTAGACTGATTGCTGTCAATAAGAAAACCTAAACGTATGGACTCACAATTGAACCAGGAAAAACAATGGATTTGTTGTTATAGTTACAAAGAATAAGATGTGTATATCTAAAAAAAAAAAAAAAAAAGGACATGGACCGTTTCTTTTGATTGATTCCTCTCTCTGTAGACCCTCGAAGGCTCAAACTGCTCTTAGAATGTTCCCAAAAATTATCTCCAATGTTCCACATGTTGAAAATAGCACAAATCTAAGTGACTTGTGACGAATCTTCTCTGAGGTTAATCGAAACATCGCTTTGTATCAATTTATGTGGTGTGGTTGTGGAGGCGAAATCCCCCCTTTGAGATCTCTCTCTATATATATATATTCTTTGGCCTGAAATTACACAACAACACATCACAAGTCATTGGGTTTTTTTTTAGTCGTAACGCTATCTCGGTATTCTTTTGAAGTAGTTTTTTTGGTTCAAAAGAAGCTTTAACGTAGAAAGAAGAAGAAGAAAAAAAAGAAAAGAAAAGAAAAAAGAAGGATTCAGCAAGGAAGTATCTTTTGAAATACTCTAAAGCGATTCATCTTGTTTTACACACAGCTTTTTGGGGTTTACATATATATACTATTACGCGCTCATTTCAAACATGTCTGTTGAGGAGTTGATTGACTCTGTTGCATCTGTTGATGTCAATGATAACGACGAAGCTGCGGTTTCTCAGCCTCAGATTAATGAGAAGAGGCGCGTCTACCTCGGAAACTTGCCGTGGCGTGCTACTCCTGATGACATCAAGGAGTTCTTTGACGGGTACGAGGTTGTTTCAGTAACTCTTCCCAAAGTCCGAACTGCCAATAACAAGGGTGGGTTTTATTACAGAAAATTGGGCTACGCCTTTGTTGAGTTGGCCACTGAGGAGGATGTCACCAAGGCTGTCGAGGAACTGGATAACAAGTCAATTACCGATAGACCAATCTCCGTGCGTCCTGCCAATCCTGTTGACCCCAAGAAGAAGTTTGCCAATGGCAGCAGGAAGGAGAATCACGATGATGCTAATGGTGGTGCTAATGGTGGTGCCAACGGTTCCAATGATGAAACTGAGGGTAAGAAACCCAAGCCCAGAAACAAGAGAGCTAACAAGAGAGGTATTATTCTGGGTGAGCCTTCTACTGATACAGTCCTGGTTGCCAATCTCCCCGAGGGAACTACCCGAGCTGAGATTGAAAAGTTCTTTGAGGAGTTCAGCCCCGAAATTGAACGCATCTCCAAGACCATCAGGCCCGTGGGACCCAAGGGAGAGAAAACCAAGGTGAAGAGAGTTTCTGCTATTCTCAAGCTTGCAGATGAAGACGCCCAGAAGGGAATCATTGAGAAGTTCCATGGCGAGAATTACGGCGAGAATGAACTTCTTATCCGTATTGCTCGTGAGGCTATACTCAGAGATGATGCTCAGCAGGAGCAGCAGCAGCAGAAGTCCGAGGAGCCAGCGGAGGAAGAGGTCAGGGAGGAGATTGTTGTTGCCGAGACCCAAGAGGAAGCCTAAAGCGTGTTAAGTAAGAGAAGTAGGCCATACAAGCAAGCATATGTTTAGAAAATAACCCGAAGGAAATACAAAAAGAAAGAATCTGTATATCTATAAGCTGTAGTAATATTGAAAGAAAATCACGAGAAGACGCTTATATATATGTTGCTAGCAAGTAGCTAAGAATGGGGGATTCTTTTATACTTTTGCTTGAGCAATTGGTTAAGCACTCAACTATGGCTATTTTCTAGAGTTTACTTCAGGACTTTCAGCTTGGTGAAACATCCGGTATAAAGCAAACTGTTACATTAATACAACGAATAACTTGAATTGAAACTGACTTGAACTAACTGTAATCCAATGAAGTGCTGAGTTCACAGTTATTCCAAAGCCTTGCCGGCTGGGGTTCACTCAGGCAGAACCCCGTGACTAGGGCTTCTGCCCTTCTTCTGATCAAACTCTCGTGCTTTAAAATACACGCAATATTTTATTAGGTAAAATCTGTCCGATTGCAAGTTGTTTCTGGTGTAATATACTACTGTGCTGAATCATCACATAGTGTATCACCGACTCTTTTTTCCCTTTGATATTTTCCAAAATACCTTTATACCTTTAAACCAACCTTTTTATAACACTTTTCAACATTATAAATTAGCCATGGGTAAGTGAGAGCATTTGAACCTCTATTTGAGATGGATTAAAGAGGATGGAATTCTAACAATGTGTAGGACGTGTTATCCGTAATCAGAGAAAGGGTGCCGGGTCCATTTTCACCTCCCACACTCGACTAAGAAAGGGAGCCGCCAAGCTCAGAGCTTTGGACTATGCTGAGAGAAATGGATACATCAGAGGAGTTGTCAAGCAGATTATTCACGACCCCGGTAGAGGAGCTCCCCTTGCCAAGGTTGTCTTCAGAGACCCTTACAGATACAGACTCAGAGAGGAGACTTTTATTGCCAATGAGGGTCTTTACACTGGTCAGTTCATCTATGCCGGTAAGAAGGCTTCATTGAACGTTGGTAACGTTCTGCCTCTTGGATCTGTTCCCGAAGGTACCATCTTGACCAACGTTGAGGAGAAGGTTGGTGACCGAGGTGCTCTTGGAAGAACCTCTGGTAACTATGTTATTGTCATTGGACACAACCCTGAGGAGGGTAAGACTCGTTTGAAGATGCCTTCTGGATCCAAGAAGGTTGTCTCCTCCAATGCTAGAGGTGTTATCGGTGTTGTTGCTGGTGGTGGTCGTATCGATAAGCCTTTGCTTAAGGCTGGTAACGCTTACCACAAGTACAAGGTTAAGAGAAACTCATGGCCCAAGACTCGTGGTGTTGCCATGAACCCCGTCGACCATCCCCATGGTGGTGGTAACCATCAGCATATCGGTAAGGCCTCTACCATCTCCAGAGGTGCTGTTCCCGGTCAAAAGGCTGGTCTTATTGCTGCTAGAAGAACTGGTTTACTCAGAGGTACCCAAAAGACCAAGGACTAAGGTATATATACTTACATATGTTTTATTTACTAATCTTTGCACGCCCTTCTACGTATGTAGAACAAAAAAATCAAAACTAACGATATTTGTACATGTCATGAAAGATTGACGAGATTCTGGTGAAGTCATGAAAACGCTTGGATTTAACGAGATTCTGGTGAAATATCATGAAAACGCTTGGATTTAACGACATTCTGGTGAAATATCATGAAAACGCTTGGATTAACGAGATTATATTTGATGAATTAGTCTATGGAGAGTGTATAAATAGCAACTTGGCAATTCAGTTGATTGAACGTGTGTTCTTTTGAGTTAGGTATTCCTGTGGATCTATCTGTTGATCTCACACAAGCTTACAAAAGCTTGACCCTGCAGTTGGGGATGTTGCTGGCGGTGGGTCTGTTCTGAGGAGCAGGTCTGCCTAAAGCCCTGAAGAACTTGGTGAATGCATTCTTCGACTGGTTCATTTTTCCGGTTGAGTCGTTGCTCTGAACAGAAGTCATTTCAGTGTTTCCAATCATTGTGTGTAAGTAGAGTAAGAGTAGAACTAGGTCTTGTTTGATGATGACAAGAAAAAGGAGGACTGAAGGCTCTCTTCTCTGCTCTTTATATACATTTTTTTGTCTCCAACTCTTCAAGCAAACGTGTTTCTGAAATTTTTTTTTTTCTCTTCTTCACCTTGTCGGAAGCCGGAGACTGGCCTCCTAAGCCACTTCATGCATTGCTCAACGGCTTTTCACTGGACCTCTGGAAAGTTGGACCCTCGGAGTCCTAATTAGTGACGAGACCTGAAACTTTTTCATGCTGAAATTTGTAAATCCCAGACAACGCTGAGGCTAAGCCTCGCTTAATTGGTGCTAACTGATGCATTCGATGATCTAGCGCGGTTACTCGCCGATGACAATAACTAACATTTACTGCCTCCAGTGTATTGTAACCTCGATTACATCAGCCAGGGCTGGCTACCTGATGCATATGGCCATCTTGAAAACTTTTCACTGATGAGCATAGCCGCAGGGGAGTGAAAGAAGCTTCGAGAATTGCTTCAATGCCGAGAGGAGAGTTCGGCGAGCTGTGAGTAACAGAATGAACAAAAAGAATGAACAAAAAAAGAATGAATAGTTACTGAGAGTTTCTACGTAGCTTTTAGATTATAACTCAACATGAGAAGTCTCCTGACGGACCCAAACAAAGAGAACACGTTGGGATTCTTAACCTATAAGGTAGAAAAGCGACCCTGTTTAGCTTGAAAGCCATGTGGTGTGTTCGGGGGCAATGAGAGCAAACCCCGAGCTACGAACCAAAAAACAGGAGCCCGAGTTGGAAACCTCCTTGGGGTCATTTTGCTTGAGTTAATGTCATAACTGTATATTATGACCCGAGTAAACTTTTGCATGAACAATGTCCCCCGGTAATTCGGGGAAGGTTTCTCCTGTCTGGCGACTCTATTTCATTCTTGAACATTTTTGGACTTGAGCCAACTCACTTAAATAACGCTATATGTAGGGCTGTAGACGGAGGCATCTGAGCAAAATCTTTTCAAAAGTCTCATGTTACAATTTGTTGGAATGTCAAGCAGCAAATTGCCGAGTTACTTTCATGTTCAAGCATTGCCGAGTTTAAAAATAGCAAGTCAGACTTTTTGTCAAGAGCAAAAAAAAAAAATTTTTCTTCATTGCCAGGATTAACCTTTTTAAGTTCTACACACCGTCTAAAGCCGAACATGAATATGTATTTTTTTGTCTCCCTCCACCAATGGCTCAACAAGTCGTGAATATAAATATGCTTCAACCTGCCCTGTATTTTTTTTTTCTTTATATATCTATATCCTTCGTTTCAAGAATCAATTCTACTTATATTCTATCAGATCTACTATTTATCGTCTCTATGGGTGTCAAGGCTGAAAACAATCTGGCTCCGGCCAAGTCCACCTCTTCACTGGTGAAGAAATCGTTCAGGAAGTTTCTCAAGGGCATTGCTAACGAGTTCTTTGTACCTCCCAGCACCAGCGACCCATGGGTCATTTCTAAAAATCATGGCACCCAGGCTACGTTGGCTCATAAGGCATTATAAAAGCCTGGTCTAAAGGCACGCGTATATACGCTCACAAACCCTGCATACATCATCGTTTCACCTCTCTGGTCGAGCTCTAATCATAATCAAAAAAAATACACGGATTTGATTTCTTATTTATTTAATTCACATAAACTTAATAGACCAGGAATAAAAGCTTCTCTTGAACTTTTCAGTAAACACGAACCCACAGCTGCATGTTAATACTATTATCATATTTATATTGCTATATAGTTGAACTGAAAGACACATTCATGAAGACACGAAATTGTAATGATAATACTGGATAGCTAGTATTATTTATCTAAAAAAAAAAGTTATAAAAAAAGGGAGTCTCATCTAAATGTACATTTAGAATCCACCTCTAAGTCTGAGGACCAAATGTAGAGTAGATTCCTTCTGGATGTTGTAGTCAGACAAGGTTCTTCCGTCTTCTAGTTGCTTGCCGGCAAAGATAAGTCTCTGCTGGTCTGGTGGAATTCCTTCCTTATCCTGAATCTTGCTCTTGACGTTATCGATGGTGTCTGAAGACTCAACCTCAAGAGTAATGGTCTTTCCGGTCAAGGTCTTGACGAAAATCTGCATACCACCTCTAAGTCTGAGGACTAAATGCAGAGTAGATTCCTTCTGAATGTTGTAGTCAGACAAGGTTCTTCCGTCTTCTAGTTGCTTGCCGGCAAAGATAAGTCTCTGCTGGTCTGGTGGAATTCCTTCCTTATCCTGAATCTTGCTCTTGACGTTATCGATGGTGTCTGAAGACTCAACCTCAAGAGTAATGGTCTTTCCGGTCAAGGTCTTGACAAAGATTTGCATACCACCTCTAAGTCTGAGGACTAAATGCAGAGTAGATTCCTTCTGAATGTTGTAATCGGAAAGAGTTCTTCCGTCTTCTAGTTGCTTACCGGCAAAGATAAGTCTCTGTTGGTCTGGTGGAATTCCTTCCTTGTCCTGAATCTTGCTCTTGACGTTATCGATGGTGTCGGAAGACTCAACTTCAAGAGTAATGGTCTTTCCGGTCAAGGTCTTGACAAAGATTTGCATACCACCTCTAAGTCTGAGGACTAAATGCAGAGTAGATTCCTTCTGGATGTTATAGTCAGACAAGGTTCTTCCGTCTTCTAGTTGCTTACCGGCAAAGATAAGTCTCTGCTGGTCTGGTGGAATTCCCTCCTTATCCTGAATCTTGCTCTTGACATTGTCAATAGTATCTGAGGACTCAACCTCAAGAGTAATAGTCTTTCCGGTCAAGGTCTTGACGAAAATCTGCATTGTTTATGGTTCTTTGTGAATACAAATATAGCCTCTGGTTTATTTTTGTTCTCTGAAGTTCAGATATAAATAAAAAATAGTAAAGGTGAAGAAGAAGATGAAAGTTGAAAGGGGGCGAACCCTGCTATTTATATATAGGGCCAATTGGGGGTAAGCGCGCAGGTGACCTCCGATGAGTGTGAGTGGCGCCTCCTCAATTAATGGAAAGCAGCAGAACAAAAAGAAAAATAAAGAACGAAAAAAAAAAATGAAAAAATTTTAGATAAGAAAATAAAAAAAAAAAAAAAAAAAATTGAAAAAATGCGACATTTGCTGTCTTTATTATGTAATTAGTATGTAGAGTTTATGTAATCTACACACATTCTGACTAATACTAGTATGTGCTCTGACTCAGCACTGTGCGCAATCGGACGACGCATTTCCGCAGAGCTCTCTTTCCCTCCCGGGAGATTGAAACTTATCTCGAGAAGCTCTGAAATAATGGAAATCTTAGGGACAGAGACTAGAGAGCAATTGGCAAGGATTTCCCGAGGTCTTAGCGTCCTGGATTCTCGCTTAATTGCATGTGAATTGCTCTCAGAGTACATGTATAGAGAAATATAGCGCGGCTGGTTCGCTTCCAGCTGCTAGCTTAATTGTTCAAGCTTATCAGTAAATTTACCAAAGAGCTCCTCCTCGAGCTTTGCAGGGGGGGTTTGGTTTCTCCCAAAACTTTATGTATCTCTGATTGTTAGTATATCCAGGATTGTACCTCGTACTTAATTTGTCCGTTTGAGGCTATTCAGAACCCATTAAAATCAAAAACCGAAGAAAGTTTGCTTTCCAGAGAACTTGGAATAACCCCGAGATTACTACTGCTTCTGCGAGTTCAACGGCTGTCAACAATGATGATCATCCTTCCGTCATCTTTTCGGTGCGTCAAAGAACACAAAAGGGCCTTCGCGCACCCCTGGAAAATTTTTGTTTTGCCTATTTTTAAATCGCGAGATCAAATGTCAGAGAGCAGCAGGCTAACTTGAGAGAAAAATTTTTCACGATTCGGCCATATTATTATAGCGTCGGACAAATTCGAAACCTTATTGTCGCTCAATTGTAGAAATTGCTCGTAGTTTCATTGCTGAATGCAGTATATTGTGTACTGTTAGGTCCGTTGTTTTGGTTGTTGTTTTTTTTCCTAGCGTGAAAAGAAAAGAAAAATTTCCAAGCGGATCTGCTTAGTGCATACTCTGCCCCTTTATGCAGGGTTTCTGTATATGCATACTTGCGCCGTATAACGTTAAGCTTATGTCAATTAACAAAGGAGCCTGTGCCAGGAAACGTGAGTCGAGTTTGAAGGCATTTGCACTGTCATTGCAGTCAGCTTTGGGCATTCTCCGGTACCTTTGTTTGTTATCTCTAACTCACGAACGGTCATAAGTGCCTCTGCGAGTAGGTATACCTGCCAGTGCTGGAAAGTCAACTCAGGGTTGTTCATGAGTGACAACGAGTAAATCAGGTTGACCAGAGAATAATTGACTGAGGGAGCCCAAGTCACCTGAGCCAGCCAGACAACTCCTTTGGCTCCGTCATTAACATGCTCTCCGTTGTCATTGCATTCATTACCTTGCTTGCCGGTAACCAAAGAACAGAGCCCAAATGGAGCAGCAATTACCAGGTATGAAGCGAGTTCAACAACCAGACCGACTGGCCAGATGGAATTGCAGTACTCATGTCCTTTTTGGCCACTATCTGGTGTACTGCTGTCCAGCCAAGTTATTAGACTATCTTATTCACCTGATTATCTGCCAAAACCTCTTGATTCTCTGCTGACTCTTTTATTCTTTAGAGCCAGAACTACCATGAGCCAAATGCGATTTATGTTGAACTTCTAGCTAAGTCATTGGCAAGCCCTTACCAAGGTCAAATACACCGAATGTCAAGTACCCTGGATTTGTGTATCCTGACATGCCTAGGTTGTACGCTTATACAACAACACACTTCGTGTGATGCGCAATGCGCGACCTTTTTGACTTGATATTTAGCATATGAAAGCAACTCTGCTATGTTATACAGGCTTTTATTGGGTATTATAAAGGTTTTTCATGAAAGCATTCTTTGGGGTATAGTTTTCTCGTTTGGTGTTTTGTGAATCAACGCTGGCTGTTAACTAATGGTGATGAAGATGGAATAAAATCGTTTGACGCAACATCAAGGTGCAGCTCTTTTTTTCTTTCCGCCTTTTGGAATCACCTAATGACAATGATAAAACAAAAAAGGCTTTTAAAGCTATACTGGGTCTAAGTTTAGACAATATACCTATGAACTAACCATCAGCTTGAAATACCGCGTTGCTCTTAATTATCAAACACGACATACCACACGACGCATGTTTTGTTTTCTCTATACCCCCAGTTGAACAGCCTATGGCAGGCATCGTCCAAGTCTCGCTCCATTTCTGAAGTCTTTTGAATTTTATTTATAACCTATAGAATCTGGATATACCCTCTACTTGTCTTCATCTAAACTCGGAGCAGTTCTCTTAGTACTGCCTCCAAGATATCCTCACTGTCGTTACAACTGGCTTTCAAGTCAGCTGGCACTGATCTAATAACCGCATCCAAGATATCCTCATTGTCTTCATCATCATCATAACTGGCTTTCAAATTAGCTGGTACTGATCTAATAATCGCATCCAAGATATCCTCATTGTCCTCATCATCTTCATCGTCATTGCCTCCGCACAAAGAGCTAACGTCTCTAGCAACGTGCTTAACGCTGGCTTTGCTTTCATTATAGTCACGGTCGTCGTCACGGTCATCGTAACGGTCATGGTCACGGTCATGGTCACGGTCATGGTAATGGTCATGGTCACGGTCGTCGTGCTCATAGTCATAGTCATGGTCATCGTGGTCACGGTCACCATCATCGCGGTCATCACTGCCAATAAAATCAACATGTAGCCGGACTCTCTTACAAGGAGTGCCTACAATATGTTCTGGGAAATGGACAATTCCCGGAACATCATAGTTATAAGGATCCTCAATGTTGCGGCAAGCATAATAGTTATCAATGTCACCCTTGTAACTCAACTGTCCGTCAACCACGCCAAAGGCTTCTTCACCTTCGCCAAAGTTGAACTGGAAAATGGGTACCCTGGGTCCAGAGCGTGCATCATCAATCACAGCTTCAATGGGGATATCATTAGTGGATCCCTTTTCAGTGAAAACAAGACGGGAGCCATGGAGCCAGTAGAGTGAGTCTCTGAAGTTGTTGGCAAACCCGTAATTGATACCAGCACCCTCGTGGTATGGTGTCAAATAGAGCCCATCAAGCTCAGCTTCTTCTGAAGTAATGGCAATACGAAATGGGTGTGACATTCTCTTGTCAAGCCTGTTTGTGCCATTGCGAAGAATAACAGGTGCTGCAATCGCAGCAGAAGATAGTGACAACAGAAAACTAGCAGAGAACTTCATTTATGCCAAGGGAAAGAAGAAAAAAAATTACCTGAGAAAAGAAGAAAGAAAGGCTTCATGCTGGCTTGTTTTTATACATATATAATAGATAAGCGAACAACCCTGGGATGGAATAAAGTTTAATTGTGATGAATAAATAAATATAAAATATATATATATATATATATATGATGAGGATATTTTGCAAATGCTTTCTTTTAAACAAGTCAACACCAAAACTTGTAAACCCTGTAATGTATACCTTGTTCTCTTATTCTAGCATCTTCTTGTCTAACTTCTTGACGTAGTAACTCTAAATCAACCTCTCTTCTACCAGAAAGCACGTCAATTTCCTTCAAGCGCACAAACCGGCTTTTCTTAATCACCTTGTACCCCAAAAAAAAAGTCAAGCACACCGGCGCCGCCAAATAAGACTGGAAAAACGTAGCGGCATTTGGACTTTCCCCAATGGGGAACAATGCAACCCAAAACTGAGCAACCAGCACTAGTCCATTAAACACTAGTCCGAAATAAGACCCGTAAACCCCTGGCTGAGACTTGAAGGATATTTCATCCAGTGAGCGTCCGTGAAACTCCATGGCTTGTCTGAACCGTATATGACAAAGACAGATTGACCCCCAGGTGAAAATCGATGAGAGTCCCGAAAGAGCCATCAGCCAACTAAACACTGTACCCTGGTTCGGCGATGCCGCCACAAAGGACAAAAGCCCCACCAAGGCACTCAGCGCAATACCCCCCAGTGGTCTGCCCTTTCTATCAATGTAACCCAGAAATTTGGGGCCAAGCCCTTCTGCAGATAAAGCTGCTAGAGTTCGTGAGCAACCATACACGGCCGAGTTACCCACAGACAAGACTGCAATCATAATGACCGCGTTAAGCACCGAGGGCAGCCCTCTGATCCCGGCATTCTTGATTGAAATCACAAAGGGAGAGGCAGATGCATCAACAGATGAAGACCCTAGTAATCTTGGGTCGTTGTAGGGAATAAGCAGCCCGACAATAGTGAGAGAAACAATGTAGAAAAGAGCGATCCGCCAAAACACTTGTTTAGTTGCTGACGGTAGAGTTTTTCTGGGGTTTTCAGTTTCTGCGGCAGCCAGTCCCACCAGTTCGGTGCCTGTAAATGAAAAGGCAGCAGTTACAAATACCGAGCAAACTCCCTTGAACCCATTTGCAAAAGCCCCCGGGTCAGACCAGTACTTGCCCCCGATATAAGCTCCCTGGGGTCCTCCGCCACAGTTTAGCACAATGCCTAATATAATATACCCCACCACTGCTAAAACCTTGATAAAGCTAAAACAAAACTCAGCCTCGCCGTACCCGCGCACTCCAAGCAAATTGATTGTGATAATCAGCACGTAGAAAATGGCAACCCATGCCGCATTGTTTACAGGAGATCCCCAAAACTGAATGGTTATAGAGGCAGCAACCAACTCAACTGGCAAAACTACAAGCCATTGTAGTCCATAATTCCATCCCATGGCAAACCCCCACGCAGGGTCAATGAACCTTGCAGAAAACGTGGAGAAGGCTCCAGATACCGGGAAAGCAACCGCAAGCTCTCCTAATGCTTGTATTGTACAGTAAAGCATGGCTCCAATTAGCAGAAACCCAATCAAAAGACCTGCAGGCCCTCCATTGTGCAAAACTTTCCCTGATCCGACAAAGAGACCTGTACCAATACTTCCACCAATAGCAATCATTTGTAAATGTCTTCCCTTCAAGTGTCGTGACAGCGGGGATTTGGGCAGTAGTCCCTCAGCAGTAGCAGCAGTAGCGGCAGTAGCACCGGCATCGTTGATAGAAGGGCCAACATCAGAAGCAGCACCGATATTCTGCTCGTCGTCTTCTATTACTACAACTGCTGCTCCACCGTCTTCCTCTGCTGGCTTGAACGAGTCTTTAAATGACTGGAACCATCCAATTTTTTTAGCTTCAAGTGCACTGGGATCAATTGGGGCGCTGTTGCCGCTAGCAAGGTCACCACTACCCTTTTCAAAGTATTCCTGCCTATCCATGGTGATAAAAAGTACTCGGTAAAAGTGGTTGGAAAAAAAATAAGAAGTGAAAAAAGGCTCAGTGAAGGTAAAGATATATCAGAAAGAGGCGCGGGGAAGAGAGAAAGTAGGTGTAAAAAAAAAAAGTTCAAGTGCAACTCGTGGTTAGAATTATGCTATTTAGAGTTTCTGGGGTAACATGCACGCACACACGCACTAGATAACAAGTATTATGTCACTCTGAGATATGTTAACACCCGAGGTCCATAAGATTTAGTTGTGCGGACGCTTGGGGTATGTGATGATAGACAGTTAAAGCCGAGAGAGGCTAAACAAAGATAGAAGAAAAAACTTTGCACCTTAAGTGTAGAAAGAAAAAGGAGAGCAGAACGTGCTAGTTCTCCTCTCTTTATATGTAAAGACAAACAGACCCAACCTGAAGAGGGGTTTGTCAGATTTTAGTACTTTTGAGCCACGTTGAACGTCAGGGAACCGTAGAGCCGGTGAGGAGGAGGTTTAGAAGAAATGATAAAGTGCATCATCTCCTCATCAATCATCTCGTGGTTCTAACATTGGCCAGAGATAAGTGGTTTTGAGTTTAAACATTCCTGTTTGGGGTTTGAGAAGATATAGAGAGAGAACAAAAAATAATTTCAAATACCCATCATAACTGCAACACAGTATAGTCAGCAGCCCTTAAAGCTAAGACAGGTGGGATAATGACGTAGGTCAGGCGCACTGGGTCCTTTCCACTCTTTCGACGCGTAGATAAGTTTAGAGTTTTCTCCTCTGGGTGGCCAAGCAGCGGGGAAGGGGGCTTCACCAGAGGCAATAGCCCTAAGTTTTTTCAATACCAGAACTGAAGAAGAATTTTAGAGTTATCTCGTCGACGATAAGGGTATATATGTATATTTATTGCAGGTGTTCGTGGTTATGTGGTATTAGTGTATACATGTTCAAATGTGCCTGGTGTGGGTATATCAAAGGTATAATCATGCATCCATAATCAAGGATAACAACCAGAACTATCCTGTTAGAGCATGCATCAGTGTGTCATGTTCCAGGAAAAGATGGGTAGAATTGAAACATAAATGCAAAGAAGCAATGTGAGCATGAATCGTTATAATGATGAGATTTGTCGATCTTATCTCTTGAGCTTAAGGTTGGAAATTATTACTATACGTATACGTAGACATTATAAAGAAGTAAAAAAATGCAAAATTATTAAATTAGTGACATTCAATGGTAATAAAAAATAGGAAACAGGTAAATTTCAGGTCCTTGATGCAATTCTGGCGAGTCTATCGCTAATGAAATCTTTTTCTTCCTCTTGTATAGCTTGAAGCGGCAATGAAAGACTGAACCGCGTATCTTGATGGCTAGAACGAGGCGACCTGACACCTCCCAGACTGCTATTACCGCTACTACTAGGGCTGTAGTAGTTACCACTAGAGCTTGGCAGATAGTTACTTCCACTGGAATTTCCTCCTGTCGAAAAAGGTCCCGGTGAGTTGTTGTTCCCTCTTGAATCTCTAGACGTTCTTGAAGAGGTTAAATCAAAAGTCAGTCTACTGCTCCCGGGTCTTCTTGTATCGCTACTGGTACGGATATCCACAATCCCCGGTTTACCCATTTCCCTGCGAATCCGAGTATAGTTCTCCTGCTCCTCTTGGCGCTTCCCCTCGTCTTCTATCAGCTCGGTCAAAGCGGTGGCCTTGGCGCGTACCGCTGCACCCTGGTCTATGTTCCTACTGTCAGCGTACCTGAACTCACGTAGGGTCTTCACCAGGTAAATGTGATCTGTGAGCCAATCGACTACCGTCTCAGAACCTTCATATATGCAATACAAGAAAATAGTCAATGCTTTGAGCACTTGACGCCATTTCCGACCTTTATCATTAAGCCGCTTCTCTAGTATCTTGAGTATCTCATGCACGTATTTCTCATGGTACGTCAGCAAGGCAATCTCGTTGAGCTCACCAATACTGGGACCCCAGTTATCTCCACTGGTGGCATTTCTAACTTGTATTTCCACAGACGAATATCCACTGGTAATGTTTTTGAGCGACCTTACAAACTGTTTGGATTTCACCATCTCCAAAACATGAGAGAAATACAAAAATAGAAATGGTATATAACAAGCTTGAGGGGGAAAACAAAAAGAATATAACAGAAAACCCTGTTATATATTATATAGTTATGAAAAGGATTTTGTATATTTCATAACTACTATATAGTAGGGGGCCAAAAAAAAGTTAATATATCGGCAGTCTGAGTCAATACCTTACATCCGATCCTTATAATCTAGATCATCGATGGGCGGCAGTATATTATCATACGCATTACCAGTTTATCTCCGTGAGCATCACCACCTTTAGAGTTAAGCTTTAGTGTAGAAGAGCATGAAAAAAAAAAAAAATTTAGCTGCGATTGTGTAGAGCCGACTTCAATTTAGCGACCTACTCATAGGAGCAAGTGTTACAAAGTAGTCAGACGCACATATGCCAACAAGCTTATACCTGTATTTGTTCTATTCATATGATCCATCTATCTATTAATCCAACTTATAAATCCATCTTCTGGGAATAAGGTCCGTTGGGCTTGGAGTCCTTGACGGGTGCTTTGGCAGACAGATCCACAGACTCCCTGAAACACTCAATAAGGTTTTCCACAGACTGCTGGGTAGTTTGGTGGTGCAGGACCAGTCTCTCGCCCATGACTTTGACGTTATGTTTTTTGGCCATTGCGGCATAGATTGCAAAGTTGAGCTTCACGCTTGCCGCGTCAATAAAAATGAAACTAGTCTGTACAGGCAGCTGGAACTTGAACCCGAGATTCTTCAGCTCACTGGCCAGGTAAGCAGTGAGTTTGTGTGTTTCCGTCATTGTGGGCCATACTTCCTGTAAAGCCACAGTGGCAGCGGCAGCTAAAGGTCCAGCTTGCCGTATTCCACCACCCTGTTGTTTTCTGATCCACTCTGCCTTTTTCACGCTCTTCGAGTCTCCCACAAGCACACTTCCTACTGGTGCGCCCAAACCCTTTGAGAAACACAAGGAGACAGTATCGAAATACTGGCAGTACTCTGCAATAGAGATACCAGTGGCTGCGCTGGCGTTCCAGAGTCTAGCTCCGTCTAAATGCATTCTGATATCGTGGGCACGAGCAAACTCGGAAATACGCTTAATCTCCTCAATAGGCATGATTGTTCCTCCTAAAGTGTTTTCAAGCGAGATAAGCTTGGTAGGCGCTCCGTGAATGTCGTCGCTCAGAATAGCATAAGCCTCAACGTCCTCCAAAGTCAGGTAGACTCCGTTTTTGGGTCTAACGGGTGTAACCATGGCCTGGCTCAGTGTAGCCAGCCCACCAGCCTCAGAAGTGTATACGTGTGCTCTATAGTCGCACAAAACAGAGTGTGGAGGTTGGAATAGTCCTACTCTAATTCCAACCTGGTTAGACAAAGTTCCGGAAACCATAAAAAGGGCAGCCTCCTTTCCTGCAAGCTCGGCAACTCGCTTCTGAAACTCGTTGGTGGTCTCATCCTCGCCATAAACACTGTCTCCAAGAGTGGCCGCAGCCATGGCTCTCATCATATTGGGAGTAGGCGTAGTGAAAGTATCACCTGTATGTTAGACATGATAATAATAGAATCAAGGGAAAAAAAAAATTTCACATACTTCTGAAGTCGTTGCTGGCTCTCGACTCTTGTTCAACCATTTTTTTTTTCTGTTTTCTCTGTTGTGGCGTGTAGTAGCTAAGCAAACAAGTGTACTCTGGGTATTTCAGTAGAGAAAAATACCGAAAAGAAAGAATAGCAGAGGAAGTTTGGTATTAAAAAAAAAAAAAAAAAGAGTATTAATGTGTCACAGATCAAAACCGGAATATTTAAGTTTTTCAGACTAATATACTGCTAGCTATAGCAGTAGCATCCGGTAACAACAAAAATTGACCGGGTTTAGAGCTAAATCACTCTCTTGATCGAGTGAGCTGATGATCGTTGATAATCACGAAACGATGACTGAATCTTTGACTGAAACCTAATAAGCTTATAAATTTGAATTCATCGTCTTCATTAGCCCTGGGTGTAGTAACGTTATAGTATGGTAATTGTCAAGTTGTAACTGTTAACATTCAATGAGCAGTCATCTAAAGCTTCTCCTTAAACCCTGGGCCTCGTCCCAGCAGAACAACTCTTCTGTGAGCCCATCTTGGACCCCGCTTGGCTTACTCATATACCCCGGCATTTCGATTGCCGGTCGATATTGCTCAATCTTCGTGGAAGGTGAGTGAGGCTTCGTTTCAAGAAGCTGTGATTTGTCGAGCATTGGCTTCATGGCTGTATCTAAACGCGTCCATGGCGGTGAGGGTTGGTCAGCTCGGCAAGCGGATTTCGAGTTTTGGTTTCGAGTTACTCTGCGTCTCTCGGCTCGTCCTGGTGTATAGCTTTGGTGACCATTCTTCGCATTTAGATAGATTCAATCACTTAAGTATACATTTGTATTAGCTTCTAGTGGTGGTTAAGACTGATGCTTCAAGCTCTAGTACTAGTACCATGCAGAATCAATAGCACCCTTTCAAAGAAGTCGAGTAATTGTGCTTCCGTTGCTTTGTTCGTTTTTGATACATCTTAGCTGTCATGTAGCTCAGTATCCTAGGCTACTGTGAACCTTCGAGCTCCTGTGCTTTGGTAACCCTGTTTCTCTGTTCGCTTCTGTTCTTTAACTGCTTTCTCTTACCAGGTAACGCAGTTGCCTGCTTGTTGTCTTCAACGCGTTGAAGTAAAGGTGTGCCGAACGCGTTGATGTCCCATGCGATTGCTAGTTAGCATGCACAGAGATCAAACCATATCAACACTTACAGCCTCACTCAACGCGTCAAAACCGCCAGATTCAGAGTAAACGAAGCGTCCAGAACACCTACGATAAGCCTTAAACGCCACACAATGCAAACAGCAGGGACAGACCAAATTCAAAGCCTTCACCATGCCTTACATGTTGTGTGTGCTGTAGTTTATATATGGCCGTGGGCTCACCAGCATCGGCACATCGCGCTGTATATCATCACCACCAACTGAAAAAAACTTCTGAAAGTATAACTTATATAAAACTGTAACGTCTCGCACCAGACACTTGGGATATCACTGGTTTCTTTAACACGTACTTTTTTTTTCAAGCTGGCTGATATTTGTATTGGATGGGGTGGGGTATACTGGTAGTGTTCCTTGCCGTAATATGGCTTGCTCACCGGACCACCAATCTTTTGAAAGTCCCTCCTCAGACGCTTATCCATGTTTTGGGCATAGATTTGCCCAAGACGCCAATTGTGTGCATTGACTCTGTCACGGAGACCTCGATCACGCTGCACTGGGTTATGCCAGAGAAGACCTCAGTGGTCACCAGATACATAATAGAGGTGAATGGACGGAAAATTGGCGAAACGGACCGCAGTGAGACAAATGTAACATTGAAGGACCTGTTTCCTGACAAACACTATCAGATACGCATCTTGGCGGTGAACTCAAGCAACTATAGGTCTCAGGCTACTCCTATTCTGATACACACAAAGAAATCAGCTGACGAAGCTTTACCGACTTCTTTGAATAGCATTATTGGTCTGACAAGAAATGAAGCATCTAGTACGAATTTACGACAACGACCAAACGCAGCGCCTGTTTCTTCAAGAACCAGCAATAGCAACAACAACAACAACAACAACAATAACAATAACAACAACAACAACAATAATAATAACAATAATAACAACAAGAATAACAAGGCATACACTGTGGAGTCATTGACTCATGAAGTGGAGAACGTACAGCTTGAAATCAGCGAGTGCCTGGCTCAATATGCTGTTGCTGAGACTGAGTTCGAGGCCAACGAAGAGTTGCTTTTGGGGGAGCTTACACAGCTTCGTGACCAGAAGAGAGGGGACGACCAGCAAAAGTCACAAATCAGATCAGAGTCTAAAGCATTGGAGGATTCCAAAAGAAGTCTAGAGACCCAGAAAGCTAAAAGCGAAAAAAGGGTGAGTCTACTCCGACAAGAGATAGAAAAGAAGCAAGTCCAAAGTAAACAATGGGAAGAAGGTATCGAGAAGTACGAGAAAAACCTGATTGATGCCAACAAGGAACTAGAGTATCTCGGTAAACAGTCTATAGGAAGGGTGGAAACTCTGGAGAATGTGCTGATATCTACCAGACAGCAACAGCTCGTCGAACTTGAAGAGTCAATACGTACAAACTCACTAGCTCTCAAAAGAGCCGAGTCGCAAAAGGCTATACTGTCAGAGTACACCAGATCTTTGGAGAAAAGTATTGATCCTGTGACAGGTACAGCGGCAAAATCACAGGTACAGCTAAGTAGCACTTTTGAAGAACTGAGTGAAGAACACAAAGAGCCAATCATTAAAGAGCTTGACCTTGATGACGACTTGGAAGCAGACTGGAAGGGAATACAAAAGGATCTCGAAGTTAGATACGTCAAGGTTTATCAACAATACGAAGAGGCCATGAACGCATACAACGAAGCTGTTGCATTGAGTGCTAACCGGGCGAATGACCGCACCATGATTCCTGTAAGAAGCGCGAATCAAGTACAGCAAATGCAATACCAGCAGCAACTGCAGCAGCAGATGCTTCAACAACAGCAACAGCAGCAACAGCAGCCTGTCAATCAACAGTTCAGCCCAGTATCTACAATTGGTTCATCGCCCTCTGTGAACTCGATAACGCCCAAGAAGAAAAAGACCAGAAGCAGGAACAGAAGGAGCGGCTCTACAAATAAGGCGCCATACATCAGCGGGCCTATGATAAATATCAACTTAGCAACTTCCAGTTCCCCGTCACAACAGCAGAACCCGCAAGTGGCGCAAACTCAAGTTCACCCGCAGCAACTACCACACTTGGTGAATGTCTTACCAATGTCTGGAACATCCACCGCACAGTCCTCTCTTCACAATGCAAGCTATTTGGATGACGAGGAAGAGGATATCAGTAGCCCCTCAGTGGATATGCTTCTGCCCTCTAATTTGTTTGGAACCGACGATCTTACTGAATCTTTTGCAACACTGCTGAATGAATTTCCCAAAAACGGTCGTCGTCCCTCGGCGCAAATGCTCGCATCAGCATTCGGTGGCAATGCCACAGGTAACCGTGGAAGTGGAATTGGTGGCGGGTCGAGCTCGTTTTCAGCTACTACGCCTTCACCGCAAGGCTCTATCTCGTTGTCTTTGAACACTGACGGAGGTTTGAACTCTGGTAATGTCGTTACTGCTGACCCTATACTTTCATCAATACCGGTGTCGGAAGCTGAAGAACCCTTCCCAACCACACACAACAACTCATTACTCGATTTTGGTTTTATGAAAAAGGAGCAGAAAAATCAGGACCACAGACCAACTTCACCTTCGTCAAACATGCGAAGATTCAGCTCAATGTTCTCCTTCGGTAAGAAGACCAAGGAAGCAGCCGCCGCAGCCGCCGCAGCAAAATTGGAACAAGAAAAGGCGGCTGCGGCTGCGGCCTCGACGCCAGAATCTTCGTCGTCTAATCTTGAGGCTGCTATTGCGGAGTCTGATGAAGAAACTAATCTTGCCACGGTCGTAGCACCTACAACTTCTCGAGGCACGCCTAATCAACAACAACCATCTAGAGGGTTACCAGTTCCAATGATTGTGCCATCACTATCTAAACCTAGGACGAGCAGCTATGGGAGCTCAGGAGGATTTATCAACCCTTGGTCAGATGTTCAGTCTACTCATTCACACAATGAATCTATTTTATCCGACATGGGTATCATGCCCACATCTTCAAATGACCGCCACCATCATGGCAAATGGCTGTTCGAGGACCAAATGGCTACAGGTGAAAATAGCACAGGTAATACTGGATGGTCTCATCTTCCAGTGATCAACGTGCCAGATTCTAAAGATGCAGATAGCTCGACTGAAGCGGGTACCATGCCACCAGAAAGCCATAGCATGGGCAGCAGAAGCAGTACCAGCAGCAGATTCTCTAAAGGGTTTGCAGGTTTTTTTTCTAGCGACAAACAGCAGCAGCAGCAGCAGCAGCAGGAAAAAGAGGCCCAACAGAAAGAGGCGCTCAAAGAAAACCAGCATGATACTCATAATAACCATCATCATCAGGCTTCTACTTCGTCTACTCAAAGCAATGCGTATTCTAATCAGATTGGCAACAGTGCCGCCAATCATATTCCTAAGGACCCATCTGCTACAAAATCTCTGGCATCTCTTTTTGGTAAATCAGAAGACGAAGATACGGTCGCCGAGCCAGTACCTACTGCCTCTCCATCACATAAATTGTTGCAAAAGGGAATGCGCCAGTTTTCCAGGAAAAACCAGACAAATGGGCCAAGTGGCAGCAACAACAACAACAACAATAACAATAATAATAATGCCTCCAGCACTGTTTCTGGACCTCCAGTATTCAACAGCGGTATGAGCTATGAAACTGGCAGCCCAGTACAAAAGGACGATCAACCAAGCAGTGGCGGGGCGAAGTTTGTTCGTAAACTGAGTTTATTCAGTAAAAAGGACCGCACAGGAGAATCCTTACTTGATAATTTGGAAGATACAATAGACGAGGAGGTTGATGAGACGTAATGTGGGATATATACGTATAAATTAAATTTTATATATTCATTTTTATTGTCTAATCAAAGGTAGTTTTCTTACCTGCAGAGGGTAAGATACCCACTGAAGCTCTTTGAACTTTTGCAAGTGCCATACCTCCAGTAACAAACTGCTTTTTCTGTGGTCGTTCTGATGAAAAGGACTTCTTCGGGGCAGCAGCAGCAGCAGTAGGCCGAGGAGCCTCTTCAGCGATGTCCGCTACCACATGTGCTTCGACTGGTGCATTATAGTCTTTGGTACTAGTTCTTGTATAATTCTCATTGTTACCTCCAAATGCACCTTCTGTCCGTGGTCTCTTTTGATGCTTAGTTCTTTTACTTCTATCCTCGCCATACTCCATTCTTAGTAGCCTACCGTCAAATCTTTTACACCTTTTATCAGCCAAAGCTTTTGTGACAGCCTCGACTTCTCTGAAATCAAGGAATGCAAAACCTTTACAACTTCCTGAATCTTCGAAAGTAGCCATTCGGATCCGTGAGATATCCCCACAATGCTGAAAATGTTGCTCAAGTTTCTCGTCTGTGGCATCAAAGGGTAAATTTCCTACAAACAGGATTCGGGTGGGTTCCTTCTCAACCACTGTCTTCTCGGGACGGCCGTCAAACGAAGTAGCGTCCTTGATAAGTAAATTCCTATCGGCCAAGTTACTTTCTGATAAGCCAATGCAAGCATCTGCGTGTTCCCGGGTGTCGAAATCAACGTATGCGAAACCTTTCTTCTTGGGCATGTGGACTCTGGTGATAAAAGAATCCTCCAAACCAGCTTTGATTCTGATAAACTTTCTTAGTTCCTCCTTGGTAGTTTCAAATGAGAGATTACCTATCCAAACAGCAAACTCGCTTCGTTTCTTATTACTGTCGTCGTCTTGGTTAGGCTTAGTGAGGTCTCGTTTCTCTTCGTTAATTTTGCCCTTCTTGAGTAAACGTTTTTGTTTTTTGGATAGCGGCTCAGGTTTTTCTAAATCAATTTCAAGCTCCTCAGCAGTCCTCTTTTTGTCTTTTTTATCTTTTTTGTCCTTCTTATCCTTTGATTTCTTTCCCTCTTTTGCACTGCTAGCCCCATCAGCGACCCTTTCAACATCTGAATCACTATCATTTGATTCCTCCACAGCTTCAGCGTTTTCTACTTCATCTTCCTTCTTGGCTTTCTGCTCCTTCTTGTCCTTCTTATCCTTCTTATCCTTTTTTTCCTTCTTCTCTTTTATCTTATCTGAGCCCATATTGATACTCTTTATGACCCGTATTCAGCCTATATATATCTCCGTTCTGGTTCTAAAAAAATGAAATAAAAAAATAAAAAAAAATAAAAAAAAATAATTTTTCAGTAGATCGTCGCTGTAATTAATAAATCACGTGGAATACTCAGCTAGCTCTTAGCCGGCACTGTTTACAGGCGCCTTGAATTTCTAAGCTATCAAATGTTTAAATAAGAACATTTACTACATATACAAAGCTGTATCCTATGAAACTTCACGTTGGACAAACTTTGCGATTGTCTGGAGCTGGATATTCGACGTACCTTCGTAGATGGACCCAATCTTGGCGTCTCTGTAGAATTTTTCCAAAATCTCATCTCGAGTAAATCCAACTCCTCCCATCCAGTCCACAGCAGCAGAGGACACACTTTGAGCAACCTGGCTAGCGTAAAGTTTAGCCATAGCTGCTTCTTTTACAAAAGGTTGGCCTGCTTCTTTCAGACGAGCAGCATTGTAAAGTAATAATCTTGCAGCCTCAATTTCTGTAGCTGCTTGAGCAATCTGGAACTGCATGCCCTGGAACTCGCCAATATATTTGCCAAACTGTTTCCTGTCGTTAAATGCATAGCCTGTAGCTTTTCTGAAAGCACCCTGAGCAAGTCCCAACATTTGTGCGCCGATTCCAATTCTTCCCTCGTTGAGGCACTCAATAGCAATTTTGTAACCTTTGCCGACTTCGCCCAAGACGTTCTCCTTGGGTACTACCACATCGTCCAAGTTTATGACACATGTAGAAGACGCTCTTATTCCTAATTTTTTCTCCTTTTTTGCAATTTGTACTCCCCACTCCTTTTCTACCAAGAAACAAGTGATACCTTTATATCCCAAATCAGGGTTGACATTAGCAAAAATCAGGAAAATCTCTGCTTCTGACGAATTGGTGATCCACATTTTAGACCCATTCAAGACATAGTGGTCGCCTTTATCCTCAGCTTTGGTCTTCAGAGCAAATGCATCCGACCCAGAAGAAGGCTCAGAAAGTGCAAATGAGCCTACTTTATCGGTAGCCAGCTGGGGTAAGTACTTCTTTTTCAGCGCCTCCGAGCCATATGTTCTAACGCATGTGTTTACCAAAGTATTATGAACATCATTCAGTACACTAACTGAAGGGTCAGCTTTGGCGAGCTCCTCCACCACAAGAATAGCTGAGGTGAAAGAAGCTCCAGCGCCTCCGAACTCCTCCGGGGTTTCTATAGCCATCAGCCCATTATCAAACATAGCTCTGATCAATCCCTTATCCATGCTCTCATTTTCATCCATTTCTCGCGCCAGAGGTGCAACCACGTCCTGTGCAAATTGCGACACAGATTCTCTGAACAAGTTCTCCTCCTCGGTGAACACGTTCAGAGACTGAGGAACGGCTCTAGTCACTGCCGAAACAGAAAACGGTCGTTTAGCAGAACCAGCAATAACGCTAGGTATTCTTTTTTGTCTAACCAGCGCTCTCAACATGTTTGATCCAGGAAACTTGTATACCAGAGTCAAAAATAAGTACAAGACAAACTAGTAAATTCAGGTATAGAAGGGGTATATATATATATATGTGAGTCTCCTCCCCGCAGTCGATTTTCCGGGGTAGGGCTCGGGGTTAGGGCCCTCTCCATACATATATGCGCGCAAAAAATTACGTAAGCATTTGTGTTGTATCACGATACCTCGGCGTCGGTTCGGTTTCCCTTGGGCCAGTCTTATAAATTCAGCAAATTTGTTCGGGTCGCGGAAAGATGAAAGATATCAAGCTAAATATGATAAAATAATTCATGATAGTGATATATATATATATATAGATAGATATATATAAGGATGGTCGTTAAATGGTTCAGAAATAGATAAAAATAGCAGTGAGGAAGTGTGAGAGTGTATAGAAACATAGCAAGAGGACATGAAAGGAAAAAAAACGTTATGTAGCTCTGACTGCTGCTGGTTCAGGAGCTCTTATGCCGAAAATGTTCTCAATAGTCTGAGAGCCATTAGCTCTACGAGAAGAAGTGGTGATGACAGTGACACGTCTATTGGGTGCAATGTTTCTTGTGCGACGATAAGTTCGTCTCATGTCGCGACGATGCTCAGCATCGGTCGACTCTGGTTCCTTTGCATCTTCTGGCTTGGGAATGTAGTAGTCGCGCTTGCACAGAGGGCAGTAAGCACGACGAGAAGTTAACCATGGATCGATGCACTCTGCGTGGAAGATGTGACCGCATTTCAACTTTCTGACTGGCTGGCTGTCTTCCATGAGGTCCAAGCAAATAATGCAGGTATCTTCACCAACATCATCGGCATTTTCGGGTGTGGCTAGCTCCTCTTCTTCTTCCTCTTCCAAGTGGTCTAATTCGACACCATCTAGTTCGTAAAACTCATCCTCTCCGTCACTTTCATGATGCGATCTCCGAGTTGGGTACTGGGCCTCTACTGCACCCGAAACCTGGTACACATCAGCAGAAGAGACGTCCTTTGCAACAGCCGACTTATCCAGAGCTTTCACAGGAGATTCTGAGACAGTTGGAGATTTATCATGATGCTCAGCGCCGGCGATGCTGTCTTTAGTCGCCTCTTCAGGGATGCTCTTACTCGTAACCAACTCTGTGGCTTTCGACGAGACGGGAGTCTCTACTGAGACCTCGGTTATTCCCTCGTTAGCTTCGAATTTCTTGCTATCATTGTCATTGCCGCCTGGAGCTTCACCTCTCATCTGCTCACTAGACACTGTTTCGTCATGCAGTAACTCATGCTTGGCCTCTTTATATGTGAGTATGGGGAATTGCTCATCCACCTCCGCTTGTGCCATCAACCTAGGCTTTGGCTTCTTCCGCCTTGTAGTCGGAACATGCTGGACAGTTGGCTGGAACAGCTCTGGGTGTCTACGCCGTCGGTAAACGTATCGGATGACCATAAAAGCAAATAAGTTCAGAAATACTATGCCCACCCCGATAGCCACAAAAAACAGCGTGGACGTCGTTCCTTTCATGGAACTATCCCCATCACTCGGGTTTGTGCTGCTCATTTGTGAAGAATTAGCGGAGAGAAAGAAAAAAAAAAAAAAGAAGAGGCTGCAAAAACGGGCCTGAGATATAGCTTAAAGCCGACTTCTGAGATATCAAATGATGAAGTGCCGCAATTGTCAAATCCGTTTATCTCGAAATGGTTAAAACTCGAGGAAGTGTAGAACCAGTGTTTGAAAAACAGCAGAATGACAGCGCAGTGTGTTTAGCTTAAGTAAAGCTCAAAAATGGCTGTAGAAAGGTCCTGAAACAAAGCTTCTTTATCCTGCAGAAACTCTTCCAAATATGAAATGGAGCAACAAGAGAGAACACAAACACACACTCAAAAAGAAAAAAATGACAAAGGGTAGCCCACCGAAGGAATCCCTGAAAGTATGCTCTTTGAACTTGAAGAGCTCACGTTTATGAAAAAAAGCTAGAGGATTAAGTCCAGAAAACTCCACAGAAATTTCCAGTTGACTTTTAGAGGTTTATATCTAAAATTTTGACTTTGGACTCCAGATTTCGAAACGTTTCAGTAATTTGTAATAGTTTTAGCTCTGATGGGCTCTCTCGATCGATAACAACTCGATACCTCTTTATAATAAAATCCGGTCGGAGAAGAAGCCAACCGCAGCACTTGCGGACATCTGCTCCTCCTGGATCTGAAAGGTCAAGCGACTTGAAGGCACCCAAGCGCGATGTCGGGATACCGTGATTACAGTGAGTCAGAAAGTGCATGCCCACATTTCATTCTGCTCGAGTGAGCTTTGGTTGATCTAAGATAGTGCTTATGTAATCTGAAGGCTTGTGTCACTTGCTCTCTTTGAGGGGCCGTCACGCACTCTTTAAAGGAGGCTGAGAGGCTAATCCAATGGGCATCCTAAACTGATGGTCAACGGTAACCGGACCTGCAACGCACACTATATTCATTGTCTCCCGAGGACTCGTATTTATTCTTCTGCGGATCTCTGATCTAGCTAAGTCTCCGGACGTTATGTCAGGTCTGGACCACGAGGATGAGAAGGAGTTCCAGGAAAGACGACGAAAGCGGCTGAAGCTTTTAGAGAAAGCACCGTTGCAACACAGCGAAGAGGATCCGAAGCCTGATATCGGCGTTGCTGCTAGACCACCGACTCAGACCGTTATATCACCTGCTGCTGACAGTAATGACGACGATACAGAGTCTGAGGCTGAGGATATGTTCTCATTGGACGTTGTGTCTGAAAAGCTAGAGCCTAACGGCCAGAAGCTAGATCAAGACTTGCTGGATAATTGGGATGACATTGAGGGATATTATAGAACGATACCTGGAGAAATTATGAATGGCAGGTACCTTGTGAACTCGCTACTGGGTAAAGGTATGTTTGCTACTGTCATTAGAGCTACGGACCAGGGAGGAGTTCAATATGGAAAGGAAGACAGGCAACAGATTCAAAAAGAAGAAGCAAAATCAGAAAAGGGCTATAAAGAAGAAACAGTAGCTATTAAGATCATTCGAAATAATGAGACCATGAGAAAAGCTGGCTACAAAGAGCTGCATTTCTTGAAACTAGTAAATCAGCATAGAAAAAGTAGCAGCGGTACTAGGATGGACAGAGTCATTACACTTTTGGATACATTTGAGCATAAAGATCATCTGTGTATGGTATTTGAGAACATGAGCCTGAACCTGAGATCAGTTCTGAACAAATTCGGTCGAAACATTGGGCTGAACATCAATGCTTTGAAAAGCTACACATTACAGCTGTTAAAAGGTCTTGAGCTGCTTAAAGATTGCGGTATCATTCATGCCGATTTGAAACCTGACAATATTCTTGCTAGTGAATCGCATGCTCAGTTGGTGATTGCCGACTTGGGGTCTGCTACCACTCTTGAAGAGCGCGAAACTTCACCATACCTGGTGTCGAGATTTTACCGCGCCCCGGAGCTGATTTTAGGAATACCTTACGACTACAGCATTGATATGTGGTCACTGGGCTGTACTCTTTACGAGCTTTACACTGGAAAGATTTTGTTTCCAGGAAAATCAAACAATCACATGTTGAAGCTATTCATGGAGACTAAGGGTAAAATAAGCCATAAACTACTAAGAAGAGCCGAATTTGCCAGTGACCATTTCAACAGTGACCTGGTGTTTATCAGCACTGACTATGACAAAGTTATTGGCAAGGATATCCAAGTACCAGTGCCTACATTTACAGTAAGCACTATAAAACAAAAACTTCAAGGCATGGAAACCGGGCATGAAAATACCAAACTCTTGGAATCTTTCATTGACCTTTTGGACAAAATGCTTTTAATCAATCCGGAAAAAAGAATCAAACCTTTCGCTGCTTTGAAACATCCGTTCGTAACTCAGTAATGGTATGCACTCACATTGAGTGCTTGTAAATATTTATTTGATGCGTGTATATATATACATAAAAGGTTGTCCTTCATATTCTTCTATCCTTTTCAAATTTTGAACCTGGCTCCCTGCTCAACATGGTAAGGTGACCATATCCCTCTGACTGAAGGCCGGAAACTTGTAACAGCACCCGGATATTTAGCTTGTGGCTTACCGCTACTTTGAGCAAGGTAATTTATTTTCTCCCTGATATGACTGGGTGTGAAATTTCGAACGCAAATAACTTTCTCGTGGCCTTCACCGTATTCGCCCTTGAGTATAGGATGCCCATATCGTTTAACCACTTGAAACTCAATCTTTGGGTATTTTAACAATACTGAGCGTAACTCTTGTGAGATTAACTGGCGCATACCATCTGAACTTCCACCCCAGTTGCAGTATCGTAGTGTGATTTTCTTGCATGGAAGCACAAAGCTTCCCAGCCCATTCAAAAACCGTGGCTTAATCTCTGGTCTGATTTTAATAGGCATTTGTGGTGATAAATGGAGCTAAACGTTTTGAAAAAGTGAAAATTTCAGAAGTACTGATCTTGAAGGTTTTTGTGATCTAGTCGCAGGTAATCGAATTATTGTTAGGCTTAGTTGGCCGGAGTAACTTAGATTTCCACATCATGATGCACTGAAAAACGCATGCAAGTTGCTCCTTAGATAAATTTAGCCAAAATCAATCTCCATTGATACGTGCTTACTAACTAGTTTGAGCTCTTGGGTATACTGCTTTGTCTTGGATTTACAAATGCTAGCAAACTTGATTTGATAGCCATCACTTGCAAGTTTGGGTGAGCTTCTGCGTAGGAGACATATATACATGTTTTTTTGTATCAGGGCTTAAATCAGTAAAAGTAGTAAAAAAATGAATCTTGCTATGCTATGCTACGACCCCTCGTGTGTTTAGAGGATCCCAGATATAAGAGTCTTTATAGAAGTCGTGCTCCTCGAAATGGTTACTGTGTCTAAGTTCTTGTTTGTCGGGGCGAGATTGGTTTTTCCATTTATACCAATCATTTTTGACTCCATCTATAGTCCAGTAGTACCCTTTTACTTTGACATAGTACCACAGCCATGGAAAAAAGCCCCTTCTCTTCTTGGGCTTGCGCCCTTTCCGCTTGGACAAGAGGGGATCATAACTTTCGCCCTTCTGAATCTCAGATATATTCACCCATTCTTCAGGTGAGTATAACTTTGGCACAGCCGGCCAGGAGGTCAAGCACGTATTGCTTGACTGCGTACTATTGGAGCTGACTGGCTTCAGAATGGATTTCCTTTCAGGCTCTTCTAGTCTACTGTAGTCTGCACCGCTTGGCGTACTGGACTTGAAAGGATCCTTACCAGCACGTACCTCTTGCCTAGCGGAAGTACCAGGTTCCCGAGTCTCAATCTCGCCTTCGCAGCTTGATTCCCCAGACGCTGACGAATTTCTGTCACGGTCTCGAGATATATAGTCCAAAGTACCTGGCGTGACAGCAGCGGCGGGCTCTGGTTCACACAAAGAGCTGAGTCTTGTTGTACTGCGCTTTTGAGCATTGCTGCTCTCAGCATGACGACTCTTTCTCTCCTCCCTGCCTCTCTTTTCATAGCTCTCATCACTGCCCTTGCCAGAACCTTCTTCGTAGACCTTTTCAGGCTCTCTGCTGGGGCATTCGTATTCAGGTATATAGCAAGAGCCGAGCCTTGTTATATCGCGGTGTTGAGCTTTGCTATTCTCAACCTCATGCCTCTTTTTCTCCTCCTTAGTTCTTTCTTTGTAGCTCTTCTCATAGCGGTGTTGAGCTTTGCTAATCTCATCATAACGCCTCCTTCTCTCCTCTCTAACTTTTTTTTTGTAATTCTCTTGATAGCCCTCCTTAGAAACTTCTTCATCCTTCCTATTCTTATCGCAATCGGTGTAAGGCCCATAACGCGAGCTCAATCTAGTTATACTGCGGTGCTGACATTTGCTATTCTCAATGTAACGACTCTCCGTCCTCTTTATCTCTCTCTCTTCGAAACTTCCATCGCAACCCTCTTTAGAGTCTCTGTTATACTCTTCATCCCCCGAATAGCTGTGGCGGCCGGTGTTAGGCCTATAATGTGAGCTGAGCCTAGTCATATTGCGGTGTTGAAATCTACTATTCTCAACAAGACAGTCCTTTCTTTCCTCCCAGTCTCTCTCATCAAAGCTGTCATCAATGCTTACATCACTGCTTTTATCGCAGCTTTCATTAAAGTCATCCTCATGAACTTCCTCATTTTCAACAACACTGTCGTTATCAGTACCTTCACTACAAGAATCGTGATCAGATTTTGCAGGAACCAGAAATGCGTGGTAATCCTCAAAAGGCCTGACAGTTCTCCCGGAATCAGACTTGCTAAAGCAGCAATGTCTCAGTACTGTTTCAAAAGTGTGTACAGATTCAACAATACTAGAGTAAGACTCCTCATCTGGCCATAACTCGTCTCCATCTTTTCCACCACAAGGGAACTCAATCGCACACATAATCATTGGATCAGGTTTTCTAGCATGCTCAAGGTGTCTGATTACAGTACACCAAGTTAAAGAGTCGGACTCAGTAAGAGCAGACTCCACCACACCGTTTGGTTGCTCAGGTACATCATGAGGCTCAGAATATAGGATTAAGTTTGAGCTGACTTCCTTTCCAAACTTTTCAACACAGTACTCTCTGTATTCTTCATCAAAGTCTTCACCGTTGTCATCGAAGCCCTTAACATAGTACTCTTCGGAGTCTACCTCATACTCTCTAACAAAGCCCTCTCTGTCCTCCATATGGTCATCAAGGTGGTAATTAGCTGGATCTACGTATTCCTTCGCATAATCCTCCGCGTGAAAGTCGGCGTAATGAGTTCTAGGAGTATTTGAAAGCACTGCTCCCTGAGAGTAGATGGACCCGGAATAACATGGGTCGTATTGCTCCTTTTCAGGCCACAGAGCGACATGTGCGGGTCGAGGTTCAACAGAACTTGAGCTGGATTTATTTTTGTTTTGAATCCTGGATTCCTCAGCATAAAGTCTCTCTTCAACCATTTCCTCAGATTCCTCTTCAGAATCCTCCTTAGATTTCTCCTCCGATTCTTCTCTCTCCTCTCCACAGCCCTTATTGTAGCCCTCCACGTAGTCAGCTCCATCCTCTTCATCTTCTTCATGGCTCTCTGCATGTACCACATCGAGGTCTATCTCCTTCGATCCACCTTCAGCATGCTCCACCTTGGAAGCTTCCTCTGCATGAGGAGCCTCTTCTTTGATACTCTCTTTCACCTCTGTGTCAAGATCAGTGTTTTCAGAGTCACCGTACAGAATGGAATGAAGATCCTGCATAATGGCGGTAAGACACCCAAGCTCCTGGGCTTTCCAGTCAATCTCTTTTCTGCAGCTAACAGCAATGACACCGGCTGGTTTTGCAAAAATAGTACGATAGAATGTTTCGACACCGATAATTTCCTGCAAAAGTCTTTCAGACTCGTAACTGTCGGACACCATGTATGAGTTTGCAAGTTTCTTGACAGCAAGTTTGAAGGAATCAAAAGCAAGCATCTGCTTGAATGTATTGGCACCACCATGCGAATACAAGCAAATCAGAGCCATAATAAAAGGTAGCATATCAAAGAAAAAGTTAGAGAACTTAGCTTCAGGAAGCTCGACCTCAAAGTTATCAGTGTTTTCAAGTTCAGCGGAGTCAAAAAGAGTGGAGGTAGCAAATACTGTAGGTTCAGCGACGTCAAAGAAAGTGTTATCAGTAGGCACAATAGCGTAGTCATAGGTTACACAGCCCTTAGTGCGCATAAGGTGGGTTAAGGGACAGAGTTGAATGATTGTGAGAATCGGCTTGCAGTGATACTCAGAGGTGAAAGGTACCTCATATTCTCTGGTATGCTTCTTGTCATTCCTGATATGTTTTTTCTTTTCAAGTTTCTTGGAAACGGTGGAAACAAAGTTGCGAAACCCCATTTCAACAATTTGAAGGAAAAGAAGATAGTGAAATAGAACAAGTAATAGCTTTGAAGCGTTTAGAAACGATGTTAAGCAAGTAGTAAAAGCGGTTAACGGAAAAAAAACAAGCGGTCAAGTAAAGAAAAAGGGAAAAAGGAACAAAAGAAAAAAGGATTCCACAGGAATATGCTTTTTTTGTTACCTCTAGGACGCTTTCCTAATTATGGCGCAAAACAAGCGGTGGAGGAGCATAATGTTCTAAGGTAGAAATCAAAATCTGCGCAATATTGTTTGCCAGGTATATAGTAAGAGTAGGTATAGCTGCATGGTTTGATAGTAAACTACATACAATAGCCAAAGACAAGCACCGCATAACCAATATCTTTGTAAACAACGTGGCAAATACCTTTATAAACAAAATAAGTGATTTACGAATGTGTAGAGCTTATAAGCAATAGCTAGGCCTGGTGAAGTGTATAGAAGTCACTTCCAACCTCCGATCTGGAGTAGCAAAAGCTGTTCACGTGATTAAATTATCACAAACAGCCTTATTCACATATCTGAATTTTATAACTAAGAATATTGCATGAGTTGCGTTTGCCCCGTATATAGCGTGCTGTGGATATATTTTGATATATCAAGTTGTGCTTCTCGCTGTATTGAGCATACAAGCTACAAAAACTCAAGATGCTAAATGTCTGTAAGTTTCAGCAAAGAAGCTTTATGCTGAGTCGAAACTTTGGGTGTTCGGCGAGAGTCCTTGCCAGCAAGAGATCCAGTGAGAGAATACAAGCCTTGAAAGATGAACTAGCAAGACAGAATAATCAAAGCAGAGCAGGAAGAGAAGCGAGGGCACAAGTCAGTTCAAATGCTTTGGCTGATTTTGATATATTTGGCCAGGATGTGGCAAAGTCTCCCAACTCTGTCAAGGCAATCACCGATAATGCATTTGTACTAGTATCTGGAGCAGTATTACGAACACTAAATCCAGAGAAACCAAAAGCACTAGTACTATTGGGTGCAGAAAGCTTTGCATTGGATCTTACTGGGGCCATATCAGGAACCGAAGAAGGAATAGTAGAGATTGATCAAGCCGCTTTATCATTCTTTGACATCTTGACACCGGTGCCTGACGTCCTAGTGGTAGGACTGGGCAAAAAGTCACGAATGCTGGGCTCCAAAACTTCTACTTTTTTGAGATCATTTGGAATGCAACTGGATGTTGCCAATAGTGTAAGACAGAGCGCTGTTAATCTTTTTATTCTTTTAACTTATACTAACATCGTAGGTGTACGGAGCCAGCAACTTCGACATCATGAACGCCGAACGGCCACAGCATATAGCTGCTTTGTTGCTACCGCCAAATGTTTGACTAATAAGAGAAATTCAAGGACTGAACTTGGCTTTTGGCCCAAGATTGTTCACTAACTAATTGTACATATTTGCATGAAACGCTTTTCAGCTGTTTCCCCTTCTTTTCTCAGACCTGAGCTTTGTATTAATACACATGGCTTGAGTTTAAATGGCAGCATTTATTTCCAAAGGCCTTAGGTTCGAGAAACTCAGTGAACTTTCTTGCTGGAAACGTACTTTCGCTCTCTCTTCAATGACAAACCTAGAGACTGAATAATCAAAAGTTTGAACTGACTTCAGTCTCACTTTTTTTTGACCCGTGGCATAGTATAACCACTACTGAGACGCTATTCTTGACTGTCTTTGCTTGTGCTTACATGTATTAAATTTAGACGTTATATGACATATTGAATGCCTGTAATCTCACGGTTACATAATCTCAGCACTGACAATCGCTCACAGATTTCATGTCGACATCAAAATTGTGAAACGCATCTCGATGCTTCATGTACAGGACTACACATAGCAGTAGCAATTGCATTTCATCAACATGGTAAGTAAAATCAATTCGAATAGATTGGATAACGTGCTAACTCATACTCTTAAGACGGATGTATCAAAAATGCCGGCCCATGTGGCGTCGCTGTTCGAGCCACGACCGACGCTCAAGTATTGGCAACCTTTGGACCTACCCATGGCACAACGAGCTACTGCTAAGATTGAAGGAACAGCAGGCTTCCTCCAGCATATACAAAAAAATCCTGCAAAGTACACTGATGAAAACTACGAAAGGACCGAGAGCTGGCTTGATGTTGCCAAGCGGGAGAAAAATGCAAAGAAGGAAAAATTTCAGAAAAAGCTAGAGGAGGATGCTGCGAAGTGGGATCCCAACCATGATCCTTATATTAGAGGTGATCCTTTCAAAACTTTGTTCCTGGCAAGATTGAACTACGATATAACAGAGCAAGATCTGGACAAGGAGTACTCCAAGTTCGGGCCAATTGAAAGAATCAGAGTTGTGCATGACAAGGAATCAGGCAAGTCTCGCGGATACGCATTCATTGTATTCGAGCATGAGCGAGATATGACATCAGCACTGGGAGCCACAAATAATACAGTGATACACGGTAGAAAAGTTCTAGCCGATGTGGAGCGGGGGAGAACAGTAAAATCATGGAAGCCCAGAAAACTAGGGTCAGGCAAGGGAGGACGTCATTATACCAAGGCAGATTTGCTAAGATCTAGGAAACAGCAACAGCAAAGCCATTCTCGGTCGAGGAGGTTTGATGGGAGAGAAGATAAAGGGTCGTATAGGCAAGATTTCAGGGGACCTTCTTCAAGAAGGAATGACTACAGAAGAGATGACTACAGGAGAGATGACCACAGGAGAGATGACCACAGGCGAGAGGACTACAGAAGAGATGACCATAGAAGGTCAGAATCTCGACGAGATGATCAATATGAAGATTCTCGGAGAGACAGTTACTCTAAACGACCTGAAGGTAGATACGGAGGATACAGAGATGATACGAGGTTTAAAGAAGATTCAAGGAGAGACTACCGCGAAGTTAATGATACCCGGGATACTCAAAGAGAAGAGCAAAGGCCAGTGTCAGATAGGGATAGGGAACGTGCTCGTAGGGATAAAGAGAGAGAAGCGTTGCAAGAAAGACGCAGGGACAGAGATTCTGTCCCCTTTGTTTCCTCGAGAGAGCGACAACCTGCACCAATTTCATTAGCGGCAGCACCGTCAGTACCGTACAAACAAAGAGCACCAGAAAACGAAAATAGCCAACTTAAAGAAGAGGCGAGGCAGCCACCGCAACGAGCACAAAACATCCGTGATCCTAAAGATCCAAGAAACTCCGGTAGCCGTGACCCAAGGTTGCCAGCTCCTTATCACATGCCTGACACCAACTTGATGTACTAACTGATGGTGAGAAAAGAGGAGTAAAAAGCAAACTCTAGTTGTCTATTAGATGCTACAATCTTTTACCTACAGGTTTATATGTATATACATTGTGATTGTGCATGAATATTAATAATTTCAGATGCATTAGTTCCATGAATCAAAATTTTGTTCTCCAACTCCGACCGCCATAAATCATGCGTACAGCTAGAAAGCTAAGTGTACCAGCAAAGTAGCAACCACCACTAAAACCCATTAACCCAGTATAGCTGCCGTTCTGGGAGTCTGCTATCGCTCCTGCAATGGGCAACCCCGTCAAAGCACCGAAGCTACAAAAGAAGTAGCAGGTGCCATAGCGTTTTCCATAGTCCTTTGTTTCGCAGATTTGAGAAATGCATACTGGCGTGAGACTTATACCGCTACCACTCGCGACCCCAAACAGCACCGCAAATGCAATTATAGCATGTATGTTGGCACCGGATGGAATCCACAGAGCTATGCAAAGTACCCCACAACAGATGGTCATAATTATCATCACATTATATCGTCCAAATCTGTCGGCAAAGTAGCCTGGAGCAGCTCTACCAAACACTGACCCAGCATTGAGATATGCGACCAGCATGTATGAGACGTCCTCTCCAATGTTTTTCGACAAAGCGTATGAAGTAATGTAGTTTATTGGAACAAAAAGCGCCCATTCAATCATGAATACTGCTACCACAGTTATGGTAAACTTGGGTTCCTTTAGTGCTCTAAAGTCAACAGCACCCCCTGCCACTTTGTTCAATGGTAGTCTAGTCCGAATGACTGCCACAGAAAATAAACACAGGCCCAAAACTATGAAAGCCACTACTCTCACAGCCCATCCGTATCCTATAGATGGTATCAGGTACCTCAAAACAAGGGGAAAGATTACACCACCGAGGGCACCTCCTGCCGCGGCAATTCCAGTAGCCAACCCTCGTCTGACATAGAACCAGTGCCCAATGACGGCTATACATGGGGTAAAAACAAGTGTGCCAGAAATCCCGCCCAGAATCGAGAACCCCAGAATAAACTGGTAGTATTCTTTGCAAACGCTGAGTATAAATACACTGGCAATGCTTCCAATGTAACCAGGAAGCATGATATACTTTATACCATATGCGTCAAACACAGGGCCTACCTGAACCCCACCGAAGAAAAACAAGGCCAGATATATGCTGAAAATCCAGCTAATTTGACTTTCGTTCATGTGGCTTAGTTGGTTTGTAGATATATATCCCTGAATAAACCCAGTTGCGTTGACCACTCCGAATGTTGCCATCATGGCTGTCGAAGACCCAGCTACCACGAGCCACGCTCGCCATCCGCCCTCCGGAAAGTAAGCGTCCTTGTCGCTAAGCTCCTTGTTTTCTGTTTGAGTCTGATGCACATGGCTATCTTGGGGTATCTCAGTATCTGTTTGAGTCTGTTGCAGATGTCTATCTTGGGGTATCTGAGCATCAGTTATTGACTCAGGCATTGCCTTTAGAGTCGGGTATCAAAAAAAAATTTTTTTTTTCTATGCTATTTCAGCGGCTTGTTTCAAAGCAAGCTCAAATGTCGCACAAGTCCCGCAGAGACAACGCAGTTATTTCATTTATGAACCAAACTATACCCAAAATCAGTTATCAAACTACTTCAATAAAAAAGTAAGGCGTGCAACGATTTTAAGCTCTTGAGGAAGGCAGATAGTATAGTTTAAAGAAAAAATCTCAAGTTAAACCGGTTCTCGACGTAAGTCGTGAAGTCCAAAATAAAATAGGCAAAATGCATGACAGCTGATCTCAAGACCGGTCGAGAACCTGAACTGCTCAAATCTTCATATCCAGCTCCAAATTTCTTTCTACTCCATACTTTAATATTTTTTTATTAGAGGCATGAATATTAAGCAATGCTATAGAGGATAGTTTTCTGTATTGAAATTATTTACCAAAAAAAAGTCTTTGTCTAGCATGTTTTTTTTTCTTTCTTTGCTTCACTGCTCCTAATTCCAGGAGTAGTTCTCGGAAGGAATTCTGCCTCTGACGACAGGAATCTCGGACCCAGGGACGTAAATGTCTTCGAAGAGAATCTTGGCAGTGGCTTCAGGAGGAGGAGCAGCTTCAGCGGTGGCAACTTCCTCGTCAACGAAAGCACGAGCCTCCTTATCAATGGCCTTAATTTCCTTCTCAGTGGCAACACCATGATCAATAAGTTTCTGCTTAAGACCAGTGATGGGATCATTGTGAGAACGCATGTTCTGGATCTCGTCACGAGTTCTGTAAGTGGTACCGGGATCAGACATTGAGTGACCACCGTATCTGTAAGTCTCATACTCAAGAACCAATGGACCCTTACCGGAAGCAGTCCAGTCCTTAGCGTATTTGGAACCAACGTGACAAGACAAAACGTCCATACCGTTGATCTTCAAACCAGGAATGTACTGTCCTCGCTTGTAGTACTCGGTAAGAGCAGATGATCTAGAAGCGGCAGTACCCATACCGTACTTGTTGTTCTCGCAGGTAAAGATGCAAGGGATGTTCCACAGCTTGGCCATGTTGTAAGCCTCAAAGATCTGACCCTGGTTGGAAGCACCATCACCATAAAGGGCAAAAGTTGCACAATTCTCGTTTCTGTACTTGTGAGCAAAAGCAAGACCGAGACCCACAGGGACTTGAGCTCCAACAATACCGTTACCACCAAAGAAGTTCTTCGCAAACATGTGCATTGAGCCACCCTTTCCGAAAGAAACACCAGTTCGTCGTCCTAAAAGCTCAGCAATGATAGCATGCACGCTGGAACCTCTAGTGTAAGCGAAACCATGACATCTGTAAGCAGTGATAATGGTGTCCTCCTTTGTGATGGCACTTTCAATACCGACAGCAACAGCCTCCTGACCAATAGACAAATGACAGAAACCTCTAATCTTCTTGGCCTTGTAAAGAGCATCTGCAGCTGTCTCCAGTCTTCGAATCACAACCATATCTCTGTAGAACTTGAGCAGTTCATCTTTGGTAAAAGTAACTTCCAAGTTGGGGCTCTCCTCCAACATGTAGGTCTTGAAGCTTTCTTCAGGCAAATTGAAGGTGAACTATACGAATTAGATACATCCTTGATAAAAAATAAAGGAAGAAAAATCAAGCAAGCTTACAGTTTCGGAACCACTTGACATGGCTCTAACGCTGGTCTTAGCAGCAGCAGCCAATGAGGCCACAGCGCGTCCAGGTGTTCTAGAGACTCTAGATAGCATTATGATAGCAGATTCTTTTCTTCTTTCCAGCCAATCAAGAGACGCAAAAACTACAGAGCAGACCAAATTTACCAGAATATACTCTACTCAGCACTATGCGTTGAATAAGCAAAACTGATTTGAAAAAAAAATTGGTTGTCTTCAGCTAAGAAAAAAAAGAGCTTTTTAATGAAAAGGGAAGAAAGGAAGATTAGAAGCACTAGTGAAAAAAAGAAGTAAAATCAACCAACGGAAAAACTCGTTCTCGAGGAGGGGGTTTAATTTTTTTTTGGGCTTTTTTTTTCGATTCGGTCTCTTTGGGGTGTCAGAGAGAAGCGGGGGAAGAAACGCTTTATATAATTCTCTCCCAACAGACCCAATTCTTGTCAAATCTGACACAAAGTTGTGTTGTTCAAAATGAGTTCAAAGTAGGCAGAAACTGCCAGACTGTGGCTATAAAAGTTCTGACTAGTGCTTGTCTCTTGGTTTCATGGTCATTTAAGAGAAATCTTGACTCTGGGTTCGGTGGATTTCCGGTTGACAGATCTCTTACTGTTACGTAAACTTTTTTTTCATTATTTTCATTTTATCACTTCACCATAATCACAGGCTTTATAACGCGGGTCATGGACTGAACTGCCGTCAGCGAAACACCACTGAACGCAAAGTGATTTGCTCTCTTGAGTTGCAGCGTCTTACAATTGGGGGCAATGACTGGAACTGGGCTGCCTTTGTATCTTGCGGAGTTGAATGAATGCCAATATGCAGCGGCTACTGCTCCATTAGATAGAGAGCTTCAGATCCTCGCGGGTCCAGGAACCGGTATGTGAGACTTTTTGTTTCTACCAGCTGAAAGAGGAATTGTGAAAGAGCTAATGAAACAAGGTAAAACGAGAACCATATGTGCGCGTGTTGCCCACCTTATCTCTCAGGGAATACCAGCATCCTCCATTGTTCTCATGACTTTTACGAATAACGCCGCTAGACAGATGGTGAAACGTATAGGGGAAATTGTTGCCGACAAAGATGCTGTAAAAGGGCTTAAAGTTGGCACTTACCATTCTAATTGTTCTTGGCTCCTGAAAAAACATGGCAAAGAGATCAACATCAGTAATAGGTTTGCAATTGTAGACGACACAGATCGCTCAGATATCCTTCGAGACATCATAAAAACGGTATCTTACGGCTCTAATGATCAGAATGAGAAAGACGGGAAGTTACAACTAAAAGTTGTTGGAGAGGCCATATCATCTATGAAAAGTCTGGGATATAGGCGAGCAGACGATTGCATCACAGGTAAAGGTCCCACTGTCGACAACATCGCGAAGCTTTACAGAAGCGAACTCACTCGTACCGGAAGACTTGATTTTGACGACTTGCTTCTGGAATGCGAAAGACTTTTGGAGCTACATCCCAGCGTTGTAGACGATGTCAAGTGCGTTCTTATTGATGAATTTCAGGATACCAACCATGTTCAATTCCAGATATTGAAATATATGTCACACAAATACAAAAATGTTACAGTTGTTGGTGACCCAGACCAAAGCATTTACGGGTGGAGATATGCTACTCCAAGTAACATGAAGGATTTCCGGACTGTTTTTCATGACAAGCTGCAGGTCGTACACCTGGAGCAGAACTACAGATCTGTACAAAGCATCTTGGACTATTCATTGGCTATGATCAGCCAGGATAATACTTCCAGAATTGATCCGCACCGAGCTTTGATTGGAGACAAGGCGGTCATTCAAAAACCAATGCTAGTCGGGTTCGACACAAAGGAAGAACAGTATTTGAGCGTCGTCAAAGATATCAAAAATAAAGTTCGACACTCAAAGGGTGGGCTCAAGTTTTCAGATTTTTGCATTTTGGCACGGTTCAAGCGCTTTCTTCGCGAAGTCGAAGCTGTTTGTTTAAGGCTCTCAATACCATATGTTCTAAAAGGGGGATTCCAATTTTGGGAGCGTGCTGAAATTAAGCTAATTGTCACTTACTTGAGAGTCATTGCCTTTGGATCGGATAAACTGTCAATTAAGTCTACAATAAATTTTCCGAAGCGAGGAATTGGAGAGGAGACTTGTGAAAAGTTGCTCAAAGTTTTACCAGATACTGATAACTACTTTGAAAAGCTGGAGATTCTAGTAGATCACCAGCGTTCCGAATTAAAAACAACTCTGAAACTGAAATCTACCCAGATTCAAGGATTGAAGGAGTATGTGGAGTTCATTCGGAAGTGTCGAAAACAATACAAAGATACTAATGAGGGTGTCTCTGAGTTAATCGAAGACATTATGGAATATTCTGAAGTGCTTGATATTTTGAGCCCCGATGAAGAAAATAGAGCGAAGAGAGAGGAAAATATTGGGATGTTATTAAGGATAGCTGAGAGCTTTAATCCTTCAGAGCTTTATGAATCTGGCGCTGCGGCGGGTGAATATACAGTTCTCTCTGAATTCATCGCTTCCTTGACCCTGGAACCAGTAACTAAAAGGAGGAAAGATCAAGCAGATATAGATGCCGTGACAATCTCAACGATTCATGGTTCCAAAGGACTTGAGTGGCCAATAGTCTATTGCGTCAACTGCTCTGACGTTTACTTGCACTCAAGAATAACCGAGAAGGAGTACGAAGAAGAGAGACGATGTATGTTTGTGGCTGTCACCCGAGCCAAAGCACTTACGTATATATCGTATCCTGAGAATGATCACAGTAGCTCTGGAAACTTAGCGGGACCCAGCAAAATCATTGCTCACAAGGATGTCATGAAAGCTGCCACTTTTGGAAAGCTGGAAGAGTTCACCTCAAGTGACTATAGATCGCTTCTGAGATTTTTGGGGAGAGAGTGGATTGAAGATACTGAGGACAGCCCAAGCTCTGCTCTTTTACCAATCAAGAAGTCAAACTTTCCTGGCTTTTCCAGTGCTCGTTCATTACTGGAACTAGGCCACTACAATTCACCCTTGAGGTCCAACAGCAAAAAAAGTAGCAGAGGCGGCCTCAAAACCAGCTCTAAGATCAACAAGGAAAAGACTCGACCTGTTAATGCATTCAGTGCGTGGAAAGCTCGAAAGTAAAGGTCAGATTTTGGAGTCTTTTACATATTTATATACTTCTATGCCTCAAGAACTATTTATTTCGAAGTAGCTGTGATTTTTGTAACAATAATTGTAAGCTATAGCCAAAAGTAACAATATCAATATTAACGGTTGCCTGGCTGCTCGAGCATAGACGATTCCAAGATCAAAGTGGATCTCGACGCGAATTGATCAGCGCAGGAACCGTTATCAGAAAATCTTGCTGTATACATATACGCAAATTAGGCATGTCATAAGTTCCTGCAGGCATCCGTTATCAAAACTATTTTGCAAAGCAGATTTGAACATATCTTCAAGGATAAAATGCGATGGGAGCAGAAGCAGGAAAGAAGTTGCTTCTGAAGTTTTACAAAGCTGCTTTCCCAAATGGCATTTCTGCACTTCAAGCCAGGAGAGCTGCCAAAGGATCTTTTGCGTCAGTTATAACCTTTTCAATTTGTTCAGTCGGAATTATCAATACCAAGCTGGGCGGTTTAGGCTTCCTTATGTGCCTTGTATCCGTGAATCTAAATGCTGGTAGAAGGTTTGGTGCAATGGTCGAAGCAGCAGTGCTGGCATCCTTTGGAGTCGCTCTTGGGTTGGCTTACAGCATGCTTAATTTATTTATTGCTAAGAAAATAGAGAAAAGAACAGGTGAACAAGAAGCGTTGGGATACCTGTCCTGTGCGAATGTGTTAATGCTATTTTTTCATGGAGTTTTGAGAAGCTATTCACAGAGACTATTCCCGTTTGTTTTCTTAATATTTATTATTGTGCATTTCTCCTTTTTGTCCTCTTTTGAGCATTCCATTACCACTCTGACTCACTCTTATGCTGCTCCAATGTATCTGGGTATTGCAGTGGCGGTTTTGGTGAATATCTTGGTTTTCCCGGAGTTTGGTAACGAGTATCTTGGGGAAAGTGTGGTAGATCTGCTCAACTTACTCCATCAACAGGTTGATAATACCACCAAATTTTTCTTGGGAAATGCACACATCATTGCGCCAGTTGACTTAACTCTATTGGGGATACAGAATGGCAAAAAGGGTGTCAGGGCGAAACTAACTGCAGCCAAAAATGCACTTACTCAGGCCTCTTTCGAGATTTCTTACGGTTATATGGAGGCTAAACGTCTCAAACCAATATTGAAAAAACTTGAAAATGTTATTTTATCATGGCATGCTTTGGTAGGAGCCTGTGAACTAGAATATGCGTTGCTGGGGGATGACCATAACAAAGGAGAAGATTCCTATAATCATGAAAAAAGTAGCAGCGAAAGCCCCTCCCCAGAACCTAGAAGTCATGGCACGAGATCAATCAATTTAGAGGTTGACATAGAAGCAATCAAGCCTAGCAGAGAGATTGCGCATGCCGACAAAGATCTATTGGTGAAGTTTCTGTCTACAGTACGAAATCCTGTTCTAAGACTCTCCAATACAATGACTGAGTGCTTGAATTATATCAATCTTTGCGTGGCTTTTTCTTATGGGATACCAATTTCTAGAGTTAAAATACTCAACGGACCCAAGGAAAATCAAAACTCTACCAGGAGAATCAACTTGGAAGCGGTTGATGGTATTTTGCAAAGACTATCTGAGTCAATGAGTAATTATGACACTACAGTACCCGAGTATTTGGAAGGAATATCCGGTATTTTGTCAAAGAAGGGAGAAAGAGAAGGAGGCTTAACACCCCGAGATGAATTCTTCTTGCTATCATCCTTTGTATTAAATTTCAGAGAGCTTGCAAAAGAGCTATGCGGGATTTTGGTAGAATGCCGTGATATATTGCAAGAAAGGCAGGAAAGAGGTGCCAAAGGCTGGAAGGGTAAGCAGTTGTGGTTTTTCTCAGTTAGTACCAAAAAGACACTAGTGAAATACTTGACCACCACTGGACAGTTTGAAGAGAGAGAAGAGGATGTGGCAAGTATACACAGTAGAAATGCCACCAACGACAATTTAACCTCACAAGAAAAGCAATATATCGAGAATGCTCAGAATAGCGTGTTTTACCGCGTCAGGAATATTTTTGCCGACGTTGTGGAATTTCCCACAAGGTATAGCACTCACGTTAAATTTGCTTTCAAAACTTGCTTGCTTATTATGCTGGTAAACTTTCCTGCTTACTCTACCAGCATGCGACAATGGTATATTGATCTGCGTGGTTCGTGGGTAGGATTTGTTGCTAACCTTCTTCTGGAAAACTCTATAGGAAGTGCGTTAAAATTTTCTATAATTCGTGCTGTTGGCGTGGTAATTGGTTCTTTACTTGGCATGGCTGCTTATGCTGCCGGATGGGAAAACACAAGGGGCCATGTTGTCATGGTTGTGGTCTACACTATCAGTATTATACCAAGCTATTTCTTTATGTACGCATCGCCGTATCCGAAGGCTTCCTTTGTAGCACTGGTAAGTTGCGCCGTGGTTTGCCTTTCAACACTATACCCAACAGTACCCGGGACTATTGTACAGAATTTTGCCAAAAGATGTATTACCATGTTGATTGGCAGCGGTGCTGCGTTACTCGTACAAGTATCAATATACCCAGTGAAAGCAAGAGTAGAGTTGGTGAAACAAGTCGTCATGGCTGTCAATGCTGTTAGCAAAATGGAGACAAGCCTGGCACATGGACTGGAAGGCCAGACCTTATCTTACGCTGCCACACATGAATCTTACATCAAAACTTCTAAGCAATGGCGAAAGGTCAAGAAACACTTGAACTCAGCCGGAGAGTTTTTATTAGCCACGAAACCAGAGCCTAGACTCAAGGGGTCTTTTGTGAACATGAGCAAAGTTTATTCAGAGATTATCTTCGTGCTACATCAAATTGCTGACAAGATATATAACATTTCCTATCTGAGAACCGAGTACGGGTCAGCACTAGACGAAATCAGCCACAAGGTTTACGTTTACAGGCGCGAGCAGTATAGTGCATTGTATAACACTTTGCGAGCGGTCGAGGGGGCTCTTTCACATAAAGAGCCATTACCTCAATTTATGCCGAGTTCTAGAATTGCTCATTTACGACTGGTCAACCGAGTACGTGAAATTCTAGTACAAGGTAGCCAGGAGGACAGCAACAGTGAGGTAAGCTCTGCTCATCACTGGGCCGTGTCTGATGATGACGAGGGCCCGCATTCAACTACTCACACCGAGCCAGAGCAACTGGTGGCAGAGCATCTGTCTAAAAATATGGTGCAACAAGAGTATATGAGCTGGAGTGCGGCTAGCTCTGCAATTGAAGAGGTTATAGAATACGTGGAAGAGCTAATTAGTTTGACCAAGATGCTGGTTGGAGTCACTGAGTTCCGTTACTGCTTTCTGAGCCGCAGCTTCATTGAAGATGAGTTAAGCCAAGAAGAAACCACACAGCTAGAGAAAGTATCATCTTTGGAGAAGACACAGCAACCACAAGATATGGCTGCAAAATCCAATTCTGATGGGAAGGGACCCAAAGCGCCCGAGTACGGTCAGAATGAAGAAGAAGATGGGTTCCCCGTGTCTTTTAGAAGAGTGACAACCCGCAAACAGCTGAAGCAGTTAAAGCAAGATTAGGAGAAGGACATTGATTTTCTGATAGAACTACATCAAAAGAAAACCAACTACCAATCACTATCTCTATAAATTAAAATAAATGAATAAATTGAAAATTTGACAAATGCTTAATCAATTTCAATTTCCTCAACTGAAGTTGCGCGAGTTTTCCGGCTCGAACTCCCCGCCGCCGTCGCTCCAGCGGCAGCAGAAGTTGAACTGGTAGAATCATGAGACGGATCTTTGCGTTTTTTGCTTTGCCTCAAGCTTTGCCCCTTACCCTGAAAGTGAACGCTCTCACTTGTGTTTTCCTCGCTTTCCCGCTCCTTTTCCTCTTCAAGATTTCTCAATGGCACTATCGCATAGCCAAAAAACAATTTACCAAACGGCAGGTCTAAGCTTGGTGCATCAGTAGCAGGAACAGCTTTCTCCTCTGTTGACTGTGACGAAGATGGTGGCTCGTGAGCCACTTCCGGGTTTCGCTTCTTTGACGTTTTATTTGTAAGCTTATGCCCTGCTCCTTCAAACACGTTCGGCTTAGTATCTGTTCTTTGTAATGCCAATTTGTCATATCCAATACTGCTGGCCATAGAGTTCACTGGTGTGGCGAAAGTGCGTGACGGAACAGTGTTTGATGACGACGGTGTTGCAGTAGGCTCAACATAACCTACAGGAGGAGCAAAATCAACCTCTAGATCAGTCTCCACGACACAAACACTATGTATGGAGGAGTCAGGCTTGACCTCCAACACTTTGATGCTGTAAATCTTATCATTGTATGAAATTTGAATAACATCGTCCACAGTTAAAGTACTGAAGTTTCGTAATGCGTTCTCCAAAACTGCTTTAGGGTCTGAAATATCCAGAAAATCAACTGACTGGGGCTCGATCTTCACAAAGCTTCCCTGTGGTATGTCAATTGATCCAACTTGTATCAAGGATCCTGGTGATACAGCTAAAACTTCCATCATCCACTGGGGCAAATAAACCCTACCTTCCTCAGCAATAAACTCCAATACTCCACCATGCGTCACCAAACCTGTTTCCTCGCTGTGAAGCTCAAAAAGCATCGGATAAGAAATATGCAACATTGTAAGCTTGTTCAAAGCACTTGGAGGCAAAACTATCTTGCCTCCATAGTTGACATTGTCTCGCTCAGGGCCAGGCATCATTGCCACAGGATAGCACCTGAAGTATTGTTGAAACTTTTGAGGTAAGCTGGGCAAGCCCCAAGCTGACGAAGGAATACCGAAACCGCTGTTAAACTACACCATTAGACAATATTCAGCTGTCTCAGTACAAATCAAAATCAACTCACCATTCTTGGCCCTGTAGATATATATGTTGCTCGGGATTTGCAATTCAGGCACAAAGTACTTTGATCTTGCCTAGCCGCTGTTAGGTATTTATGGCCGGTTGTAAGCTTAATCATGTATATATAGGTGATTCGTAATATATATTGATCAACCGCATCGCTCTAGAAAACACCACCTCTAAGCTCAGAGCTGAAACTCCTGCCAAAACATAGATGCATGCTCAATGCCATGTATCTAACGGGGTGACAAATAAGAATGTCTCAGGAGGAACAGAGACCGTACTATAGCGATGAATCGTCTGTAGATAACAGTTCAGACGACGGAGACCCAGAATACGTTGACAAGTTGGAGGAGCGGAAAGAACATAACAATACCAGCGGCAGCAGCAGTAATGCGGTTTACGAGCCAGGCAATTTTGCAGATGAAGACGATAGTTATATGGCGTCCCTGGAAGAGCACAGAAAGGTTATAAAAAGTTTCGGAAATGAAGACTTATCTGAGTATGCTCGCCCTGGAGTCAACCCGGAATATCAGGATTTGAGGGAGATGTTTACTGATGAAGAAGACGATGAGGAAGACTTTCCCGTCATGGAAGATGATGCTAACTTCAGGCCGATTCAAAAGGGACGTGAGAGAGGTGAACTGCTGCCTCAAGAGCAAGAATTGTATGTTGCAGCGCTCTCCACTACATATGCAGCTCGCGAAACGGGAGACAGAAAACTGTATGAAGACGCCATAAAAGCACTGCTTGCAATTATAAAGACAGAAAAAAAGCACCCTCAAAAGGCATACAAGCTTCTTGCTGATATTTATCGAGATCTTGGGCAGCCCGATATGGAACTTTCGTACCTAATGATGTTTTTGAAGTTTGACAAAAGGTCCCGTGAAGTCCTAATTCACGCGGGAGAGCTGTGCCTCAATATGGGTCTTTACGAAGAAGCTTTAGGGTACTTTAGAAGCGCTGGACGCAGAAGTAGGTTCAAGGAGACTTTAGACGACGAAGACCAGTTTGTGACGTCCGACGAGGTCTTACAAATGAATCGGATCAGAGCCTACTCTGGAATGGGTAAGTCGAAGAAAGCTTATCTGAACTTGTTAAGACTAAAAGCTTTGAAACCCGAAAATCCAGAATTGCAGGCTGGGATGTTTAATCTGACAGTTACATTGTTAAGAGACCTGGGCCAGCCGTCAGAAGCAGCAGATCACCTGGAATCGCTGTGGGCTAAAAGACGGCGAGGAGAGGAAACTTTTCCTGAGTTTGGCTTTGAGGAGCTTAATGATCTTTTGGAGAGTTACTATTCTCTAGGGTTCTATTCGAGAGTTATCCGTGAAGCGAAATCTATATCCAGATGGCTCTATGGTAGAAAGAATGAAACATGGTGGGACGATATGCGAGATGACTCGGAGTACGATGAAAGAAGACGAGACTCTGCAAAGTTTCAACAAATATACAGTTCTGAGGATGGGGACGGAAACTTTGAGCAGTCATCTTTTGATTTATTTATTGATATCAGAGTTAAAATACTATTATCACGGATAAAAATAGGAGACTTTGCGGAGTCTCTGATTCATCTGAAATTTTTGCTAGAAATACCGCCGAAAGATGTCAGAGACTTGTATTTTAATGTGGCTGAAGCTTATGAGGCATCCAGCCATGTTGATGTTGCTCTTGATTTATGGCTGAGGCTACTTCATTCTTGCGAGGAGGATAAAGAACAAGTGGTTGCTAAAGATGCTGACTTGTTGTACGCAGTTGGATCATGTTCTTACCGTAACGGCAAGATTAGCGAAGCGGAAAAATACTACGAAAGAGTTTTAGCAATTGAGGGACAGGAAAATAATATCAAAGCTCTTATCGGTCTTTCTGAGGTTTACTCCAGTAGAGAGGACATGAGCAAGTCAATGGATCTGTACAATCGAGTCATCCAGTTGAGAGAAGAGGAAATCAAAAAGGACCCAATGGCAAAACGGCCTAAACGTGGGAGACTTTTATGGTCTGAAAGACACAGTGCTGAGAAGCGTGCTACTGAGGTAGCTCAAGAGTTATACGAGGCAGCGACGAGGTTTTATCCGGGTCTACTTGAAGGTAATAGAGCCTCGACTTTGGAATGGCTTAGAGTTACCTCCGAGCTAATTCATATGTTTGCTGGTATCAAACAGTTTTTCCCCTCTGTCTTGTATAAGCCTTTTACGGGATATCTCGTTGCCAAGAGGTCTAATAAGGGTAAGGAGAATGTTTCTGATTTTGACTTGAGGCTAGATGCTCTGCAGGGACAGTTTGAATCAGCTGGAATGGGGGAGCATTATGCAGATGCCAAAGAAGCTTTCAGGGGAATCAAGTACACTGAATGGTTCAACTTGTTTATGCAATATGCTCTTGCCCTCGCCTTTTATGAACATGACTTCGACGAAGCGCTTTTAGTACTAACGAAGGCTAGTGATGCAATTACCTTTCGAGCTGATCCAGCCATGTTTGACATAATACAGCGTGTTACTTGGAGCTGCTTATTTTGTGCTAACGACATGAACGCATTGAGTGTTTCAGTCAGGAATTTTCTGAACACTCATAAATTTCAAAGTGATACTTATCGTTTATATGTGAGTTTGCAATGTTCCGGGGTCGAGGCAATCCAAACAATGAACCATACCAATACGCAAAAGTTTTTCTTGAGACATATCAAGGGGGTCGATTCTGTGTTAACAGGATCACTTATAACAGACTCTACAAGAATTTCAACCGCTGAGGAAAGCGAAGGAGTGACTCAAGAAAACCCAATACTGTATGTCCTTTATGCGCAGATTATGTTTCAGGGAAGAAGCTTTGTTTCGAGCTTGAACTATCTAATCAAGGCGTATCGCATAGTTCCAAAGGATCCTATGGTAACGCTCATGATGGGGCTTGCTCACGTACACCGAGCTATCCAGCGTCAGGCTACCAATCGACATTTACAGCTGCTTCAAGGACTGAGTTTTTTAAAGGAGTATTGTGATATAAGAAAATCCACTGGGCCAATGGAGGAACAAGAGTCTTTGTATAACATGGGTAGGATTTTTCAGATGATTGGCTTACCCACTTTAGCATTAAGATATTATGAGCGAGTTTTGAAGTTTCAGGGGATCCCAGAAACTTATGATTTGAAGTATGAAGCTGCTTACAACATGCAGTTGATTTATATCTTGAGTGGAAACAACAAGAAAGCCAAGGCGCTGATTGAAGAGTATTTTGTAATTTAAACAAAGCGAAATTTATCAGATTAATGAAGTAAATAAATATGTACTAATATAATAATAGCTGGCTATGCAATGTCCTCAATGTTGGTTTCATCAGTCTTTGCGTCAATAGGCTTTGTATGAAAGTTGATGGGTGTTTTTTCACCCAGTAGTTGAGCAACCACTTTGGATTTAGACCGAGCAGCTTTCAGCGCACGCTCATAGACTGCAACATCCTGGTCATCATTCGAAATTGGGATATTCGCAAGTAGCTCTTCGAGCTGAAGCAGCTTTACTTTAGCTCGTTCTGCTTTATCTCCGACAGCAGATAACTCTCGCTTCCAAACAGCCACACGACCGCTAAGTACTCCTATTTCTACAAATCTCTGGTATCCTGTTTGAATGCCAAACACTTTACCCTCATTAAATCCTGCCTTCTTCCCATCTGCTGCACCTTCATCATATCCCTCCTGGTAGTAACTTTAAAGAGTTAACGCCTATAATAAAAAAAGTGATGCTGCCAAGAAAAGTTCTCAAACTTACGTTTCTTCTAAACCAAGGAGATCTTCAATGTCTCCACTCTCTTTCTCAGTCATGTCTGAGGGTTTGAGTCCCATTGCCGTACATAAAGATTTGGCAATGCTTCAAAAACCGTTGAAGTCTGAGATTTTTTGTGAGCTTAGTAATGAGCTATATCACATCTGTAACCTAATTCAGCATTGATGGCCAGATGCATCATTTTTTTTTATATAGCGTTAGCTCAAAGCTCGGATTTTGGAGCTCAATGAGCAGCAGTAGAGTGTCTTTTGATAGACGCAATCCTACGGTACTAGCTGCTAGCTCTACTGTAGAAGATGATGAAGAAAATGAGGAGGACAAATTATTTACTCAGGATGTAGGGGATAAACACAGCAAAGGCAGTCGAAATGAGCTCAAACTTGATTTTGATTCTGATTCTTCAGATGATGGGGAGACTAGACGCGAATTGGAGCGCAGTAAAAAGTCAAGTAAGAAAGGCCAGAAAATTGAAGAAGAAGAAGAAGAGGATGATATGTTCGGGTCTCCCGACAAGGAAGAACAAGATACTCAAAACGAAGATGAGCTGCTACCGCACAGAAGCGTCAAGTTTCTTGATATGCAAAAGTTCGAGCAGGAGAATGTAGAGGATAACGCAAGCGGAGAAGTGAACCATGATTCAAGTAACGAAGATATTGAAGACAACGATGATATATCATATTATGTCAATCAGGAGGGAGAAGATACCGAGGAACAAAGATCAAAAGCTCCAAAGTCTAAACTTCAAGAACCAAAATTGGAAGCCTTCAATTTGAAGCAGGACATGGAAGAAGGTAATTTTGATGAGGATGGTAACTTCATTAGAAGAGCACAGGAGGAGAAAGCACATCAGGACGAATGGCTTGATGGGGTCTCCAAGGGTGATATTTCAAAAGCCAAAAGAGCGCACGAAAGCCGACTGCAAAGAGAGGAGCAAGCATCCAATTTTGTTCCACTGAGCGAAGCTGTGAAAAACTTAGCAATTCTTCTTGAGGTTGGAGAATCCCCCCTTGAAGCATTACAGAGGCTTAATAGAAAAGGTCCCAAGACCAGGACGAAAAACCGCAAAAAGTTAATCAATGATCCAAGTGAATTGAATATCAAGAAAGAAATAGAGGACATATCTGAATTTTCCGACAGGCTTTTCCAGATGGGGTTCTCAGAAATATATGAAATGTCTAGAGAAGAACTATTCCGACTTTATCAAAAGGAAACAGGTGAGTTACTGACACCCAATAGAAAGAGACGGCGAAGCTCGACTCCAGAAGAAGGACAACCCGAAGTAGCGGGCCAAGCGCAATCTCAGTGGGAACTTCAGTGGGAGGGAAGTGACGAGATTCATGGACCATTTTCTACCAGTGATATAGAGTCATGGGTGCAGCAAAACTACCTGGACGAGAGAGCCAACTTACGCAGAGTTGGCGATAGCTCATTCACAAACTTCAGAGAAGCAGGACTTTTCTTTCAGCCGCAATAGAGCAACGAGGCTTGAATACGCTGCGATAAGCTCATGTGACGAGGTTTTGTGCCCGAAAGAGGACTAACTTCTCAAGCTGAACCTCAAAATTTGGAAAATCAACTACAATAAGCTTTCAGCTACACATGTATGCAACTGGCCAGTCAAGTACGCAGCTTTTTCTGTGGACAACCACAGCCAGGTTCAAACAAACCTGGTGCACGATGAGCTGCATCTATCCAAGTTACTGCTATATCAAATAATGTGGCTAGTGATGGAGCGTAGATAAATGGCCTGTTCTTTGCTTCCTTTTAATGGTCCTTGTCTGAGGGTTGCTGAACACACAGTTGGTGAGATTCAGCATTATTATGGGTTGAAGCTCGCTTTTCAACGGCATTTACAGTCCATCTGACACTACAATAACCTACAGCTTACTGGCCAGCTTAGTGAAAGTATATTTATAGCATGATTTCAAAATCAGGTTATTACAACAAGTAAAAAGAAATATAAAAAACTACTACAGGGCAGTCATTGTGAAGTCATGCTCTATACCCGGCGTGACGCTTGCAATGAATTTCAAGAAAATGATTAAGTACTGATCAACTCTTACTGCAGGGCTACTTGCGTGGCCCGAAGTGTCATCTTCACCAATTTCTTCCCAATCATCGCCCTCTGAGGTCTTCTTATTATCAGCTAAACCCACTTTCGCCAGCTCCTTTGATATACTTTCATCATCGTTGTCATCATTATCGCCATTGCCATCTTGTAGCCGCAACGCTTTAGCCTCTGCGTGATTCATCAGTATTTTCATCACATTGGCATGCTTACAGGGATGTATTGATATAAGTATCAAGTTCTCCTCAAACGGAGCCTTCTCTATTGTAACTGTCTTATCTTTGTAGTCTCCAATAATATCTTCAAACATGTCGTCAGGGGTTAGTGGATCACCATTTGCATTAAACCCACTCAAATAGAACTTGGGAACCCTGTATGAGGTGGAGTAAGTAATAAATAAGTCATAAGTTCTGGTAGGAGATTCTGTGTGACTACTGCCCCTGTGAGTATCACGCCTCCTGTAAATGTTGTCGTCGTCATCTTCCAACTCATCTTCTTCTAGGTCGAGATCTAGGATCTCTTCAATCTCATTCGGCTCCTCTGTGTGACCATACGTCTTATCTTTAGATTGTGGCTGCTGTGCAGGCTCGGAACTGTTACCTACATTAGTGGCCACCCAGTCCTCCTCATCAGCTAGTTGCTCGGTAGTTTCCTCAAATGAAGACGCTCTTAAATGTGAGGGGACGTGTCTAGTCACAAGATATTGCTTATCAGGCGGCAAGAAGTCTCGTCTCTTTGAAGCTGGCGCAGGAGCCCTAAAGAAATATCAGTTAGAAAGCTTTGAAGCAGATTAAGTGTCAGCTCACACTTCTTCGCGTTTTGAATACATACCAAGACCAGGTAGGAAACTTGTACACCAGATAGTCGCCAGCTGTAACAAACTCATCTGGCGTTATCTCCCCAGTTTTCCTGAAAGATGATACATGCGAGACAGGAGTGAGGTACTCTCGCCAGTCACGAAGTGAAGATAGAGTGGACCTTAGCATTCTGAAAGGCGAAGGTTAAGTAGAATGAACGAAGCAAGAGATAAAGGATTGGCTGGTTGGCTGTTAGTGTATGATAGGGAGTGAACAAGCTTGGATTAGTACGTACTACCCAGAATCCAGAAGACCGGTTTTGAGCGCACAGGCATATCACGATCCTTGTATATATATATATATATGCCGGTGATTAAGCACGATATGATCATGAGTAGTATTTGATAGTCACAAAACAGTCAGGTGACTTGCACACTCTACTATCAGTAGTGATATTGATCCGATCGTTTCTTGAGGCCTGCTCTGCTGAAGGCGCCGGTGCTCAGCGTCTTGTATATAAATCACGGGCCATCCTAAATCTCAATTGATATCTCAAAGACTCCAGAAGCTGAGGTAAGTTCGGCTTCCTGGCAACTTGGTCCTGCACCCCCGGGAAACTTACCATGGCAGTCAGACAGAGAAAGAAAGCCAATGAGCAGCGAACTACTGCAGAGGAGGATTCTCCCTCGGATCCTTTAAACTCCAATGTTGAAGGTGAGGAAGAACCTCATCATAAGCGTCACAAGCATCACAAGCACAAAAACAGTAACAAATGGAGATTTTTCAGTTCCAAGCGTTTTATTTTCAGTTTGGGTGCAGTGCTTGGTGTTGTAATTGCTGGTCATTCTATACGGCGACAGTCAATGGCTTCTGATGTATCGTTTGAAAGCTTGTTTGATGATTTCAAAGGCATGCTACCGAACAGTATTATGAAAGAAGCGGAAAGTATAGAAAAAGGCCGTGCGGCATTATCAGAGTCGTTTGCGGTTGGATATCAATTACGAAAAGAAGGACTTAAACCCAAACACCCTACAGTTCTTATCCCAGGAGTGATTTCCACTGGGCTTGAATCTTGGGGCTTGGAGGGAAGCGAAGACTGTCCTAGTGAAAAATACTTCAGAAAGCGCATATGGGGCAGCTGGTACATGCTTTCTTCAATGCTTCTTGACAAGACCTGCTGGTTAAAGCATATAATGCTGGACCCGGAAACAGGTATTGATCCTCCAAAATTCAAAGTACGGTCATCACAAGGTATGGAGGCTGCAGATTTCTTCGTTACTGGGTACTGGATCTGGAATAAGATATTGGAAAATCTTGCAGCAGTAGGGTATGACATGAACAACATGATTGTGGCGGCATATGATTGGCGACTATCATATTCGAACCTTGAACGAAGAGATGGGTACTTCACAAAGCTCAAAGCTACAATTGAATTGTTCAAGGAAAGAACAGGAGAAAAAACCGTACTGGTATGCCATTCAATGGGTTCACAGGTAGCTTTTTATTTTCTGAAGTGGGCAGAGGCAGAAGGTTACGGCAATGGTGGCTCCAGCTGGACAAATGACTACATAGATAGCTTTGTTGACATCTCAGGCTCAACTTTAGGCACGCCAAAGGCTATTGTGTCTTTGCTGAGTGGTGAAATGAGGGACACAGTGCAACTCAACGCACTTGCTGTTTACGGGTTAGAGCAGTTTTTTTCTAGGAGAGAGCGAGCTGACATGCTGCGCACCTTTGGAGGTATTGCTAGCATGCTTCCCAAGGGAGGCGACGCCATTTGGGGTAGTATGGCTGGAGCTCCAGATGACCTGGAGATTGTAGGGAAGGACTCAATGTCTATCACTAAGGACATGTATAACGGAAATGTCAGCTTTGGAAACTTCATCAGGTTTAGAGATCCAATCTCGGCGATGTCTTCTCGTAACTTGACCATTGCTGACTCTATTGAGTTTTTGTATTCTCAAACTCCCGAGTGGTTCGTTAGAAACACCAAGAAGGACTACTCTAACGGATTGGCAAAAACAAGAAAGGAAGTCAAAGCCAACAACAATAACCCGCAAAAATGGGTCAATCCCTTGGAAGTGGCTCTTCCCAATGCTCCAGACATGAAGATGTTCTGCTTTTACGGAGTGGGTAAAGCTACCGAGAGAAGCTATTACTATCGTGAAGAGGTTGACAAAGGTATAAGTAACCTCAATGTTTCTATAGCTAGCGGACAGCCAGACGCAGTGGTTCTTGGACAGGGTGATGGCACCATTTCCTTAGTAACCCACACTATGTGCCACAGATGGAATGACAAAAATTCAAAATTCAATCCGGGAGGAAGTAAAGTGACAGTTGTGGAGATGCTACACCAACCAGACCGGTTAGATATTAGAGGTGGTGAAAAGACCGCAGAGCATGTGGACATTCTTGGACGCACAGAGCTCAATGAGCTAGTTGTGAGGGTAGCCACTGGAGACACCAGCTCAATCAAGCGCAAAATAAAAAGCAACATAGACGATTGGGTTTGGAGCATAGACCTGGGTGAATAAGAAAAAAGTTGAACTACATATATGTATACTCATGAATAAAACAAAAAAAACGTAGATTACTTCTCAGCTTATCCAGTAAAACTAAGAGAAGTCCGTCTTAGGCCACGACCTTTCCATCATTGACAACCTTGCCGGTTTTCTTGATTGTGGCAAGGACCTGCTCATACTCCAAGTTTGAGGCAGTCTTGACATCCACAGTCTGTTTTTCCAAGGATATATCTACAGACTTGACGCCATCTAGTCTTCCCAGAGCCTTGTTAACGGCATTGGAGCACCCTAGATACATTAGAAACCCCAAATCAAGCTGAAAACTCGTGAAAATAGCATTTTACATACCAGAGCATGACATAGTCACATTGAACAAATATTCGTGGTCTGCCATTCTTTCTCGAGAGCTGTAGGTCAACAAATAATTTGAAACTTGGAGAAAGCCAGACAAGTACTCTTCTTATACGTGCACGGTTGTGTATATATATATATCCTGGTTATATATATATATACATATATTATTTTTACGGCAAACCTTGTAGTTCTGATGCATCTTTACGTGATTTCTAATAAATGGCCGGTGCTCGGGCCGTTTGATCGGATATAATCTCAGATCTAGCGCTGCACGTGATACCTGGAAATCCAGTACTCAATGCAACTCAGAAACGTCCTTATAATTATATATAATTAAGGTTTTGCATACATGATATACAGCTCTTCTCATACGGGTAATAGCGTCAAGTAAAGTAAGGTTTTTCCTATGGAAATATGTGATCAATTTTCCGTGTGCTCATTAAAGTTTCTGATGAGTTGGTAGTAGAATGCCACTCCCTGAAGGTGAGAATCAATAGAGATAGATTCATCGATAGCGTGAATGTTCTCGGAATCAGTGGCGGGAGTAAACCTGTAAATGTTTCTGGTAAGATCCCAATAATACCTGGTATCAGTGTTTCCTGTCATGATTGCTGGTGCAACTGAAATAGCACCGTCGACATCAACAGATCCAATGTCTTCGAAAACGTGTCTGATTGTTCCTGCAAGAATATCCCATGTGGGGTTCCCAATGTGGGGAGTTACAGGAGCAGGAACCAAATCACCATGTGAAGTCAAATTCAACAAACCTTTGAACTCACCAGGTCCAGTGATGTCTTCGCCAAAAGCTTGAACGGCAAACTGAAATCTGTGGGCGATCCCACGAATAATTCCGGTAAACTTGTTCTTCACAACATCAAGAGAAGAATCAACAGATACTCTGTAGTTGACAGTAAGAGAAACAGTCTCTGGCAAAGCGTTAATCTTCAAACCGCCTCTGACAATGTCAACAGCTTGACTGGTGGCCATCAGATACTTCTGTGCAGGAACACTAGAAAGAGCATGAATAACTCTCTTTCGAGCCTTGGGACACTTGTCCATTGACAAAATATCTGACCTCAGACCAGAATCTATTTCTGGAGCATCGGCAGCTAAACATTGAACCAAAGAATAGAAGGGGTTCTTCTCGGTGAGCTCAGGGCTATAGGGATGGTTCTCAAGAGCCGCAGCAATGATTGAAACGATACCAATCCCGGTATGGTCTGGTGGAATAGAAGAATGGCCACCCGTGGTGGTCAACTCGACATTGATATCAGTATATCCCTTCTCGCCAGTTGCGGGCATGGCGAAATAATGACCGAGCATCTTTTGAATGCCGAGCCCACCTTCATCAATCAGAGCAAAAAATGAGTCCTTACCGTATTTCTCCTCAAGGAATGGAGAAATAGTTCCAGCGCCCTGGAATCCGCTAGCTTCTTCATCAAAACCAAAAGCCAAGACTAAAGTTCGCTGGAACTTGAAATCCTGTTGGAGTAAAGACTCGACGGCTTCCATGATTCCAATGAGACTGTTTTTGTCGTCGGAGACACCTCTGCCATAGACTCGCTCGCCATCAAAGTAGCCACTGAAGGGTGAGTGGGTCCATCTGTCAAGACCCTCTTCAGGGACTGGGACGACATCCTGGTGTGCTGTAAGCAGAACGGGAAGTAAGGTCTCATTGCTACCCTTGAGCGTAAGAACTAAGCCATGAGTGTTAACATGATCGAGTTCACTTTTTTTGAAAGTTTCAGGAAAGCTCTTCTTAAGGTACTTCTCGAACTCAAAGAACGTCTCCCATCTAGGATCCTCTCCAATCTTTCCCAAGTCATCATAAGAAGGGGTAGCAACTTGGACAGCACCGCCCAATACAGAGGCAGAATAGTTCCTATAATCCTCCGTAGTGAAATGAGAAATGTTATGAAAGCCCTCGGAGCTTGGGATAAGCTTAGGCAAATTGGGACAAGCGCGATCTTTAACTGATTTCAGTTCATTTTTACTGTGCGACTTGTGAGGGGCAGCAGAGCCGTGCGGACCGTGGAGCCCTTTTCCAGCACCGTGACCTCCATTGCGAAGGTTCATAGCCCAATGGGAGCAGTTCCTTGACACTGAAGGGTGTGAAATAAGAAATACCAAAGCGGCAGACAGTAAACTCATTAGAACAAAGATATGTGCTCTTCGCCTGCGGATTCGAGACATCTCAGCCTCGTGCTCAGCAGCATCCTGAGCCTCAGTTTCGTCATACTGAGGAGGCAGCAGCTCGTTACTATCTTCCTCGCTAAGTGGAAGCTTGGAATACTCCACCTTTTCACTCATTTCTTTGTCGCTCAAAAAAGTTGGACGTGATGAAGAAGGAGAAGAAGGAGACGTCATGATCATGCAATATATATATATATTCGAGGGACTAAGCTTATAATGGATGTGGATCCGTATATATGGATCGGTATCTGTACAGTAATCGATGCAGTAACGTTCGAGCTCACATTTGTCTTTACAACGATTCACTAATCTCGATCTCGAGCTTTAATTGAGGGCCTTTTGTCGAACAAGGCTCAACTGCGGCGGAGTCCGTATAAACAGCACTGCCCTGATGATGGCAAGCTAGCGGTTTCGTCCGGCGAATTGTCACTATGTAAGTTGTCTCCACAGTTGGCCCAAGATATCAGCCTCTCGGGTAAGCACCCGGCTCTGTCTGTAGTAGTGTGTACACTTAACCAGCAGAGACCGGGTTTGGAGGCACCACAATGTTTACTCGGGCCATTGCTGGCTTGTACAATAAGTGTATATATACTACTAGCCAGAGAGACCCGCTTCTCTTGACGTAGTAGTGCTTGCCCCATATCTTCGGCGAAAGCTGTGTCCCTTACAACGAGAATATGAAACTGCTGCTCTAGTTGGAATCGTTCAGTGTAAGTAAGCCTACCCGTCCTTATGCCCCGTGTGCTGTATTGCTCTCAGCGGAGATAAGCTAGTAAGCTAATATTACTAGAGAGCCTTCATATATAACCACGAGTTGAAAAGCTCAAGCACGTGACAGACTATGATTCTACTATGTCTCCCACTATGAATTAGCTATATAGGCCTAATTTTTGAAATCATATCTCCGTTTTTATGCATATTGGAAAACCAAAAGTCAAACTTAACATGTTATGAGTATTCATTTACTCAAGTCTCTCAGATACTCAAGACAGATTGGTCCATTAAAAGGCGCAAGAGCAATGAGCTCTCGGGTGATATATAAAGTGGAACTCAACCCTGAAGAGGTTAGACTGAGAAATTTGCTTGTAGAATTTGCTAGTGTCGCCGACAGCAAGAATCCTGGAGAAGCCACCGTGTTGAGAGTGACAGGAGGTTGGGTCAGAGACAAGCTTCTAGGTAGAGCTTGTCATGACATAGATATCGCTATAAACAACAACACTGGGCAAAAGTTTGCTGAAGATTTACAAAAGTACATACTGGAGAATCAAGAAAGACTGCAAATCCCCGCTCAGAAAGTTCATACAATTGAGAAAAACCCAGAAAAATCCAAGCATTTGGAAACTGCAACTACAAAGCTATTTGGTCTGGACGTGGATTTCGTTAACCTAAGAAGCGAAGAGTACTCTGCAAATAGCCGGATCCCTATTGTTCAGTTTGGTACTCCCCAGGAAGACGCAGAACGGAGGGACGCTACATTGAATGCCCTTTTCTATAATTTGCATGATGGTAAGGTAGAAGATTTTACTCACTCAGGCTTGGATGATTTGGTTCGCGGGACTCTGCGCACCCCACTGGAGCCTCATAAAACTTTTGAAGATGACCCTCTTCGAATCTTGAGACTCATTAGGTTTGTATGCGTATTTGATTTTGACATTGCTCCGGAGGCATTGGAGGCAATGTCAGAAAAGAAAGTGAAAGAAGGATTGATCACTAAAGTTAGTGCCGAGAGAAAGGGCCAAGAGCTTGTCAAGGCACTGAATGCGCCATATCTTGCTAAAGGTTTAAGGATCATCTCCGTTACAGGAATTGAGGACGAAATTTTCAATGTTCCTGCCGAACTTGCATTAGTCGATTCTGGTGTGCCGCATTCAACACTGGCAAGAACTCTTGACGTGATTGATGAGATCAAGGCTACCTCTGTGGGCGGAAAATTGCTTGATCCAAGCCAGGAAGAGTTTGAGAAATACAAGCAAGGGTTTTGGCTGGCTGTTATCCTAAACAAGTGGCAAGGAGTAATGGTCATCAATAAAAAGAAAAGACAATTTGTAGCTGCTGGAGAAATCGTCAAGTTCGGAGTGAAGCTATCCACCGCCTTGGGTGAGCTCACTTCTTCAATCATTAGCAGCTATGACGCTGTCAAGCAAGCTGCCAATGCCACCACCAGCATCTCACGGAAGGAACTTGGTAATTTGATCTACATGTGTGGCCAGCATTGGTATACCGACATGCTGTACTCGTTGGTAAAGGAAGCAGTTGATGACAGAAATGCAGATATCCCAAGTCTCTGCAAGAAATACCAGCTTTTAATAGAAAAAATTCACTCTCTAAAATTGGATTCAGCCTGGTCAGAGAAACCTTTACTAGACGGTCGAGCTGTGCAAAAAGTACTGGACACAAAAAGCGGACCCTGGATGCAAAGTACAACAAAATTAATTATTGAGTATCAGTTTGAAAACCCATCAGCAACTGCAGAAGACGTATCAAACTTTTTGCTTTCGCATAAAGACAAAATTCTCAACAAAAGGTAGTTACATATGTTTCTATTATATTTTGAATATGTGTCCTATGGCAGTTTTTATTTTTAGTAGAAGAACAGAAAGTAATCAGCAGTAAATAAAAATAAGCCTATCTTTTCGCAAAGCATCTCTTGAACCACGAACGTAAAACAAATATAACATGTCCCGTAAACCTGAATATTGCCAGGATAGCATTAGACCAAAGCAAGAAGGAGAAAAAATAGGTGGTTCTATGATCAGGTGAAGCTTCTATTCCAATAATACTCGCATTTTTGGAAGTAATTGCTAAAGTGAGGATAGCATTAGAGGCGATCCACAAAATGATCAAGTTTGTTCGGAAACTTCTATTTTCGTCATCCGGACTCTTTGAGTCATCCTCCTTCGGTGGATGATATGGTGTGAGTGCACGTCTCACAACTTCCTGAAACTGTTTATCAACAAGTTCTTGCGGCCTATCAACTTCTTCCACAACTGCTGTCTTTCCGTCGCCTTCTTTCTTAGAAGTTGCTACCGGCAGCGCGTCAGCCTTGTCTGAACCTTTGGTACCCCAGGAAACATCATGCCAGTTACAAAAAGCATAAACGTTAACAATGTTAACCATGGTGGGCATTAGAAATAAATACTGCAAGAAACTGGTGAGAATATGCCAGGGATCAAGATATAAGATTGCCGAGATGATGTAGATACCAAACGTCGAAGCCAATGCCACCACAATCAGACCGGTGATTGATGTAAAAAAATCACTAAAGAATTGGCCAATTGAGTCCACATGTGAATGCTGAAATGCAGAGCCCGCTAGATAAAACGATATCATAGTAACATACACTTGAATCACCCCAAACACTGCCATAGAAATGTAGTACTTGGTTTTCGAGCCCTTGGGACGGTTCCCCAAAGCCAAAATAAACGAAAGCACCAAGAAACAGCAATAAATATATTTTAACACCAAAGAGATGTTACTACTAATGTTTTTCTTGAATGGGAAACTTTTGCTGTCGTCAGTACCACCAAAGGCTTGCGGATTAGCTGACAACTCCATGATAACAGTAGTGGTTAAGTAGTAAGATGCTAGTGAAAACCAACTTAAAACCAGTTGAGTCACATTGTAAAACAGTTGAATATGCAGCAAGATTATTCGAAAAATGTTGTGTCCCGTCCAGTAAACCCGGCCGAAATGCATAATACCATAAAGAGAGGCAGCAAATGAGCCATTCAACCATCTTCTTCGTTGCCCAATAAACTCTGCAATGCCATCGGGGACGTCGGTCTCAGCTTTAGAAGCTTTCACATATGATAACCTCCACTTGCAATTTTTCTTAAATGTGACTTCAAAACAGAGAATACGATCCTCTGCCAGAAACATATTCTTTGTAAAAATATTCATACCGTCCACTCCCTTTTTGCCTAAACGCTTGGACAGCGTGTGATCCCCATGAAAATACTGCTCTAGTGGCCTTCCCTTCAGTGCCTCGTATCTATAAGCAGAAAATGCACCAGGAAGAACTGAAATAAACCCAAAAGTAGTTTCCAGAGGCTTGTCTAAAATGTTGGAAATCTTGTACTCAAAGTTTTGTGCAGCAACAAGTGGATTAAGCAGCATTTTCATCCCCTTTCCGAGCATGACGTGAATCTCTCCGCAAGCGCCTCCAATGTTTTTGTTATTATAAAATGCCTGCCACAAAGCAAAGATTGCCTTGTGGCCGGGCTTAGTTCCTGCATCAATAAGAATGCATACTTCAGGTTCCAAGATTTTCCCGAAAGCATTGAATAGCCATCGATGAGAATTGATCTTTTTGGAATTTTTCTGTTTCAAGCACATGATAAACTGAATAGGTGGCAGTGATGCATGATTGTTCTCGGACGGTCGCACGAGCTGTTGATGGGGAGTAACACATAGCTGCGTAGAATACTCAAAAATATGCGCCACGGTTTCCTGGCCATCAATGTTCTTTTTCATCACGCCATCTTGATAAACCCCAATTGTGGCCAGCATGTCTAGAACCTCCTTGTCGCAAGGGTCAATTCCATCCATAATGATAGCCACTGTGATGTTGTGCCATGCGGGGGCCTCTTTGTTCCAGAATTTCGATCTTTTTAGTTTGCAGATGTCTCGAATATTCTGCATGAGACCATATAAAGTTCTTGCCGTGAGTTGTTTGTCCTCGTTGTAGTAGGTCACAGCAACTAGCAGCTCGGTTTGCCTGCCATACTCTCTAGTTCGAAGATTGTAGCCATTTTCAATAGTGAAATCGTCGGGATCAACAGTAGCTGCGGTGTATCTCAAATGTGTAAACTCAGTTGAGCCACCCTCCACATCGCGGTATTTGGGTAAGATAGATGACTTGATTGCTGAAGGTACTGGGTATTCAGTAGAGAATACCTTACCCTTGACCAAATTGACTTTCCTAGTTTGGTATCTTTTTAATTCGGAAGCTGGCTGCTGTCTTCGTTTCCATGCTTCTGTTGCGTCAGATATATTGGACTGTGGCCTCTCAAAGGGTTCGCCTGATCCCAGATTGTATCTCATTTGAGACGGGTAGCCAGTGCCCAAGGCGTTTACTGAGCTAGTGTCGCTGTCGTCATAAGGGTATGGGGCGGTAGAAATCAGAGAGGGAAGACCTATAACACCGCCAATTGGCTCTGATCCAGCTGTACTGGATCCGTCATCGTCTTCCATCGTAGGGTACGGAAGTTTCTCTGCTGCAGCTTTTGAAATCTTGCTAGTGGCTTTTCTGAAAAGACTCGTTTGTCTGGCAGGAGCAGAATGTTCAATAGGAGAATTCAACGGGACATTGTCGTCTTCGTACTCAAATGGTTCCTCCATGGCTACATCATGAGCAGACAGGTCGTAGAGCGGATACGCATTGTGACCCAAGCCGATATCTCCTGTCCCTGTACCTGCGTCGTGGCCATAGCTGTGGCTAGAGGTAAGAGAGGTCGAAGAAACGTTTGTTTCATTAAGTGGAGCCAACGCATTCTCTTGTCGAGAGGAATAGTATCCTGTGTTGTGACTGTCGTAAGGTGCGTACGAAGCCATTCTTGTGTCTATGCTGTTCGCCATTGGCGGCCGTGTGCCATTGTTAATGTAAGCGTTTCTAGAAGATGACCTAGCTCTTGGTGCACTTTCATTTTGGTCATTTTCGGAATATTCATCTCTTGGAGGAGTATAATCAGACATCAGTAAAGAGCGACTTGTTTACGCACTGAGTTATATAGAGGAAGCACAATAAAAAAAACCGCACTCAAATAAAGTTGAGCGAAAATACCCTGAAATGCAGTGCGTGAAAAAAAGCAGATAAAAGAGAAAGAAAGAATGGACTAAGAAGCAGCAATATAAGAAAGCAGAGGTAATTGAAATAAAAAAGGTAATCCAAAAGTACAAAAAAAAAAAAAAGCTATAATTAACGTTACTGCATGTTTACACTAAACACTCTGATCCCCCTGTGCTCTCTTCAAAGTCTAAAACACGGTACGCAAAAGTAAATAGAAACCCACAGCTGCCGATTACGTAAAACTAACCAACACAAATTTATTAATAGGATCCTGACATAGCCAGGCGTTTTTGGAAATCCAACAGCTGAGCCTGGGACACTTGGCAAGTTGAATCAATAACTGCGTAGAAACTTTTGAGGCAAAAGCTAGTATTCCTCCTGTCAGATTAGTCCATCTTGTTTGAGATAGAGTGCTTTTGTGAATATGAGGTTATCTATTGGATTCTCGAATAAAATCTGAAACACGAGCAAAGCCTAAAGTTTGGACATGATCTTCTCAGTGGTACCAAGCAAGTATTGGCAGCAGCTTGGTTTTGAGAATTCCGAAAGAGTATAAGCTTGCTAAGCATACGTCTTTGTCCTGAAACTGGATAGACAACCGAGAAGCGCATTCGCTAAAGTATTCCGACGCGTAGCTGCAGCATCTGAGTAGGCGGTGCTCTATTGGCTACAACGACTACATGATGAGCCTCAGAGGGCTATGTCTCGTCTTGCTATCGTCAATCTTTCCATGCTCGTAAACTGCCCAGTCTTTTTCTACTCAGGTAGGAGATAACTTCCTGAAGCAACTCTTGCCAGCTTATATTTTAGGGCTCGCTAGCTTCTCTGACGCAATTTTCACGTGATTGATTTTATTTTTTATTGATAACAGAGCTTTTAAGCTTTGGGGATAGGCGGTCTCAGCCGCTGCGCCCTCATCACCGCCGAACCTAAAGGAAATTATGTTGAGCTCGGACCAGCATAGAGAATTGGATGGATACGATAAGCAAGATTTCCGTTGAAAAAACTTAGAACCAACACTCATGAATGCTATACTTCTAGTGCCTTGTCAAAGTTGCGTGAAATAACGATAGGCGAGTAAATTTTCTATGCTAAATGCTTACAAATTTTTGGCAGCTTTGAGAATGCAAGATATAGCGGTTTCTGCATCGCTGATTCTCCCGGGATTCATCTTAGCCATCCATACGAAATCGCTTTGGAACCCTAGGGGCACCGTGGTCTCAGAAAGCTGGAGCAATCGCTTCATTTTGCTTGTGTGCTCGAATTGTTTGGCTGCAATTTCTGCTCGCTCTACTACTGACTTAGGTACTCCACACATTTGAGCGACGTGCATGCCAAACGAACCTGGTGAGACACCCTCCTCCAAACGGTACAAGAAAGTAACTTTTTTGTTCTCTTCTTCTACCAATATCGCCATTCTCATAGGTTTGACCCACGGATGCGTAGAAAAACTGCTGGCAAGACTAGCATAGTGTGTAGCGAAAAACCCAATGCTTCCAATGTGAGTGGCAATATGATGCAAAACTGCTTCAGCAATGGCAAAACCGTCTGAGCTACTACCGCCCCGGCCAAGCTCATCAATTACCAGCAATGAACGCCCAGTGGCTTCAGCCAAAATTCTTTTAGTCTCTGAAAGCTCCACGTAAAAGGTACTTTTACCGGCAAAGATATTGTCGTTGGCTCCGAGCCGTGTCATTATTCGGTCAATTGGCGTGAGTTTCGCTTCTGCAGCAGGAACATAACATCCCAAGTGTGACATTACAGCGGCCACACACGTCATTCTGAGAACGGTAGACTTACCTGCAGCGTTTGCTCCAGTCAAAAGATTGATATTGGCGTTATCCCCACCCAAATAAACATCATTCGGGATAAAGTCTCTGCCACTGGCATCGAAACAAGGGTGTCGCAACTCAGTAAACTTGACTTCGCCAGTCGGGTTCTCGGATTCGATAAATTGTGGCCTGCAATTCGGGGCACCTAGAGAAGACGAGACTTTTGCCAAACTAAGCAGGCAATCAATGGTACCGACAATTTTGGTGGTATTAAGCCATGACTTGTAATGCGTGTCAAATTTGGCATAAATGTGTGATTGGAGGTTTTCCACTACGATCTTGTGACGTTCCTTGGCTTCTTGTAGTTCTTTGACTTTTTTACTAACGTCAGGTGTGTAGTAGCGCTTCACTTTGGAAGTGGCCCCCATCTGTCTCCAGCTCTCAGGCAAGGGTTTGAACTTGGCATCTAGCTCAAGCAAATAGATTTCCTTGCCGCTATCCCGGAAGCAAATTTTTGTTCGAAGCTCTCTCTTGTACTTCAAGAGCAGGTTATCAAGTTCCTTCTCAATCGAAGTCATGCAGTCTTGCGAGGCATCAAATTCTTCATCCATTCCGCGTTCTGGAACCAGAATTGCTTCCTCCTTGGCCTTGCGCCTATTAAATGCACTGCCCCATTGAGGTAAACACTCTTCCAGATGGGGCATTGAAGCAAGAAGCTCCTTTAATAGTACTGGAAACCCGCCAGTCTCGTGTAGCTTGACAATCAGTTGATAAATAGACTCGAAACTTTCAATGACCCTAACAAAATCCTTTAGTGGCAGCTTTCCAGCGTGAATTCTTGATAATAATCTCTCCAAATCTGGCAGATTGGACAAGTGAGACTCAAGTAGATCAACCACAGCTAAGTTATTCATGAAGTAATCAACAGTATCAAGACGAGCGTTCAGTTTAGCTATATCCATGAGAGGGCGGCATACCCAGTCCTTGAGCTTTCGCTTACCAAACGGAGTAATACATCGGTTCAATATTTTGAAAAGAGTTCCATCACTGCCACCATCATAAGTGTTTGCAAAAATTTCAAGGTTTTGCAGAGATTGCCCATCTATAATCATGGTTGTGCCTTTGGCCAGAGCCTCATACTTGTTGAAATTTCCTAGCGACATTAAGCTCTTATCAATATTCAAGGATCTCAAATACCAGTTTAGCCCTCCAACACAAGAAAGCAGCAAAGCAGACTCCTCATTTGTGTAATACCCATCAATAGCAGTCTTAAGCTCTTGCGGAAAACCACTGAATTTGTCAGTTGCATCACTGGGTTGATAGAATTCAGATTGTAACAGCTGATCTATAGCAGTGTCTGCATCCCAGAACTCAACTCCAGGCTTCAGGTAGTTCCAAAGAGATTGGACTGAAGTGTTATTCTTCAAAATTCTCACTGCTCTCTGTGAAACACATCCCTTCTCCAAGATAACCTCGGCTGGACGGAGCTGGGCACAGATAGTTTCAAAGTGGCTCAAGTCTGGGTCATCTTCAAATTCAGTCAAATAGAAAGATGCGGTAGATGTATCAACAAAACAAACAGCAATTCTCTGCTCGAGCTGTTTCACTGTTAGACAGTATGTTGACATATCATTGACTAGCAACGCTTCGTCTACCAAGGTACCACTCGTTAAAACGTAAGACAGTTCTCTTTTGATCACTTTATCTTCTTTCTTGCCAGTGCTAATGTCCCGCATTTCTTTGGCAAGCGCAGTTTCCTTCTGGTCAACTTTACCAACTTTGTGCCCCTTGGCTAAGAATGCCGAAGCCCAGTAATCAAATGACATTTCCGGAATGCCTGCCAGTCTCATGTTAGCTCTTCCCCCTCCAGCAAGTTTTAAGTCAAATTCTGAGTGAGCTATATCGGCGTCGCGCTCGTATAATTCATAAAACTTGCCCTTTTTGAAAAAAAGAATAGTGTTGTACATTGTTTTCTTGATTTCCCAATATTGTTTCTCAAATGGTGTAAACTTTGACCAAGCAGAGTCAGGAATATAAAGAGTTCTGGGATCATACTCCGGGTCTGTTTCAAGCCGTTTATCTGCATCTCTCTTTTCAACAAGCCACTTATACCTTTCTTCGTTCTCCTTTTCGAATGCCTTAGATCTAGAGGGCGAAGTTCCAAAAAAGGAGCTTGATGGAGACCCCTGCTTGGAAGCAGTGACTGATTTTTGTGGAGTGTAACTGGAAGATGAGTCAAATTTGGATAGAGAGCCAGTCTTTTTATCTCTGGTCTGCTTCTTTCTAGAGGGCGGTTTCACTTCATCTTCAGACTCGTCGTCTTCATTGTCCGGGACAACAAATTTATCTTCCTCGTTGTCATCATTCTCCTCCATGCTGAAGTCAACTTCATACTCTTCGTCCTCCTCCTCGTCCACGAGTCGTGGTCTTTTAGATCTCTTGCCAGCAAGAGGCGCAATGCTTGCATCATCTTCATCATCATCGCTCTCCACATAATTGACTTTCCTTTTGGCAGAGGTTCTTAGGCGTTTGATTGGCGACGAATGAGCAGGAGGTGAGCTCCCCTCCGTCTCAACCAACCCACTGCGGTGAGCAAAATCCTGGCTTTGGGATATCTCACTAGTACGCGGAGTATCTGAGGGAGAGGGCAGCCCTGCAGCACTTTTGGAATCAACCGCGGCAGTACCCTTCGTGTCATTTCCTGTATCGTTCCGGGAAGTATTCTGTGCACTTTCCTCTAGCGATTGAGAAGAAAATCCAGGCGAAAGGGGGTCCTCACTGGGAGTAGTTTCTTTCTTGCTAGCAAACGAGGCCACTGGAGCTGCCGCAGCTTTTTTGCCAAAGAAGTTTAGCAACGAGCTTTGACCAGCCCCTGCAGCAGCAGTCTTCGTTGAAGTGCCCCTAGCCATAATGCTCGCTTTCCTGGCTTAGATTGCGAATTGATATCACGACTTGGAAGTAACACACGTTAAAAGGTATATATTTATGCGTACGCGAAAAGAATTAAAGATTGAGATCGGATCTTAAAAGCTCGGAAACCAACCAGAAAAAAAAAGAGCGCGTTGTACATTAGTTTGCCCTTCACGCGCGTAAGTACGCGTAAAAGTAGACTAATAATGATTTAATTTGTCCAAAAAAAAAAAATTCTACGTAGTTTTCAGTACCTGGAAATTTTACCCCAGGATTAGAAAGTGAGAGCTTGAAATATTGTAGAAGAATTACTCAATAAATTATTATGGACATTACAAGCCTTTGATTATTATTACATTGTTAATTGTTTATCAGGGTTGAAAAACTCCTCAACCTTGGACCGGTTCGTCCAGCTTCTCTGAGAATGAAGTATGCCTAAAGTTTGGATAATCCAGTTTCGAACAGTAACTGTGCAGCCTGGTTCCTTTATTTTCTCCACCAGCATACCCAAATCTCGGTCTAGTATACTAGCCATTTCTCTTACTCTTTCGATCGCGTTTTTGTCGTTTCCTCTAGCAGCGCCCTCAAGAAGTCCCTTGATGATGTTTCTTGAAGCCACAAGCACTTTGACTGAGCTGGAAATATGACGTCCTTCGGCTTCCAAAAGAACTTTCTGCAGTGCACGGATCACAACAAACTGTATCCTGCGCTCAATTACTTCGATGCTGCAAGTTTTCATTGACATTACTAGTGGTATGCCGTCGTCAATCTCTCCTGCCACCATCAGAAGTTCTTTGTAAGCTGGCGAGGGCGGTAAATCCTCAAACACTTCTCCAATGGGGGTCAGTCCACCGCTACTATCATCATCGTACCTACTGCTAGAAGAGCTATTCACTGAAAATCGTGAAATCGAAGGCGCTTCCAGGCCTTGGAGAATAGGTGATGATGACAGACTAGTAGATCCGGTCACTGTCTTTGAAGATACCCGTCCAGTCTCGATATCCGCAAGCGATATATAAGACAAGTTAGCTCTAAATAATGTCAACGTCTTGATGTCCTTATTGTCCTTTTCTACGAAGTAGAGTGATGAAGGTGATATTGAGAGCTGGACTAGAAGCGACTTCACCTCTCCTGAATATAGGTCACCCATATCTAAAACTGTGCTTTTGTTTCCGTTGCTTTGGATGGCATACTCCCCACAACCATGTATACTGCATATCGAAACCCCGGCACAAGGAACTAACTCTGCTTTCAACTTGAAGTATGAGAGAGACTTTGCATGCTTGAAGCTTCCCTCAACACATTCTGGCAGTTCTGACCACTCTTTCACAAAGGTGTAATTGCCATTTGATTCTTTGGATATGTCAGTTATAACATTGGCATTATGCGATAAACCTATGCCAAAAGAGTTTACTGAGATGTTCTCAGACGCAAAATGATACTGCATCATCTGAAACTCATTGCCCACTCCGTTGAGCCCGGAAGACAAAAGGTCACTTATCAAAAAGATCACACGAGATGGAAAAGTGTTGGGTCTCTTTTGAGCTTCAAACAAAGCCCTGCTTGCTTTGAGAGCTTCCAGGATTTGATTTGAAGGTTCCTCATTGCGGTTCTTCTCAGACACAGATTTCATTCGTTCAATTGCACTCTTCCAATCCTGCCATTCGGAACTGGCCATCCCAATTGAAATGGAAGTACTCTCTTTTCCGCTGTAAAATACCAACCCCAGTCGGTCCCCATTACCCATCCTGGAAACAATTATGTTGATAGCCCTTTCTAAATTGGCAATTTTCACATCTTCTTCAAAAGCACCAGAAAGAGGGATAGCGATAATAAGATCAACTGCCTGTTGCTTCTGAGGAGAGCTGGGCTGTGATTTGAGGCTTTGCAGTGAATTAGATACCAGTGAACCATTGGCTCCTCCAAATACCGAAGGGAACAGCTGTTTCATGTATCCCTGAATAGGAACAACAAGAGAGGAATCCCGAAGAGCATTACTCCAGTCTAAAATAATCGACTTGTTTCTCGAAGAAAGGTGTAAATGGGGCAGATCTGGAGTAGACAGCTCAAGAGAGATCATACCACTGAAAACTCTAACAGACTCGAGGTGCTTAGCAATAGCCACTGACCCTTTGATTTTAGCACCACTCATGGAGTCGTCGTCATTGTCTCTGATTAAGATAAGCATGTTTTCAAACAAATAAGCAGTGACCTCTTGCCATGTAGCCAAATCCCTTGAAACTTTGATGTTACTGGCTATTCTCAGCGCTCCAAACTTAGAGCAATCCAGCTTCCTCCAATTATTAACTCTTTGGAAAAGTGATAATGCGAGCTGTATTCTCAACTCGGTACTGTCGTGAACGGTCTGATCAGTTTCAGCAGCTTTGTCCTCTTTAGAAAGAGGAGGGCCATAAATTTTCAAAGCACAAGTTAAGCGGTGACTCGATGATTTCGAAGTCGAGCAAATATCGCTCAGCTCCGGAATAATCTGAACTTCCGGCTCCAAATGACTGTTTGCCAAATTGCTTGATTTGGCACCGTTGCTTATAACGATTTTCTCAGTCAGAGGTAAAATCCCTCCAAGTTTGAGTTTATCTAAAGGACTATCCGTTCCAAACTTTGGAAGTGAAAGAGAAGAAGAGTGCGTGCTTTCACCTAGATTCAAGGGTGCTGTTATAGGCAAAAAGGGAATATCAAAGTTCAGTGGCCTGGGGATGTTCTGCTTCTTTGGTGGAGTTCGCAGCTGAATCACATTGTAAGGGGAGGACTGAATCCTGACAGCAGATGGGCTACTTTGTGGAGAGAATTTGGCGTCATCGTTGGTGAGCGGGGTCAAAGGTGTTGCACTCAAAGAAGTCGAGCTGGAGTCTCGCGAGCTAGTGTTGTAAATTGACATGGGTGCTGAGACAGGGGACTCTTGACTTGCGAAATCTGGCGCAGCACCAAGGCCAATCGAGCTCTCATAAGAAGTCCTCAAAAGCTTGTCCCTCATTAAATCACTTTCTACCAAGGGGTCCTTGGGTACCGCTCTTTTCCCACAAGTGCTGCAAGAAGCCATCCCTTCGTTCTCGTCTCCCTCGTAAAGAGATAGCGGATCCATTAGCTCGAGAAGACAGTTATAATGAGCAGCATGTTCGCATTCCAGCGGAATGACCATTTCTTCAGACATAGAGTACACGAGTTTCATTTCGCAGAAGCAACAGTTGGAGTCTACCAATGCTGAACCTTGTACTACGCTTCTTCCTGCGCGGCAGAAGTATGGCTTTACTAGTGGTGGATTGCTGCTGTGCGGGAGGTACGAGCTATTGCTTTCTGAAAGCTGCTCATAGTGAGGAGAAGAAGTAGCGGTGTCACTGCTAGGGATGGTTTTGTTGGAGCCCCTTCTATTACTACTTTGCTGCTTGAGTATTTGAGTAGCTTGTGAGAATCTGCTTTGCAAAGACTTTTTCGAGGTAGTCGAGCTCAAGCTCAACGCAGAACGAAAAGATGATTCGGACAGGCGGCGGGGAGAAGCAGAGGAGGAAGAAGAAGAAGCAAGAGGAAACTGTTCGAACTTTGGAGTAGCTGGGCTTTCCGGGCTCAGCAAGTCCATAAGACTATAAACAAATGTTAGATACCATGCACTTATATATTTGCAAAGCTTCAGAGCTCGCACTTACCTGAACACAAACTGATGACCCGTAGTAGTCATAATTCTAAGAGTGCCCAAAAGCCGAAGTTCACTGGAATGTATCAAAACGAATAGTGGAATAGAATGGTGAAAAACAACAAACAATCTAAAGGAAAGAAGCGTATATATACGACATCATTCTGAAACCCATTTTCTCTCAAATAGCTGGCAAGCCCTAGATAAGATCTCTATTCTCCTCCTCCTCCTCTCCCCTGACATCCAATGTGGTTTCGTTGGCTGCGACTTCCACACCACGCAAGGCTGAAAAGTCCGCTTTGCAGAAATAAAAAGAAAGCCATGCATTATCAGAGCCTGTAACCAATTTGGTTTGGGGCATACCGATCCTCGCCCCCACCCATGCATACCACGGCTGGCTGGGATCGCGCATAGTCATGTAATGTTACCGGGCTGGGCGCAATTTGTGATGAACTGAGAAGCTGGTATATATCTAACAATAATGCTGGCGGTTAAAAGGCTCTTGGGCTCTCGTACTATACGTGTGCAATTGCTGAAGCAGCATCCCATAGACATAATAGCTGATGCATACTTCAGCGCTATTGATCAATAGAAGGGCCAGATTTCTTTTGTCAGTTCTCCATAGAAATGCGCATATCGCAAGACATATATATGGGTCCAGCTCGAAGCTCATGATCGGGTCAATCAATGTAGTATGTTAGCTATATACTGATCAGAAACCGATCTCCGCTGAAATCTCTCTGATCAGCTCTAGTTTCAGCCCCAAAACTTTTTAGAAAAGTGGCAGATTGATCTTCACCCTCGCCGATATCGTCTTGAGACTCGCCCCGTCTCTTAATTAAGATTTGCTCCTAAGCCTGTACTGAGCGACAATGATATTTTGTGTTAAATTTTTTCTGTACAAAATTAATGATTTTGACAGTGATAAAGCGACTATGGCGAAGGTGCTTTCTGATCATGTCTAAACTGTTACGGGTGCAGCTATACACAGGTTCCTATCCATACTAGCGCTGACAATGAAAAAAAACGCAGTGCAAACTGTGGAGTCCAAATTGTACTGCACAAGCCTATAGAACGCATAAAGGTGAGATTTTTCTCAGCGTAATAGCTGCAGCTTAATGGGCCTCATTAAAAACACTATAGCCTCGATGCTACCTTTTTGGGGTTAATTAGAAGCATTTTAGCATCTCTATTTGTTTACAAATTGCCAGGAGCTTACTAGTCGAAGCAGAACAAAGGTTTTACAGATTAGGTCTGCATTTGTCTATTATATTTATTTGAACGATGCTTTTTCCAAGATACAGCTTACAAGTTAACGCTATCTCGTCAAGCACTCTTCTAAGCTTCTTCTTTGGCTATGCTCTACCAAATTGATAGAGCTCCAATGGTTAGATTGAAGCACGTGTTGTATAATGAGTTTTTTTGGAAAAAGATATATTGAGCTATTGGCATGAAACACTTCAGATCCCCATCCTTTGTTGTAAAAGGTATTAATGAAGATCAGTTCAGTTTCAAGAAGTTTCCTTTGGCTGGTGGTTTCTGGCTGCTCCATAGCTAACTTGATCCACCTTAATGGCAGAAGCAGGCCTAAAAAAATTACAATTTACTGGGTGAGCCCAGTGGTTACCTGAATCTCCAGGAAGCACAAGGGTCTACAAAGACAGTTGAATACTAGCCTATATCTGTTCCGCATATCAATATTGATGTCTTCCTCTTTGTGATTTACCAACGATATAGCCACAAGCGTACTCTGGCTCAACTTGTCTAAAAAGCGGAAAGAGACAATGTAGACTTTGTCAATAAGCTACAGGAAATTTCAATGTAAGCGGTTATCAATAAAATAGCTGCTGAACTGTTCCTTAAGACTTTGTATAGAGCTTGTCGCAAGTGGGTTTTCCGCTTTGAAAATAGGAAGGGGTTTTTGATGCTTCAACATGTATCAAGTCAGTATTTTCACAGGTCATAACTATAGCAGCAACCTTTTGTAAACACTCGTGCAAGCTTAGATTTTAACTTTCCGTTGAAACTAAGCACACTACTAGGTACTACAAGACTGGATCAGCATTATGCTCATCTGAAACTGACGATACCATTTGTACCATTTACAAGGTTACAAAAGCTGATTTTGTCTACCGACACCGTGAGCCCACTAATATCTACTTGTAAGCTTTCAGAAGAAAACAACTGCTTGAGATTGATTAAGAGTACTCGTGATCTCAGCTGCGAATCTCGCTAAGCTCGCAATGTTTTACGCATGCATGTATGCCCCTGTGCCTACTAAACCTTAATTGCGATAAAGTTGATCAACATGCTGATCGGCGATGCCTAGAATGATTTGTACCTGAATTCAATTCAAAGCGCTATAGATAGAACTCTTGATACAACAAAGCCCAAGTCATCAGCTTCTGCCGGGGCGTATTTACTGCCAAAATTTGTGACTGATTGTGTTCAGTTAAAGACTAATTCGAATTACAATAGGCTCAGAGCATAAAGAAACTAAAAATTACAGAGGACTTCTGAGCATTTTCAGGCCATCGGTACTGTAACTGGCATTAAAACATGCATTTTATTCCGAAACTTGAGTGAACAGACCTCTGACCTCATGAATCTGCGAAACTACTAGCTCGCATTTGTTAGGAAGGTAAATTAGGTTATATAATTTACAAAAGTTTTCAACCCCAAAGAACCATATATTAATACCCGCTACTACCAAACTAAGAAAAACACTAAACAAAAAAAATAAAAAAGGACTCCAACCTAGCCCGCTTGATTCCTACTTGGACTCTCCTCCAAAATGATACAACAAGACACCATTCCTGTCACTCCATCAGCTGTTTGAGAAGCTCCAGCCCGCTCACCATTCAAAAACGACATCCTAGCTCAACTGGTCCATATCTAAATCATTAGTCTTTCGCGCCATTGCCGGAGAAATCACATCAACTACTCTGATCCCTGTTGAAGAGCACTAGGTCTAGCAAGTCTTATGATCCAAGGAAGGAAACTCAAACTCAGTTCCAGTCTTCATACCAAACCCACCCAGAAAAACGTTTTCCTCTGGGGTCTCACAAGTTTGGCAGAAGTGGAAGCCAGACTATCCAATCTGCGCTGAAACAGAGATTCTTTCTGCTTGATAAAAGCATCAGACTCTGATTCAACATTGGATAGTAGCTCCTGAGTGAGTTCTGTGGTAACTTCCTTGGAAAAGACCTCAGTCATGCCTGACTGCACCTCTAGCTCTTCCTTTTGGGGACGCTCAGTGTTGATTAATCCATATTCTCCGGGCAATGGCACATCAAAGACAATGATTTTTCTGTGGATCTGTTTTCTAGGATCTGTCGTCGCTGTGCTATCCAGACCATTCCAGTGCTCTCAGCCTATTGGCGGTCTTCTTGATCTCACTACCGAGTGTGGGTAACATGTAGTGGGGAAGATTGCCATCGCTGAACTGGTACTCGCACTGGAACTGTTCCCCAGACTGTTGGTGCTGATCGTGCTGACCGTTTCACCAGTCGTCCTCTTGGGGAAAAAGAGCGCACTCAGGGGGGTCTTCTTCAAACTCCCATCGGTAGAGCCAATTGTCGTTGGACCCTTCCGGATCGGAACTTGAGGAATCCGGTGCTCTTGAGTGAAGGATTGGAAATACTGGTGCTGGCTCAGATGGTCTTACCCGCACAACAGGATCACTTCTCCTTCCCCAGAAACTCTCTTCATGTGGTGTCATGAAGTCGCACCGGTCACTGCCACTGCTATTTGGCTCTCTGGGCGGCGAGTCTGAATAAGCCGGCGCTTCACTGAGAAGAGCTGCACGCCATTCACGGCTTGTATCAGCTGCAACGTGGATTACTACAGGCTTCCATACGTCGCTGCCACTGCTGTAGGACTCATCAAAAGATAAGTCTGGAGAATCCGGCGCATCATTGAGAAAAGCCGCATGCCCTGCATTGGCTTCTGCTGCTGCTGCTGCCGCCACTTCCAATAAAGGTTCTGGTGAGAAGGCTCTTCTGTGGTGAAGCGAAGAGCTGTTCGCAACGTGACTACCCTCAAAAGCCAATACGCCGCTACAATACCCCTCCAACTCTGAACCTGAAGTGGACACCACCCTGCTGCAATCAGCTGAAAGAGCTGCCTCTGTAGCTGGTTGGGGTCTTATTAAAACGGTGTCCTCCAATTCCTCGTCACTGTTGGCTTCTCCGGATGGATCACTATCGCTGTACACTAGCTCCATATCAACCCAGTCGCTGTCATCGATAATGAATCCCTCGTCGAGTGATCTCAGAAAAGGCGGTACCGTATCGGGAAGAACTA